>JAAONU010000017.1:21210606-21764331 GCA_012932295.1 Cyclina sinensis | reverse complement strand
AAATATTGGGAACTGTCAACAGGAATTCTAAGTTTGGCAATGTATTTGTACAGGTCCATTGACCTAGTGTATTTTAGTTTAACTTATTTATTCTCAAGGCAATCTATATTAAGATGGTATAAAAAGACCTATTCTTTTAAATTATATATTAATTATTATTATAATGTAGTGTTTTATGAGCTTTTAGAAGAAATTCTACATTTAGCAAGAAAAATTAAAGCTTTCTTTAGAATTAACATGTGAGCATTATAAAAGAGATTTTTTTTGACAGATGACTAAATAAAATGTATTAAGTCTTTGATATGTTTTATTCTTTAGGTGTGCCTTTACCTGACGAGTTGTCAATACATGTTAAGAGTCCGAGCGAGATGGAAATTCAAGTTAATGAATTATCAGAGAATAGCCTAGAAGCCATTCCACTGAGAAGTGTTCAAGAAGAAACAAAAAATGGAGATGCTACCACTGATGTGGCTTGAATGTGAACTGGACTAGATTGATCTCATGACAGAAAGATCAAAAATTAGATTCTTGTTTGAAAATTTATAACTTATGACCTTATCTTGATCAAATGTATCATATACACCTTTGACTGACTTAAGCTCTAGTCAAAGGTCACATTGAATACTTCTTTGCAAATGTTGGTTTGTCAGAAGTTCAGCATTTGCTGAAAAATAATGGACTTGAATCTTGGTTGCCTGGTTTTTCTCACCAGTAGACAAGTTGTACTGATTTTGGGGTCAATGAAATGCTCAATTGACTTGAAAAATATGTTTTTGTTTAGTAATGGGAATATAACTTGGCCTAGGAATCTCAAAGCCGGTGCTATGAACATGATGCATGCAAGTTTGAAACCAGTTTTGGAACTTTGCCAAATTAAAGTTTTTATTAAATAGTAGCTGAAGTTCAATATGATTGCAAACAAAATGTTAGCTATCGGGATGCATTTCTCCCTTTTTATTTCTTTTAATTAAAAAAGTGGAAGCAAAACTTCAGCTCAAGTCGGATACTTTTAGTGATATCAGATAATTTTTCAGGCTCATTACGAAGAATACTTGATCCTTACGTGCTACTTGATTCCATAAGCCAGACTAACTTAATTGTTTTGATATAGGCGTTCTTTTAATCAAATGAATATGCTGGGCAAAGTTTTCATGTCATTATTATATCATATAAAATAATACTTGTATGCTGATAGAGACGAAAGGTATACAGATTGGTATTTAATTACTAGTACTGTGTAATGGTCAAACAGATTATACATCTTTATTTACAAAAGGAAACATGACCAACACATAACAAGTTTCAAATTTTAATGACAGATAATTGTGCGTTTATTATTACAGTCATTTGTGACCCATTGTATTAATTGGCTCTGATAAAAGTTCTCAGTTTGCAGTTATCGTCTATCTAATTGACAATAGCTTCAGTTTAAACAAGGGTCTGTAATTGACATGGTAAGGGGCAGTACTAATTAACCTTGTAATACACCCTGCAGCTGATAGCGGAAATATGTCAAGTGACACACAAAGCAAGTGTGAATTGACATTGATATCGTTTGCTTAAGATAATTTTGCACAACATAACAGAGTTTTTTTGTTTTTTTTATCCAGTACTTGATCTCAGATAAAAAGTAACATAAAGGATCAGGATGATGAAATTAATCCTAAGGCGTAGCATAGTTTGTTCTCATCCATAGCGGCTTCACAGGATGAGAGAGACATTTTAACTGTCAGCCTGCTTCTTTCCAAGCTCAGCTGATATGTCTAATCCTAACTCCAGGGATAAAAGCAAAAATGTTCTATATGCTTTCTTAATTCACTGTCAGTAAGGACCTAATTGCTTGTTCCCTTAGTTCTACAGAAATTTTGTTTTACGAACAATTTATTGAATTGTTTGAACATTTAATTAGAATGTACATGTTCCTTGCCATGCAATTGTGGATCTCAAGAATTCATTGATTTCCATGAGTTTTATATTACAGCAAAGACAGACATTTAGCATTTATGCTATGTCACCTTTTTATGCTATCTTCAAGGTTTGTGATGTTCAACAATGACATTTTTTTCCACATGCTTCCTTCTGTTTTGATAGAGGAATTGTTATATGGTGGTGCCACTTATAAGCATTTTACTGTTGTTTTTCATTCACACACACAGACATTCATGCATGCACACGCACACACACACAAATTGAAAAAGTTGCATTTAAGTCTGTGAATACAATGAATATGATTTTAATGTTACAAATGTATTTGTGATCCTCTTTTTTGCAGAAGGAACTTCCTCTGGGCATTCTAGCTGAAAATCAATTTTTGTTATCTAATAGTATTATTGAAACCACACATTTTTGGCATTATGAATTAGTGACAGAACATTGAATATATGTTCACAGACGATGTTTTAAGCACATACAGATCAGTATTTTCTTTGTTCTGTGCTCAGACACAGTCGGTATTGCTAATAGATATTCAGTAAAGATAACTAGCAAAATAAAAATAATTTTACTTTTAATTTAATTTTTATATTTTCTTAGACAGCATTTTACTATTAATAAGTACTTGTTGAGGGGCATTATTCATTTTGATTAATTCATCACTAGACACTTTCATCTTTGTAATGTATGATATTCACCAGACAATCATTAATCTTGACATTTTACAAAAAAACTTTAATCATGTTTGGTAATGTATGCACATCTAGGAGGTAGATGTTTTCCATTTTTATACAGTGCCAAAAATATCTTGAAAGTAAACGACATTTTTTAAAACGCTTCTAATGTTTTAACAGTTTCTGTCAGGTGGGGATTTGATGGGTTTTTTTACCAAGTCCCTTCATTGTAGTACTTCATACATGCCTACCTCAACATTATGCTCAAACTAAAAATGAATAAAACATTGTTTTACTTACAGACTGATTTTCATGTCTTACAGGATTTACAAATGTAAAGAACACTATTCAATACACTGACATTATTCTGTCTTATTCTTTGCTATTTTTCTTTAAATCAAGTAAACAGTTCTCTGTTGTATACGTCAAGTTGTTCATATTTAGTTTTACAGCTAAATGAAGTTTCACAATTTTCCAATGTATTGATTCCACAAGTCAGTCTTGACTCATTCTGCAGTATTTAGTTGTCATACATTCATCGACATGCAACAAAAAAAACTTCAATAAATAATGTCTCCAAACTGAAATCATTTTATAAGCTTTCATCTGGTTCTTCCCACAAACTGTGTATGAACAAAATTACTCAGATCATACTTTTTTTTAATGAGCAAAAGGAGCAAGTGTCTCAAGGTTTTAAATCTGGTCATTTTTTGATAATGACCTTGACCTCTTATTAACATTTCCTTTGGAATTCTGTTAAACTTTTCTAGATCAAAGATGTTTGTTTTTAATTATAATTCATCAACAGTGCCTTATGTTTTTTTGCAATATTTTTAGAATACACATTTCATGCTTCAGAAATTTATTCATTGTTACAAAGTTATTGTCAGAAAATGTTTGTAAAAGGGTATGCCTTATGTTTAACCTTTATATATAGTACATTATCAGACAGGTGTTTGCCATCCAGTTGCATCAGTGCATCTATTATACCAAAAAATGACATACAGATATTTTCTGTTGTTACTGTCTTGCCAGCTTGTATACTACAAGAAGCATTGATGGCTTGTTTTAGAAATATTTGAATGAACTAATGTCTGACTGAGACCCTAGAATGAGAATAGATGTGTTTTATGTGTGCTGCTAACAGTATGTTGTTGTTTCACCAAAGCTCTTCCAAATTACAATGCTCAACTAGGGAGGCATATAGTTTTTGAATTGTCCGTCCATCAGTCTGTCCGAAAACTTTAACATTGACCATAATTTTTGGATTTACTTAATACTTGGACACAACTCCCCTTCGGACAAGACCTTCCCACTGACCTATATATTTGAACTTAACCCCTGAATGACCTTTACCTTGAAGATCCAGTTGTCCAAAAACTTTTACATTGGCTATAACCTTATTAGAAAGTCAATTTACTTCATACTTAGTCACAAAACACCTTTTGAAAAGACCTTCCCATTGACCTATATTTATTTGACCTTGACCCTTGAATGACTGGTCCTCAGCTCAAAGTCAAAGCACCATTTCGGGGGCATTGTCATCTTACAGTGACAGTTCTTGTTAGAAATATAATGTTAGACTGTTTGTTTGAATAACATTTTATTCCAGGTGTTCAATTGTACATAAACTCCAATGTTTAAGTATTGTCTGGGTGAGAGTGTATAACACCCTGTTATGCTGCAGTTTTAATAGGTATTCTTTTTGCTGTTTGTTTGTTTTGGCTTGTTACAAACATGTAGTATCTGTGGATCGAAAGTTTTAAAATAAAATGTGAAAAAAAAATCCGAAAAAATATTTTAATTTTCGCGATTATGAGAACTGTATTATTTACAAAGTTAAGAAAACTAATTTGCGTTTCCAAAAATATGATGTAACTAATTATATAAAAAAAAATTTGTAGTTCAATTTAATATTTTATCAGTGACTTAAAATGCCTTGTTAAGTAAATGAAATCCATACAGCAGAAAGTTAATCTGCTTTAACCATCTGCTTAAGAAGATTGATTTTGTATTTTTCTTCAGAAGGTAAATTTCTATGAAATTTTTAAAAAGATTACTCTTGAAGGCAGGATGTGTAGTTAGGGTTGGAATATATTTATAGGTTTTTGTTGTTTTAAAACACTGTTATTGTAAAACACAGTATTTTTTAATTAATTATATCTTTAAGTTAATATTTTATTCGCATTTTATTTTTGCACTTTCTTAGTTATTTTAGTGTTGGAGCTTTGTTTTGTAAACTTGTTCTGAAATGTAGTCAGTGTCTGTCCGTGGTATTAATTTTGTGTTCAGGTCTCTTTAAGACTTGTTTGTTTGTTCTTGTTATTTTTTCAGTAATTTATCTCAAAATGTAAGAAGCAATTTTCTGTTTGTAAAGTGTCCTTTCCTCTTGGAATATTTTCAGTTTACTTAATGATATTCTTTGAATAAGTGAACCTTTTCACTAAGCTTTTCTGTAATCTTACATTTCTTAACTGAAATGAAATTCAAAATAGTCAATAAATTTATCGCAGTCAAAATTTATGTTGAAGGACTTGAAGAATCCAAGCAGTCTGTTGGGATTTTTCTTCTTTCTAAAAAACAAGAGTTGCCTCCAACAGGGTAAGGGTTAGATTGGTGATAAGTTGATAGCAGGAGCAGTGGTTTAGGGGTTTAGAGTGTAGGCCTCTTGATCAGGAGGTAGCTGGTTCAAATCCCAGCAGAGGCGATTGTCTGTAGTGGCTTTAAGCATACTACACTTTTGATGCAAGCACTGCAAGTACCCAGGAAACAGTCATTCAGAGGAATTAATGTAAGTTGAAAGTGATGTAAAATAAAGTTAAACTTCCTGCAGTAAATACTACATCTTTTTTAAAGTATACCCTCATTGAATTGGTTCATCCTTTTCACTTCATAAATTCTTTCTTTTAGAAGTTGGAGAATATAGTCTAATGTCCTATACATATTGAGGTACTGTGGAGTCAACACATTCTAATAATGGCTATAACATGTATAGCTCACCTGAACCAGTAGGCTCAAGTGAGCTCTTGGGAATGCCTATGGCTGGCTGTGCTCACTGTCTGTCCTTCCATCAACAATTGCATTAAAATATTTAATAATTTGAGTGCCCTGCAGCTGTGGTAACCAAATTAAAAAATTTAAGTTCTTCTCAGCAACCTCTTCACTAGTTTGAAATAATTTAGTACAAATGTTCCTTGGATGATATTCTATACAAGTAATGAAATTCATATTGTTCCTCAACAAATTATGGCTACCAGGGATGGGACTTCCTTTCTTTATGTCTTAGAAACTGCTAGCCCACTTGTAAACTAGAACTGCCACTTTCCTGGTTACCCCGCATGCTGCTTTGTCAAAAGGGTATTGATTGATGGGAACATGTAACTTTAAATTAAGTAGGAAAAATTACAAAGGGCAATAATTCCAGAATTGTGCAAAAGAGTGTAACAGTTATGGTTCTTGGGCACTGCACTTCTCTTCAATGAGATCTATTCATCTATGAAGTTTCAAATTGATATCTTCAACACCTTTTGAGTTATGCCCCAGACAAAAATTAAGTATGAAAATTTTCAAAGGGCAATAACTCTTAAATTATTGGGGAAAAAGTTATCGTTCTTAGGCCATGCACTTCTCCTCAATGAGATCTATATATCCATGAAGTTTCAAATTGATACCTCCAATACTTTTCAGTTATGCACTGGACAAAACTTATACATGAAAAATTACAAAGGGCAATAACTCCAAAATTATGCAAAAGAGAGTAATGGTACTTGGGCACTACACTTTTCCTGAATGAGATCTATTTATCTATGAAGTTTCAAGTTGATACCTCCAATACTTTTTGAGTTAAAAGTTTGAAAATTTTCAAAGGGCAATAATTCTAAAATTATTGAAAAAAGAGTTATGGTTCTTTGGCACTGCACTTCTCTTAAATGAGATCTATCCATCTATAAAGTTTCAAGTTGATACCTCCAATAGTTTTTGAGTTTTGCCCCGGACAAACAAAACCCGATTGCCAGCCGGACCAATAAGCTGATTCCAGTATATCCCACTTATAGCTATCAGAGGCAGGGAATGAGAAATTTGATATACATTGCATGCTTATTTACTCAGGAGAACATTTAGGGCCATCATGGCTCCCTTCTATACTAAAGTGTTGTTTGATTTTGTTTGCATTGATCTGTTGTATGCAAGTGATACTTTTTGCTGAAATTAAAAGCTTTGAATATTGACTGTTTTGTTTAAATAATGTGGTTTGCTGTAGACTGAAGGTTGATTCTGGCTGTTATGACGGCTCACTTTATAAGCAGAATGTCTGTTGGCTTCTTACTTGTCACTACTGAGAACAGGTCTATAACCCACTACAAACCAGAAAAAATAATCTGAGAAAGTTGTAAGTTCAAAGCACACATAACTTACAGTTATTTACATGTATGTGAATATGATCTCTCTTCAAGCAAAAATTGTAAGCTGATAAATTGAACATAACCAATCACTCGGACTAAAATCCAAGGCAACAAATCAACAAGAGGTTAAAAGATGCTTTTCTGTCTGTACTATTTCAAACTAAAACATTTACAGTTGTGACACCTGGTTTGGGCACAGTATCAAATCCGTACCTCCCATGACCCCTCACCCTAAGGTGCTTTAGTGATTACAGTTCTAAGACCATATACTGCAGACTGCATTGTCTTCTATCACAACACTTAGACTGCTATGCTATTTCTGTATTTAAAATTGTCCACCTGGCAAGGGTACAGCTTGAAACTATTGTAACACCTTTACAGTCTTGTATGCTAGATACATAGGTTTTGAACTCCATTCCTTGCAATGTAAATGAGTTTCAGGCATGCTTCAAAACAAGACTTAGTTTTCATCCAATTTTTCTCTGCAAAAAATGTCTTAAAATTTCTGAAGTTAACAGTAAGATGTGGGAAAACACTGGCTGGCATCCTGCTATAAACTCTTCATAAACTCCATTTGAAAGGGGGCATACATAGATTCATTCAAAGTCATTTTAATGCTCTGAACATTGAATAAAATTTATTCAATTTTCTAAGACCACTGACTTTTTTTTAAGAAAATACAGCTGTCTACCAGTTCATGATAATGTCTTTTACACAGTTAATATGCAAGCAAGCATACACTGATAGAGCACAACACGCTGCATAGTCTACACATCAGTTTCATACTTAAGTTTACTTGTCACTTTTAGATTTGGCAGGCGGCATTTTGACACTATGAAATTTTAATATCTTATTCATAGCAAATACTTTATTAAGATATCAATTGTTCTATTTGAGATTATCTTATTTATATATTATTTCGGTACCGGTTGCTCATATGACCAATGTCCCCTGCAGAGATTAGTTATCTTATTGTGGGGAATAGTGCAATATACAGACAGCATCCCATTCCAGAGACACCCCTAGTTTAGCATGCTCAGTGTACAGCACTGATACATGCTACCTTGGTTTAATGTTTTGTCTGAAAGACAATTAGTAATGTTATTGGAGGACCGGGAATCAATCTCGGAACCTCTGGGTTACCAGTCCATAGTGTTACCACTGGACCACTGATCTGCTCCTTATCAATAGTTTATATTTGAAGTTTTTATATGGGTTTAGGAAAATCTGAGTTACTCTCCTGTACTGAGTAAAGAAAATAACGTTAATTTGGGTTTAATTTCTTCCTTTAATCTGATATTCATAAAAGGAATTAATTTAGCTCCTTAGCTGTTTACATTACAGCTACCTTAAAACAAGGTCGGCAATAAACTGTTGGACAATTAAAGGCAATTAAACTCATAACAGGCCGAATGATATAAGCAACACAGCTGTTTTATTTCATACACATGTCAAACAGTTGATTGCCTTGTTATTAAACATTGTCAATTTACGATATAATCTTCCCACCTCTGCAAGGATGTTTTGATTACATTTAACAGTTATCTATGTTGAAGATACATGTATATCTCTGAAATTTTCAATCCTTCTAATCCACAAAACATTTACAAATCGCAATGAAAATAAATGAAGTGATACTTTTTTTTTTCCAAGTAACCGATTGTCAATTTTGTTCACCGATGCTCGTACAATGTATGTTTCGATCAAATACTTGATTAACCGGGGACTCCTTGCCATCCCTAGAATAAATAGATCTTCCATAATCAAGTTTTGCATTAAAAAAAGAAGTAAAACAAGATTAAACCAGTTTATTTTCTTCATAACCTACACATTTAATACCAGTAGCCTTGGGTTTTTCTCCTTTCACTATACTCTATACCAAGGCTCTCTGCCACATCTTTTTCAAATGTTGACATTTTTGGTTGAAATGTTTCTGTCTGCAAATTACTTGATGTTGTGTCTTTTTTGGAAGCTGAAATGTAGAAATGACCATTACAGTGTATGTTTATTTTTAAAAAAATGTTATCCAGTAATAGAAACACTAATAACTAAACACATTGGAATTATTGTTAAAGGATATTGAATATGGAAGATCATTATGGAAATTTAATAATTCATTATTATACGATAGTGACTATGTTAAATGTATAAATGATAAAATATCTGAAATTAAAAAACAGTATTCCTTACCAGTGTATTGCATGGATAATATCAACAATATAGAGAATAATGACATACAGTTTATAATAAATGACCAATTATTTTTAGAAACTTTGCTCATGGAAATTAGAGGAAAGACAATCTCATACGCAAGCTTTAAAAAAAGACAAAGAGTTGATGCTGAAATTAAAGTAATTAAAGAAATTGAAAATATTGAAAAAAATCTTAATGAAAGTAATAAAGAACAACTCCTATCACTCCAAAAAGAGCTGGAGTCAATAAGATCCGGAAAAATGAATGGCTATTTAATAAGGTCTAGAGCGAAGTATATTGAAGAAGGAGAAAAACCTACAAGATATTTTTTGAATCTTGAAAAACAGTATAACTTAAGTAAATCTATTCCTTTTTTAGAAAATGAAGACGGGACTTTGGCAACCGAGAAATCTGATATTTTGCAAAAAGCATGCTTGTATTACAAAACCTTGTATTCAAAAAATGTATCTGAGAAGGACTGTGACATACACAAATATTTATATGGTATAACAGTAAATAGGTTATCAAATGAACAGGCAAGCAATTTAGAGGGATTATTATCATATAATGAATTGCTTAATACATTAAAAAATATGAAAAATGATAAGTCTCCTGGTTCTGATGGATTTACTGTCGAATTTTTTAAGGTTTTTTGGACAAAAATAGGTCATTTTGTTGTTAGATCTTTAAATTATGGTTTTGCAAATGATTCTCTTTCAGTTACACAAAAACAAGGTATAATTACATGCATTCCAAAAGAAAACAAACCTAGAAAGTTTTTAAAAAATCTAAGACCTTTAACATTACTAAATGTTGTTTATAAAATAGCTTCAGGCTCCATTGCCAATAGATTGAAATCTGTTTTAGATCACTTAATAAGTAACGATCAAACTGGCTTTATTAAAGGCCGATATATAGGAGAAAATACTAGGTTGGTATATGATATTATGAAAATTACAGAAGAAAGGAAAATACCAGGGTTACTAATGACAGTGGATTATGAAAAAGCATTTGATACAATGTCTTTTAATTTTATAGAAAATACTTTTGACTTTTTTAATTTTGGAAGCATATTTAAAAAATGGATAAATTTATTTCTGCACAATTTTACGTCAACAGTACAAATCAATGGCTTCCGCTGCGATTTCTTTACAACAGAACGTGGCTGTAAACAAGGAGATCCCTTAAGTCCGTATATTTTCATTCTCTGTGCAGAAATACTAGCAATAAAAATAAAACAGTAAAAATGTTAAGGGCATTAATATTGACGGAACTGAGTACAAAATAAATCAATTTGCAGATGATACATCTCTTTTTCTTGATGGTTCTGAAGACTCTCTTAATGCTACTCTACATTTGTTAAATGAATTTGCATTCTATTCTGGTTTAAAAATAAATTATGATAAGACTAACATTATATGGATTGGTGCAATGAAATATAGTACCAGATCTATAAAAACTAAATATAAACTAACTTGGGGAATAACACAATTCAAAATACTTGGTATCATTTTTGATGTAGATTTAGATAAAATGGAACAACTAAATTTTGAGAAAAAACTAAAAAATGCAAAAAGTTGTATAACTCAGTGGAACAGAAGAATTTTAACTGTTATTGGGAGAGTTACTATAGTAAAGTCGCTAATTCTTCCACTTTTTACACATTTATTTATTACTCTACCAACACCAAATAAATCATATATGGATAATTTAAATAAGTTGTTTTATGATTTTATTTGGAATGGGCCTTACAAAATCAAAAGCTCGGTTGCATGTAAGAATTTTGAAGAAGGAGGGCTTAAAATGATAAATATATATGCATATGAAAAAAGTATGAAATTATCATGGCTAAAGAAAATAACATGTGCTACAGGAAAGTGCTATGTATTGCTTAACTCCACAATTAATGTGCAAAAAATTTTTAACTTTGGGAAACTTTACATTGAAAAAGCTATAAAACAAATTCAAAACAGATTTTGGAGTGACGTTTTGAAAAGTTATATATCTTACATGGAAAAGATGCCTATTAAAACTCTGGATGATTTTCTTTCAATGCCACTATTTTTTAATAATTATTTCAAAATTGGAAATAAGGGGATATTTAATAAAAGTATGTATGAAAGAGGTTTTAGATATGTCAGAGATGTAATAACAAAGGAAGGAAATTTTCTTGATTTTTCTTTTTTAGAACATTGTATTGGTGCAGGTGGAAAAATTAATTTCTTATTGTATGAAGGATTAAAAAGGGAAATCAAAAAATTTCAAAGATTATATGACTTCACTCCCAATATTTCAAATAACTCATGTGGACCTTTTGTTTCATGTTATGCTTCAAAAATACTATTCTTAAATGAACAGAATAAGTATGTGTACAATATATTGAATAGCAATAGCGAGATACCTACTAGCCAAACTAAATGGAATAATTCTTTCAGTGATATTGAATGGAAATATATATATAGCATTGTTTTACATGTTACAAAAGATTCTTATATTCAATGGTTCCAGTTACGAATATTACATCGAATAATTGGTACTAAGTCTTTGTTATATAATATGAAAATTACAAGAGATAACATATGTACTTTTTGTAAGAAGGAAGTAGAAACTATTCTACATTTGTTTTGGTATTGTGATTGTATCCAGAAAATGCTACAAGAGTTAAAAGAAATTTTGAGAAGTAAAGGAATATGCATACAGTTGACCTGTAAGGACTTTATTTTGGGGAGTAATGACAGGAAAACAAAAGAAAATTATGTACTTTTTCTTGAAATTAAACGATATATCTACTTATGTAAAAAGAAAGAAATAATACCTAGTTATAATGGACTTAAGAGTAGCCTTTACTACAATTGGCAATTTTATAAAAACACAAAATTAACAGAAAAATGGAAAGATAATTGGGCAGTTGTACAAATACTCTTAAACAATACAATTTCAGATTGTTAATTAATAACTTACAGCTCTTACTACAGAGGGATATTTTTATAATTACAAATGCTGATATTCTATAAGACACTAATTTTAAACAGCTTTGTTTTTTGTTGTTTTTTTTTCTCTTTTTTTTTCCTTTTGTTTTTTTTGAACATTATTTTTTGGGGGTTAGTCTTTCAGTGAACCAATTTTTAGTATAATTTGGCTAAGTTTATTTTCTCATAGCACTAATAGCACATAATGTTTAATGTTTTAATAATGTTGCTTTTCTTTATAGTTTAACACAGTCATGTATACTTATAACTATTGTACGGTGTGGAGGGGGATGCCCTCGACCCCCACATACCTATGTACGAGGACAATAAAGATATTACACCCCAAAAAAAAAAAAAAAAAAAAAAAAAAAAAAAAAAAAAAAAAAAAAAAAAAAAAATAACTAAACACGGCTGAGGATAATTTTACATGCTGTGTCTCAAGGACTGTATTCAACTTCTTTTTTCACACTAAAGCCTGTCTGGGTCAGTAGCACCTAGCACTAACTTCACATATAACAGCGATGATACAATCCATGATCATGATTGAAGTTCCTGAATTCTCTTCATGATTTTATATATACTTGAACAAGTTCTTTTCTTTAGAGATATTTTTTATCTGTTAAAAAACATTCTGGTACAATCTTTTGTCTGATACAATACTAGTGTATGGTACAATTATGTAGTCTGGTACAATAAAATGCATCTATCTAGCCAGGTTTTACATAAACTGCTGTGCTGTAGGGAGCAATTTACAGAAAAGATGAATTTGTGCCAACTTTAAATGGTTTCAACCAATTAATTAGACTGATTAAAAAAATTCTCAAATTTTAACACAGTTACAGTAGCAGAAATCAATGCTAACATTGTAAAAACAAAACATTCACTGAAATCAAATATACAGTAAAACGTCTTAGCTTGGCAGACTGAAAAAGTTCTGAGGTTTGGACGAGTATTGCTTAAGATAAGTAATACAGTGATTTCTCTTGAACAGGGAGATCTAGATAAGCCAAAGGTAAACATATGAAAGCTCAAAACCTGAACATGTGGTAACAGAACAGTTCAGGTACCTGATCTATTGTTCCAAACATAAGTATAAAATTACTATAAATATGTGAATATAGCTACACTGGCCTTATGCTATCCTGTAGTACAAGCTATTAAGAATGGTATGACAAACCTAATTTGCTTTCAGCAATTTTAGTCAGATAAGGAACGGTTAACCAAGTAGTGCCTTAAAAAAGATCCATCATTACCGGCTTTGGTACAGGTGAGTTCAAGTTTCTGCAAAGCCTCAAAAAAAATCCATCAATACAGGATTTGGTTCAGGTGAGCCAAGTTACTGCAAAGCCTCAAAAAAAAAATCCATCAATACAGGATTTGGTTCAAGTGAGCTATTAAGTTACTGCAAAGCCTCGTTGTCTGGTTTCAACAGAACAGTATTTACTGTAAAGTACTACCAAAAGGGTTCTGCATTTACCATAAATCATCACTGAAAAGTAAGGATGTCTTACGTTTATATTCCCATGCTCTTGTGAAGTCTACCCAGGTGTGTTTATGGCGATGAGGGATAGGAATAATCCTTCCTGTTCTTACACTGACCCGCACTTGTTCACCTCTCTCTGTGTAGCGCCATTCAAAGTCTGTTGCACGTCTAGTATACAAAACAATTCAAATACTTTATTCATCAATAAAAAGAAGTTGAAAATTATTTACCTAACAATACACTCTAAAAAATAAAAACATAAATATAATATTCATTTTACAGTATATTAGGGCCATTTCATTACAATAATTATGGAGCTAGTTGGCAGATTTCAAGTCTGGCTATTTAGATGTCACAGATATGCTCAGTGAGTACAAGTTTATACCATTTAAGGTATCTGAGCAAAAAGTCTTTTATAACTTCTTCAAAATTTTATGACCAACAACCCTGAAAAGTTAATTCTAAGTTTAGGAAAGAGCAAAAAAAAAGCATCCCACTCAATACACTCCCAGTTATTTCAAAGTGCTTGATTTATGACAACACCATATTTATGGGACCTCTATCTAAAGTTCCAAAAGATTATTAGAATTGTATCTGGATAAATAGGGAGTCAAACACCTTGGTCACAACTCCTCTGTATAACCACTACCTAGTCCATGGATACAGTTCTAGTGGTGTTTTTGTGAGAAAAAAAACAACAAATTTCTTAAAAGTTTGATCAATATATTAACTCCATCATTTTAAATAATTAGTAGTCAAAACAAATATTCAATAAAGACCTTCAAAGGAGTCATTTTGAATTATGAAGAATGGTACTTCAGAAGGGAAATTCACGAAGTGTACCAGACAGTATGATCCCAGAAACACTACACACATTAAAAACAGTTCAAAATAAAGTAAAATTAACAGTGTAAAGACTGGCAGCATAGTTCAGAAGATTATGTTGGTTTACTTGTTCTGATTCAATACTTACAGATCAGAAGGATCAACCAGCTTTACTTCATGGGTAACAAGAAGTGGTTTTTCAACAGCAATATGCTGAGGCATATCTCGTAGATACGACTTGTACTTATTGCCACCGATGTCCTTATACTCCTGTAAAACAATAACATACAAAATGCTTAACTTAAAGAAATATGTTAAAAAATTGCAATGAACATTTTTAGTAAATTGTGCAACCTTGCAAATTTTTAGAGACTATGGTACATAATGTTTCGTAACAAAGAAATACTATATTCCTCAAAGTAAGTGACCTTGTACAATGACAAAAGTGAAAAAGTTATTGAGGCCCATATCTTTAATAGGTTTTCAAGATCAACTCAATGGAATACAATTCTTACTAGTTTCCACTTAAATCTGCACTGAAATAACTTCAAAAACTTGTTCTCTACTGACATGTTTTGGACAGTTTTCAGAAGACACAACTGGCTCAATGTCAGATTAAAAGCTGACACATTTCACTGCTCCTTTTACAACAAGTGCACATTTGGCACTATCATTTCTAGAAAAGGTACTGTTCAAATTTTCAATATCCCTGGCAGATGTAGCCCATTCTTAAGAAAATCGTGTATCGATACAGTAGGCAATCAGGAAAAAATATCAGATCTGCAGCTTATGCATTTAAACATTTTTATAACAATTTTGGTAAGATGTCCAGCACATACCAGATGCAGACCTTCTACAAAGCACCAGTTTCTCTCCTTTACAATCTCTACAACTTCTCCAACTTTGCCTTTATCTTTTCCAACCAGAATCTCAACCTGCAAAAATTATAGTCAATCTAAGATACACATCAATTCAGTAATGAGCAAGTAACTTGGTAAATATGATTACCCCTGTGCTCCAACTACAGTCTCAATATTTTACGCCATATTTAATGAAATAAGCCTGTAGATAAAAAAATTTTTTTTTAGAATACTGCTCTCTCTTCTACTGATTTGGAATATCACATTTTGAACAAGAGCAGTCAACATGACACTAATCCCCACTAATGCACATCAGAAACCCTAAAATTCAATCAAAGATGTAAAGGCCCCTGTGAGCTTGACCCTTGAACTTGTGGGCAGAAAAACAATAGGATCCATCAAGTCATCATGGCCAACCATCACATAAGTTTGAAGGTTCTGAGAGCAGTTGTTCTCGAGTTATTGATAGGAATCCGTCTTTGAAGTGTAAGACCCTGTGAGCTTGACCCTTAAACTAGTGCACCCAAAAATGTAAGGGTTCATTTATAAATCATGCCTAACCATCCTATGGATTTTTAAGGTTCTTCTTGCAGTTATTGATGATTTATTGATTTCAAAGTGCTGGCCCTGTAAACTTAACCTTTGACACTATAGGGGTCATCCACTCATCATGCCCTACCATCCTGTAAGGTTTGAAGGTCCAGCTGTTTGAGTTACTGATTGGAAACCATTTTCCAAGTATGGGCCCCTGTGAGCTTACTTTGACCAGGGCTTTAATTTACATGTAAATTAAAGCCCTGCTTTGACCCTGTAAGCCACAAAACAATAGTGTAAATCTACTCATCATGTTTAACCATCCTCTAAAGTTTGACGGTCCTGGGTGCAGCTGTTCTTGAGTTATTGAATGGAAATTAAGTGGTCTACCAAACCAACCTAACAACCAACTAACCAAAGTCTGGAAAACAATTTACCCCCTATCTTTAAGGGGGGCATAACTAGTTAAACAAGAAAGTTTTATAATACCCTTTCATCAGAAAATAAAACATAAAATATTGATCCGAGATTAGCACTAACATAGATTAACTAATAAAAGAATTTGTGCTGAAATATATGAAGCCAGTAAATGCATTCAAATGCATGTAATTCTCCAAATGTATTTTGCATGTCTTAAACACTATGTTTGCAGAATTTATCTTTCTACTAATTCCTCAGTACAAGTCTGTTTGGTCGTAACATGTAATAGCTGACTTTAAGACAGACCTTAAAGCAGCTAACCTCCTGCTCCCATCCCACCATCATCACCTTCCCCTAACTTTCTACTCTTTTCAAGTTTTTTACTGATCATATCTTTTAGTTTGCACCTAATCAATTTGTTATTCCACCAATGCCACTATTCAGAGGTTAAAAAAAGTTTTTCAATTTAAAGAGGCTGTACTCCAGATTTGACATAACAAATTTTTTTCATAAATTATATATTTAGATGCCGTGAGATTATAACAACATAATATTTTACTTCAAAACTGATTATAAAAGTCAAAATAGAATAAAAAAAAATATTTTCGCTCCAGCCTGATTTGAACTCTGGACCCTCATGTTAACAAAATATTTCCAACGCTTTTACTGTCACCACCATCGCCGCAAGTGATATTACAGATATTTACTTTACATCTTATACGATAAAGTTATACAGTCGCGTTACGGTATAGCACTTTGAAAGGGAAAAAAATCATTCATAATGTAATTATTTGACTTATTTTTTGTCAGTAAGTTATTTTTTAAGCATTAGTCATAAATATTACAAGAAATTTATAATACAGGAAAACTTTCTTTTTTTTGTCATCTGGAGCACAGCCCCTTTAAGGTAACTCACTGTCCTAAAGCACAATCTAGACGGATACCCTTCTAAAGCTCAATCTACCATGTACCCTTCTGTTTTGGCATTCCTCACTGCCCCAATGCAGAAATCTTGTACAATGTAATACTTCAAAAGAAAGTTTTACAACCTTTTTGCACTGAGGCATTCAAATATCTTTTAGAAAAGGTACAACTGACTGGACGTCATAAATAATTCAATGTTCAAATGAAGGTATCACCATTGTCATAACTGTTTTTGTATGTATTTAAATAAATTTTCACTTTTTTGTTCATGAAATTTTCAGACACTTGCACTTTTTCAAGAAAACATCAGAATCAACTATCAGCATCCTTCTTCAAACCAGTGTTACTATTATCTGCTTTTTTTTTATTCTACAGTACTTTGAACTCATGCATTCACCCCTCGAAACACTGAACATTAATTTGTTTTTAAATGGATGATTAGCACAACTCTGGGCATGAAAGTGCTATAATCATTGTAATTTTCATACTGTCAAAATGTTAATTTCCTAGAATTTACAAATGGGAAAACAACATCAAAGTACTGTGATATATTTGAATGTCATACCAAATTTACTGGTATGTAACAAATCAAATCACTGCAGATGGTTTGCATGTTGTTCTGTCAACATTGTTTTTATACACAAACATGTCATGGCTCACAGCCAAGATTGACAAAGCTATATTACAATTCATCAGAGTTCAGTACACTGGGTAAGATTCAAGTTCTAAACATCTTCACCATCCAGTACATGGCAAATTGTCTTACCCCTTCTATGAACAAAAGAACATCTATTCATTATCACCAGCCAGAGATTACAAGCCTTAGGAGCTATCAGATTTCATTTTTAATGTGCTTTGCTGTCTGTCAGCCATGTTAACTATAGAAGGAAGACATCCATTCTGCTATATCACGGTTTAATGTGCTTTGCTGTCTGTCAGCCATGTTAACTATAGAAGGATGACATCCATTCTGCTATATCAGGGTTTAATGTGCTTTGCTGTCTGTCAGCCATGTTAACTATAGAAGGAAGACATCCATTCTGCTATATCAGGGTTTAATGTGCTTTGCTGTCTGTCAGCCATGTTAACTATAGAAGGATGACATCCATTCTGCTATATCAGGGTTTAATGTGCTTTGCTGTCTGTCAGCCATGTTAACTATACAAGGAAGACATCCATTCTGCTATATCAGGGTTTAATGTGCTTTGCTGTCTGTCAGCCATGTTAACTATAGAAGGAAGACATCCATTCTGCTATATCAGGGTTTAATGTGCTTTGCTGTCTGTCAGCCATGTTAACTATAGAAGGATGACATCCATTCTGCTATATCAGGGTTTAATGTGCTTTGCTGTCTGTCAGCCATCTTAACTATAGAAGGAAGACATCCATTCTGCTATATCACGGTTTAATGTGCTTTGCTGTCTGTCAGCCATGTTAACTATAGAAGGATGACATCCATTCTGCTATATCAGGGTTTAATGTGCTTTGCTGTCTGTCAGCCATGTTAACTATAGAAGGAAGACATCCATTCTGCTATATCAGGGTTTAATGTGTTTTGCTGTCTGTCAGCCATGTTAACTATAGAAGGATGACATCCATTCTGCTATATCAGGGTTTAATGTGCTTTGCTGTCTGTCAGCCATGTTAACTATAGAAGGAAGACATCCATTCTGCTATATCACGGTTTAATGTGCTTTGCTGTCTGTCAGCCATGTTAACTATAGAAGGATGACATCCATTCTGCTATATCAGGGTTTAATGTGCTTTGCTGTCTGTCAGCCATGTTAACTATAGAGGGATAACATCCATTCTGCTATAACACGGGGTCAAATTTCTGTATGAAAAGAACAAGAACAAACAATATCTTCTGCTCAAAATCTACTGTTTTAATTTCATATCTGTTCAATAAAATAGTACAATCTGTGTCTACAGAGTTGAACTGCTTGAAATTCCTATTTGTAGACAAATAATGTCATGATACAATAATACTGAAAAAAATAAAAATAAAATATGTTACAGCACAAGTGCTTTTACAGGTTAACTGCATAAACCACAGAAGTTAGTATAATAGACATTTTAATATTTCTTTAACATTTTTTTTCTGGAGTAAAAGACATGAAAAAAATGACGACGACCCATTTCTTCTAGAGAAGTCTAATAAAGATTTATGAAACAAATCAGATTTTAACTGTTTTAACTTCCTGTTCTGCTTGACAATTATTATGATATAAATTGAAATCATTTCTGACCTAAAACACTCCAGAAATTACATTTTGTTCAAGTTTTAATAATGATGCTCGAAACAAGGCTTCCCTTTGATATTCTCTCTGTGTGGTAAGTATAAAAATTACACTTAAATCACTTGAACATGGTATATTAAGTACTTCTTATATTATCAGTTCATAGATGACATGGCAAATATTCCTATGGGTATTTAAAGTACTGAAAACACACAAAGGCAAAATAGAGCACAACGTCTATGTCAACATATAAGGAAATTCACCAACTCATCAGCATATTCTTCTGGTATATTTTTAACAGTAAAGGGCGTTCCTTGATCAATGCTGACATTTCTTTTTGTTTCAATACACATAAATACGAGCAATGTTAATTCAGTGATTAAATGTCAAATCACATTGCATAGATAAAGTAAGTCAAAGAGTTTTGTCTGAATCAACATTTTAATCTACCCGTCTCTCTGTTATATTAATTCAGCATTAAAACAACTCTAGACAACAAAACTAAAAAGAAGTACCCACCCCACCAAAAAATATAAATACCAACAAGAACATAGCACACTTATGTTGTACATGTGCTCTGAAAAAAAAAATTATTTCAATGTTTAAACACAGTCAAATAGACAAAGGTGTATGTACTTTGTAGACAAAACTCTTGCAAGGTTAGGCAGGTAGATGTAAAATAACAAATTCCAACAATAAACCTGTAAATCATTCTATAAAGATACACAAAATAGCATAAATAAATAGCAGCAAAAAATCCTGCGAAATACCTAAGCTTGGAAGACATGCAGTGATTTTTTTCACAGCAGTAATAACAGTACCTGAGTTTTACCTGTACTTCTCAACAAGGCACATAACAACATATAATAGTGTATGTAGCTTACATTATTATGTTTTATTGTTAGCATACACAAAAAAATTCTGGAGTTATACATATTATACAGAACCTATGTATTTTTTTTCAAATAATAAAAATGTAAATAGGCCCAATTCACCAGTATAAATATCAGCCAGCATTGATTTATCAGTCATTAATCAGACCTCTAATCAAACTTTAGATATAAATTAATCTGCTATAAATGTGCCCACTGGTGTAAGTTACAACCCAAAATAAAAGCTATTAAAACTGTCTGAACACTTGAGTATTTACTATAGCCTGCATAACAAACAACTCTTTCATAGATCTCAGTCTACAGTACACTGAAAATTCTTTTCTGTCTTATAACATGCAAAGAACAGTAGTTAGGCACTACAATCATAGTTATCAGCAAAATTCTCAATACTTAGTCATCTGTTTAGTCAAATTATTTTTTTCACTCAAATTTTTATCCCTACAATAATAAAAATCTACCATTTGATAATTCTGACACAAAACTTACAAAAATATCTTTCAATAGGTAATTATAAAACAATTGCATTATGTAGATCATATTCTGAATGCATTTTAAATGCATGTGCAAAAAAAGGACAATATGTATGTAATCTTACAAAGTGAAGGAGGCAATAAAAAATTTGTTGAAGAAAGGAACTAACAGTAAACAGGCTTTATACACACAGGTCATGCAAAAACACATGGTAAGACTAGTCAAGGTGTAAATAAAATATTATATACCTGTATAATTATATCAAATATAGAGAAAATGTATAATCAATGCACTGAGCAAACCAAAAATAAACAATACTCATAAAATAAAGTTTAAGAGTGCTCCAGTTACCATATTGACAGCAGGGTACAAAACCCTTTATGCCTCTCAGTCATGCATTTGTATATGTGTCTTTTGACAGGATCTTTTGAATTTACATAAATGATATCTTTCTATCTTGCCACCTTAACAATATCATACATGTTGTAATTATATGGAATCAAAAGTACAGCAAGTAAATATTTCTAAATCAGACGTAGCTTAAAAAAGAACTGTCCCTGAAAGTTGATAATGCCCCAGATGTGGTGCTTTGACCTTTGAGCTACATGTAAGAACCACAGAATGTAAATTGTAGATCCTTCAAAAGAAGTGGGCTTTTTTTACAATTTGACCTTAACATCAAGGTCATATAGCGGCCAAGGTAAAAAGATAAATTTCATTTGGAAGATCTCTCCCCAAAGATTGTTGTGTGTGCCATTAAACTATATCTGTTGTTTCGAAAGTATGGCTTTATTGTGTGAAAATTTAACCTCAAGATCACGGTCATTTCTGGATAAACAAATATATATCATTGGGAAGATCTCTCCAAGTGTTGTTGTGTGCAAACATGGACCAAATCTGTTGAGTAATAAGGGAGATATGACATATATTGAGTATTTTTGATAACTGAATCTTCGAAGTCAAGGTCATTCAGGAGTGAAGTTCTTGTTGAAAGGCATGTTGTGTTCAAGTATGAAGTAAATCCATTTACTAATAAGGAATTTATGGGCAATGTTAAAGTTTCTGGCCAGAATGACAGACTGACAGGTCCACTGGTCCAGTATTAATGCACTGAACTTGTAATCCAGGGATCAAGTTTGATCCTAGGATGGAAAAGAACCAGGGGTGTCTCTGGAATTGGATGCTTTCTGTATCTTGCACTATCCCCCACAACCTAACATAAGTAAACTCTGAAGTGGACGTCCATCAAATGAGCAACAGGTACTGACTGAAAACAACTCAAATAGACAGACCCATATACAATCCTAGTTGGGGCACTGAGTATTATCATGTTTCACCATCCATGCTAAACTCTTGAGCTGTATTATAAAAACTCTCAAGTGAATATCAATACATGTAAGTGAATAAATCAATAAGTGAATATGAAAATAACTATTTAGGTAAAACTTGTGAATGCATCACAAGAAACAAAAAATAACTAATGCCCTACAGCATTGCAGCAGAGTAAAGATAACATTATAACTTGACCATTCCAAACTTTCAGGACAAGACATCCAGTAAGACTCAAACTATTATGACAGGAACAAAAAAAGTTTCATTGCAAAATCATGTTCTTTCTCAACTTGTTTGTTTTCTACTTCATCTAACAACTACAGTGAAAACTGAACTAGTCTGTCAGCTTTTACCCTAGAAACTGTTGCACACAACAAAATTCGATTTTCTTCAAACACAATATTTTAAAACTATAAATATTTCACTATAATGAACATCCCACAAAAAAATCATGATATAAATTTCTGTGTTTAAGCAAAAGGAACTCATACTTAGCACTAATCATCAGAGCCTGAATTTCTGAATCATCTAGCAGAATATTATTCATAATCTGGTTTATCTGGGTAGTTACAACCAAAAAATTGTATAACAACCTTAGAGGCATAAAATCCACACCTGAGACAATCTGAGACTGGTTTACCTTGAGCAAGTTGGGAAAGAAAGCCACCAACAAATGCATCACCACAACCATTTGTATCTTTGATCAGTTCATGTTCCACTGGTGTGATTTTATACTCGTTCACAAGACCCCCCTGAGCAACTATGGTAGGATCCCGTCCCTGAGTAAACACTACAATACGTTCACGTGATTTATTTAATTTAGGGAGCTGTGAGGTTTTGGCTGCCATCTCTCTTATATCATTTGTATTAAAACCCATAAGATTTGAAAATTCAGAAGCTTCATCACCATTACCAAAAAGAACATCAATATACTGCATGAGGTTCAGCCCAGGATCAGCAAAGTACTTGCATAAAAAAGTAGCATGGAGGTTCATTGCTACCGTTTTGTCTGTTTCTACAGCATGTTTCAAGAGTTTTAATACTGCATCAATGCTAACTGGTAAGAAAAATCCACCAATGTAGAAGTATTTTGCTTTTTCAACTTGTTTCCAATTATCAGGCTGGTCAAGAAAATCAGCACTGAAACTTTCTGCAGCACCAAGCTGTGTGACCAGAGAGCGATCTTCACCTGTGATAAGTGCCCCACACCGTCCTGTACTCATTCCCTCAACAACCTGATAGCGAACATTGACACCAACACTCTCAGCTGTGGACCGAAGAATGTCACCAAATTTATCATTTCCAACACTGCCAAAGAAAGTTGTTGCTTTTGGACATCCAAGCAACCACTGTGCAACTCTAATACTGTTCTGGGTTGCCCCACCTGGAAGGTATGAAGGTTCATATTCATCCAGCATGGCATGGAACAGTTCCTTCTGTTTTTCTCCAGCAATTATAGCATTGTTTGGCAGCAAATCAAACCTCTTAAGAAAGGCTTGATCTGTGATGACAGTTATATCCAGAAGCGAGTTTCCTATCCCGAGGAGAATCCCCTCTTCAACTTCAACAGCTTTTCTTGACATGCTTGATGACTTCCTCTGAAAGAAATTGGGTATTTTCAGTAATTATAATGCAACAGTCTTTTCCATCTGAAGACAATGTGTACTGAGGGCAGACACTGACAGAGTTTTAAAAAAATCTTTAATGTAATTTCCAATAAAATTTAAGAAAGCTCCCTTGTTCACAGTACTTCAGATATAATGAGGCTTAATCTAAACCTGCTTTATGCATTTAAAGTTTGGTTTCAAAAAGAGACAAATACTAGCAGGACCTTAATTCAAATTCAGATTCTGATACTATCAAAGTAAAAAAAAATCATGACACGTAAAAAAAAAAACTTGAAAGTTTCTAGGTCAAGTAAAAGAACATGTCTGCATGTCACATCAAACAAACAAACAAGCAAACAAAAATATGCTTACAAGTAATAATATATTTGTAAATATATTTGTAACATTTGTAAATGTAATGTAGTCATTTAATGTCTCTATTAGATTCCTACACAACATTGATAAAAATCTGCTCTCTGCCTACAATTTGCATTTATTTACCATGGTAATGCAACCTATATAACAGACATCAAACTACATGCCACGAAAACAAAAATACAAGACTGACAAGCTGGCATGTCAGACCAAATAAATAAACTATATTCAGTTATTTGCGATCTTTTACTCAGCACTTACGATGTAGAACTATCAAATGTTTTTACTTGTTCAAGTTGAAATATTTCGAGAGAGAAACACTGCTTTTATCGGAATTAACATCCAGTCGTGCACTATCCAATGAGTAAACAACAGTAAGATGACCTTAAACGTTATCAGATATCTATGCACTTAGTTACATTTAAAGCACTTACCTCAAACCGAAAGTAGTTTTGGTTGCCAGCTGAAAGCGTTTTGGTGACATTGACTGCCTTTGACGTTTTTAAAACATTCTCCCCGTTTAATTTCCGGCAATTAGTCCTCCATCCCAGGCAGAGCTGATTTTGCAGCAACTGCGAAAGCTTTCTACAAAGCACCATTCCATAAATAGATCCAGCGAGCTCAAAATGCCATTACACATTTGGCACTTCACCAACACACTTTTCGTACCTGAGTTTTTCCCTGAGGTGTAACTAGGCGAAAGAAAAATAAGTACCGAAAACAGGTACCTACATGAATAAACTTAATCAGACTTTGTAAATAACAGATAAGGCCTCATTGTATTCTTATATTCGGCGAAAACAAATGAACAGCAAGTTCAAAATACAGTAATTTACAACATGTGGTAATCGAAATACCACATTGTCAAACATGCGGTTATAATGTGCTAAATTTAGTCCCTTCAATTTGGTTGCGGTGAACTAAAAGCGACCATTTGACTCGTATTTAATAATTGAAGAACACTTAAATATGAGCAAGTTTGCAAAACAATGACACATTCAATAATAAACTAGAACTGTGTCCATAGGACACGGATGCCCCCACTATGCATAAGTGCTCATAAACAAGAGCATGTATATTCTGTATGTAAGATTTAGGTGGGGAACAATTTTTTTCTGTAGTTGCAAATGAATTGAGGTGTTTTGTATATTATTAATGCTGTCCTTTTATTTCAAAATTAAATATTTTATACTGAAACAAGGGCTGTCGGATGGACAGCACGCTTGACTATTCTTAGTGCTTGAAGGTATAATAAAAGCCTGAAATTAAAGATTTTTCAAAGTCTTAAAAGGGGAATAACTAATAAAAATGCTTAACAGAGTTATGGGCCTTGATGGAATGACACAGTCTACGGCCAAGTTTTAACCAAATATCTGCAGTAGAAAGGGAAGAAATAGTGAAAATGAGAAGCTCGCCCTAAAACTTTAACCCGATAGCCACGCCGCAAGTACATTAGACCTCCTTATTCTTTGAATAGTCGACATAAAAATGTTGTAAAAGTTTATGTACTATGAGGAATCACATTAGTGAAGACGAAGAAAGAGACACACAAGTAATTACATGTTGCTGATATTAAAGCAAGCAGGTAAAAAATTTAAAAAATGTTACACATGAAAGTTAACTACAGATTAAAGTATAGAAACCCCAGGGGTGTCAGGTCCCGTAATAAACATTACCCTTCCTTTACTATCATCTACACATTACGGTTGTTCATCCCTGAAAGTTTAAGCAAAATCTGCCATCCGGTTTAAGAGGAGTTGCGTTCACAAATTTATTTCACTTTATGGTATATAGAAAAAATCAACAAAGGGCCATAATTCCGTTAAATTTGGTCGCAGCAAAAATTCCTTCCTTTCCTATCATCTACACATTAAGGTTGTTCATTCCTGAAAGTTTAAGCAAAATCTGCCATCCGGTTTATGAGGAGTTGCATTCACAATTTTTTTTGGCTATATGGTATATAGTTAAAAAATCAACAAAGGGCCATAATTCTGTTAAATTTGGTCGCAGCAAAAATTCCTTCCTTTACTATCATCTACACATTAAGGTTGTTCATTCCGGAAAGTTTAAGCAAAATCTGCCATCAGGTTTAAGAGGAGTTGCGTTCACAATTTTATTTGGCTATATGGTATATAGTGAAAAAATCAACAAAGGGCCATTATTCCGTTAAATTTGGTCGAAGCAAAAATTCCTTCCTTCACTATCATCTACACATTAAGGTTGTTCATCCCTGAAAGTTTAAGCAAAATCTGCCATCCGGTTTAAGAGGAGTTGTGTTCACAAATTTTCGGAACGTACGTACAGACGTACAATCAACAAAGGGCCATAATTCCGTTAAATTTGGTCGAAGCAAAAATTCCTTCCTTTACTATCATCTACACATTAAGGTTGTTCATCCCTAAAAGTTTAAGCAAAATCTGCCATCTGATTTAAGAAGAGTTACGTTCACAAAATTTTGGGACGTACGTACAGACGTACGGTCGTATTATCGTACGGTCGTACGCACTGACTGACATGTGCAACGCTATATGCTCCCACTTTGTGGTGGCATAAAAAATATATATTGTCTCTGAGTCTGGTAAACATATATTGCTATATAGTGATACAATAGCTAAAGATTTTATTACAATTTTGTATACATTTATCACAAAAGTTGACAAATAATTATTACTTTTTAAAAAGTTTTAATATCAGATTAAATTGCTGTTTTTTGTTTGTATGTATTTTTATGTTATACTTTATTCTTCAAACGTTACATAAAAAAGATATAATGTGTCTAATTTGTGTTTTCACATATCATTAAAATTATAATCAAACCTTAGTTACGATAACAGGAATAATTATTATACAACATTTCACGAGAACTTTAATTGGTCTACTGTCTGCAGGATAAATGTTTATTTACATGGCTTAAAGTCATATTATCACTAGCGAGTAAAAACACGTCAGAAGTGCAACAATGCATACGTCCCTTTGAAAATTATTCCCTTTGTTACTGAATACCATGTTAGATTTTTTTTCACTGCACCGAAGTTTGCTTAACTGCCAACATGGCGCATAAATTTTATAAAGGTGAAAAAGTTTTCAAATTTTACTGATTCAAAAACCAATCTGCAAATATATCAAGACAGTGAAAGTTTCCAATTTTTAAAGTGTCTAGCGATCAATTAAAGCTATAAAATCACATGCACCAAAGAAATCATTCAATAATACATGTAATTTAAAAAGATAACATATTTGTGTATACATGGAGGGAAAAAGTTCAAAGCCTATTCATTTGTTTGTCTGTCCTAACCTCTGTCCGTCCTTAATTTTTACATGTCCAGGCTGTGACTTTTTAATGTGCAACATTCACATTCTGTCACAGGCCAAGCCCAGGTAACTGTCTTAATGCTACTGACTCACAGATAATCGGATGATGCATAAAAATAAATATTTATACATTAAGAATTTCTTATTGTTAAGAACACATCAAAACTAAGTTATACTGACTTATTTTTTTACAATGGAAATAAATCAGAATAACAAGATTTTCATATTTTTATCAGCCAAAAATTTTATCCCTTTAGTCCTCTGTGGCTCAGTGGGTTAATTTGCTGGCTTAAATTTTATTGACAAGAGGGACATAGCTTTGAATCCTGCTGAAAGCAATTTTTTTCTTCCATTTTCAATGTAAACAGAAGAGAAAAATTGTTTTTCAATCACATTTTGATTTATCTTTAATTTTAAAGAATTTGTTATATATATAGGTCTGTAAAACAAAACTGTAACATAATGTTATGCTATTGTATCCATATATAGCAATATTTCAGATTACCTGACCCAGAGACAACCCATGTATCCACTTTCTCCGGGTCTGGGTCCGAAACTAGAGACAAAAAGTCTCAGAGTCCAGACCCAGACCTTGAGACACTACCTAAGGTTTTTAGGGTTCTTTAGATGAATAATCACAGACCTTTGAAATCTCTGAATATCTAGAGCATGTTATTAATCAACACTCCATGACCAAACGAGGAACAGATTTCACACAACCTGGAGTGCTAAGACGGCCCTAAATTGTCCACCTGCCAATAATGCCAGCCAGGAATAATTTGAACAATTTTTGTGTAAACCAAACTTCAAAAGTCTCAATCTTATGGTTTCTGACAAAAAGACTTTTTCCAGGTTGTATAATGTTAGTCTGTAAAACACCTGCAATAATTGCTGAAGGGGCAAAGTTTGAAAAATCTTAGTAGAAGTTCATTAGAAAAAGCTTCATGCAAAATTTCAGAACTAAAGAACATCCCTATGAAGTTTCATTAACTATGGCCCAGTGGTTTCAGAGGAGGTGTGATGAATGGCAGACAACAGATGGAATTCGATAAATGGGAGCTATATATGTATGGTAAATGGTTTGTTAGAATATTACAGTTTTTGAAAAACATAAAAAAAATCTAGAAATTGTTTTGGAGAAAAACATACCGGTATGTCTGCCCCAACATGTCATTTACCATGAAGCAAAATAGTTACAAACAAGAGCCCCGCAAGGCAGAGCAAAATACACCCATCAATTGAACAATTTGTTTCAATAACATCTATCCACCAATGAAGTTTCAAGTCAATAGCTTTGATAATGTAGGATTATGGTCCAGACAAACATCAAGTATGAAAATTGAACTAAGGGAAATAACTCCAAAATCATGGAGTGCAGAGTGATGGTTCTTGTGCGCTGCAATCTGTCCCAATGAGATCTATCCACCTATGAAGTTTCAAGTCAATGCTCAGGACAAACATTAGGACGCTGCTCATCTGCCTGCCTGCCATTGGGTGATCCCATAATATGTCCTGTCTTTGACGGTGTATAAAAAGGGGCAGCATCCAGAAACAGAAGACAAAACTGTGAAATTAACAAAAGCAAGAGGAACATAATGGCCTGGTATCACTCATATCCAACCAGTGGTTATAGAGATAAGCCCAAATGTGTTCAAATCTGTGTTTCTGAAATAATCATTCCTGTAAAGTTTCATCTAAATCCAACCAGTTGTTACGGAGATATGCTGAAATGTACCCAATTTTGTACAAATCAAGCATTGCAACATTGGCAGGAACATGCTGATAACATGCGTAATAAAACTTGGTCACGATCATTGCTGTTAAGTTTCCTCAAAATCCAACCAAAGGTTGTGGAGATAATTCTTCCCAACTGTATTAAAATTTTGATAAATCAAGGGCTGCACCTCTGCTTCAAATCATCAAAACAGTATAGGCCAAAGATTTGTGTAACTACACTTGTTAATGATCATTGTGGTGAAGTTTTGTCAAAATCTAACCAGCAGTTTTGGAGATATGCCCAACTGTATTCAAAATTGGACAAATCAAGCAATGCAACTTTGCTAAAATTCATCCTACCGGAACATGATGAAAATATGCATAACTACTCTCATTTATAATCATTCCTGTGAAGTTTCCCAAAACTCTGATCAAATTTTGAAAGTCTTAGCTTTGTGGTTTCTAACATCTTTTTACATATATAAGTTCTAACGTCTGGCCCCAAGGGCAGAGTCAAAACTGAACAAACTGCCAGTGGACCACTATACAAAGCTTTGTGCAAAATTTTAGACAACTAGGCCTTTTGATTTCATACAAGAAGGATTTTAAAGACTTTCTTATATATTTCTGTGTAAAACATGTGACCCCTTTGGGCAGTGCAATAGTGACCCCAGGAAAATACTTTGAACAAACTTGGTAGAAGTTCACTAGACAATGCTACACAATAAATTTCGCTCTGGGCCAAGTGGTTGAAGACAAGAAGATTGTTAAGATTTCTCATTCTTGTTGCCATACTAGAGTGTTTTGAATGGACTGGAATTCTTTGAACAAAGTTGGTAAAGTTTCATGACAGGAACATCCCTGCCAAGTTTTATCAACTTTGGCCAAGATTAGATGTTGTCTGAAACTAGAAAGGAAAAGAAAAAAGAAAGAAACTGATGATGTACAAAGCACTGCCAAACAACAGACACAAGGCTAGCTGGTTAACAAGCAAGGATTCAGGTCTTCACTTTGACCTTGACCTTTGACCTTGCGGAATTCTGAACAATGAACAATATCTTATAGCTAACACTGTCTGACTGTGCAAAGAATTGTGTATGAATAAATTCTAAAGCTAAAAGTAAATCTGGGTTAAGTTAAGACAGAAACTTGGCAGAAAAAGAATTTTCTTCAAAATCATTACCACTGAATGAATATTTTACATTTTCATTTCGGAAGAAATGGACTGTGGCAAACATGGTTGATAAAAAATCCCAGAGCAATCATATTTATCACATTTTCCTGGAAACCAGTGAATGAGAAAGACATCTACATGTTCTCAACACAAAGATGTCAACACAAAATCCTTCTTTGAGGGCTTAAAATGATAAAAAAAAACCCATCTTTTAGTAATATCTAAGTCCTGTGCAGTCATACCTTGTCCCCAAGAAATATATCCCAGTTTTTTATTGGTTTCACTGGCGGCATGACTGGCCTCCGTGATTGCTTCATTTGAGATGCTGTTGTGTTGGGGCGGTCCTCGTCATAATACCAGTTGAATATATTCTTCTTCTTGTAGCCTACTAGTGTCCTCCATATCTCTGGTCCCTGAATCACAATGAAAACATCTGCTTCAGAAGGCATTGGTAACAATTAAGTTATACAGTAGAATGAATTAGAAAATCTGTTAGCACGTATGACAATCTCAATTTTGTTAACCTAATGCACTGCAGCACAGGAACAATGAACCAACCAGTCTTTAACGAGAGATCTTTATTTTTTAGAAGTAAATCTTCCATCTCAAAGTCATCTTAGGTGTTCATGTCATATGCTACAATGATAAACATCTGTATTATCCGAGACGATTCAAGTTTTCCCCATCACATTTTATATCTGAAGTGCTTCATGTACGGATGTTGTTGTTACAGATTTTCTGTAATGAAAACTGTAAGATTCATTTGCCCACATATACTGTTGCATGCTTTTCTTTTCTCTTTTTTTCTTTTTCTTGTTGCTTTGTAGTAAATCATGTTAAACATTAAAGAAGTTTCAACTGACATTTACATGTATTATAGTGCTCTACTGAAGAATAACATAACATTACATGCTGTATTTCCATAAAATTAAACCTTGTCCATGTGAGAAAAACCTTGCAAACACTTACAGTGGCTTCAGGTTACATGTTACTTACCAACTGCCAAGTGGTCAGTATTATTTCACCCCCACCCCACAAAAAAATATTAAGAAACATACAGTATGGAAACATTCAGTGATTTTATGAAAAGCTTACCCTAACTTTGGCCTTCTCCTGCATCATGTATTTCTCCCAATACTTAAATTCTTCACCTCTGCCTTCATAAACCTTTTTGGTTGAATTTCTGTTGAAAATTCTCCCCAGTGCTTTAAGTGGGTTTGACATCTCTGTGAGAAAACAAAAAAAAACCACAGCACATTAAAATTAACTAAGCTTGCAAGTCAAACTTACTTAAATGTTTAGAAATAAACAGACATTGATGGATGCTCCCTGATGACCCTCTGATATGGATAGAAAACACTGCAAAGTAAAGGTGGATGGAAACAAACTGAGGCAAACTGACAAACAAAACTAGAGCTATCGCTGAACGTGATTCATATCCCTATTAATAAGCTGAGTTAAACAGGCTTGGAAGGATGGGAAAGGTAATTGGACTATATGTAGATACAATTATAACAAGCCTTAGTATACTATAAACACAATATTCTTACACTATTTGAAATTTGCCATTAAAAACAAAGAAGAAATTAACTGTGATATATACTATATATTTATCACAATGAATACAAGCATAGGAGAGGTAAATACAAATACAGAAATATTAAGATAACCCAGTACTAACCATCATGTATTCCATTTTTGTTCAAAATTTACTTTTGTATGATATTCATAGAATAATTAAAGAAAACAGTCTATTTTTAGGGACATTTTCTAAGTGAAAAGGGGCATATTCATGTCAAAATGCAAGTCAGTTATAGAACTTGCCCTTTCGAACCTGCTTGCCACCCTTTATATATATTTAAAGTCTTAAGTTAATATAAGTACTGGTTTCAGAGGTATTCAAGGAAAAGTAAATTTTCTTATAAAGTTCTTAAACAATTTACAAATAGGTTTAAGCTATTACATTCTTAAAGGTTTTGCACAAAATCAAAGGTTTTAAAGGTTGCTCTTGGAAGCCTAGTCATTTTAAAGGGCAATAAATAGCTATTTTCACTCCACTAAATACAGATATATCTTGACACAGCAATTATAATAATAATCAGTCTGATTTATACTGGAACACCAACATATTGAAATAAAAAAGAAATTCTCAGATACTCTGGAGTTGCTATGAAATATTGTATTAATTCATCGTAATAGTTTGGCAAAATTCCCCAACAAAGTTCTTTGGTACATGTACACAGATTAACCAAACAGCACTGCACAGAGGCACTGGAGCTATCTGACAATGAAGCCACAAAAGAGGATCACAGAGGGGATGTGCCCTTTTTACAGCTGAATAATGTATAGTTTATTTTCCTTGTATGTTGCTTTTTGATGCATTCTTAGCCATTTTACATGTGGTTTATGTATGCAGCACTTGCAGAACTATTCAAGCTGACTGAATTTTAAAATGTTTTTTTCCCAATGTTCTCCTTTCAAAGGTCAAATAAATAAGATGCTGTACTCTCCATGCCAACAGCTGTTTCCTTTGTTTGAGTTTCCTCAGATTTATTTTTCAAATTAAAAAATGCTTTCTATTTCAAACAATGTATTTAAAGATTTTGATAATTTAACACACAGAATGCATTTTAATGTCTTGAAGGTGTTGTCCAAAGCATAGTTATGTGCAAGTATGAAGACAAAACATCCATTAATAATAAAGATATAGCCAATTTTAGCACCGTCAAGGTCATACTTGAAATATTCAACATGTTGGTTTTGTTCTCAGTGTTGTTTTGTCCCAGTATGAATCAAATCCTTCAACTAATAACAAAGTAATGACAATTTAAGCAAAATTCAATAACTTGACCTTGATGAACAAGGTAATTTTAAGGTCAAGGTCATACTTGAATAATTCAACATGCCAGTTTTGTCATATTAAGTGTTGTGGCCAATTTTAGCAATATTCAATAATTTTACCCTGAAGGTCATGAAATAAAGTTCAAGGTCATACTCGAATAATTCAACATATCTCTTTTGTCATAAGTGTTATTGCCAATTTTAGCAATATTCAATAGTAAACCTTTAAGGTCAAGGTCAAATAAAAGTCAAGTACAGTTAAATGTTCTTGAAGGTATCATCCAAAGGGTGCTCATGTCCAAATATCCAATACATCCATTAATAGCAAAGATACTTGTCATTTGAGGTCATTTGAAGGTCAAGGTCATACTTGAATTAATTAATTAACATATCGGTTTTGTTCTCAGTGTTGTTATGTCCCAATATGAATCAAATCTGTCCATTCGTAACAAAGTTATGTCAATTTAAGCTAAATTCAATAACTTGACCTTGACAGTCAAGGTCATTATGAGGTCAAGGTCATACTTGAATAATTCAAGATGTTGGTTTTGTCATTAGTGTTGTTTTATCTAAGTATGAATCAAATCTGTAAATAAATGAAAATTAAATAAGTTGACCTTGACAGCTAAGGTCATTTTAAGGTCAAGGTTACACCAGAATAATTTAAGATGTTGGATTTCTCATAAGTGTTGTTTTATCTAAGTATGAGTCGAATCCATAAATAAATAACAAAGTTATGGCAATTTAAGCATTATACAATGACTTGACTTTAACAGTCAAGGACATTTAAAGGTCAAATTCAAACTTGAATAATTCAACGTGTCAGTTTTGTCATAAGTGTTTTTTTTTTTTTTTGTCCAAGTAAGTCCTTAAATAAATGACAAAGTTATGAAAATTTAAGCAAAATTTAATCATTTTACCTGCAGGGTAAAGGTCATTATAAGGTCAAGGTCATACTTATTCAACATGTCAGTTTTGTCATTAGCGTTTTTGTCCAAGTATGAATCTAATCCAACTATTAATAACAAAGTTATGACCAATTTTAGCAAAATTCAATAATTTGACCTTGAAGGTGAAGTTAATTTATGACTCAATGTCAAGTTCAGTCTCGTCTACTTGAAGGTCTTGTCCAAAGAGTCATTGTTTCCAAGTATGAAGACAATCCAGCTATTAAAAACAAAGTTATGGCCAATTTTAGCAAATTTCAATAATTTGACCTTGAAGGTGAAGGTCATTTAAGAGTCAAGGTCAAGTTCACCTGTCTATTTGAAGGTCTTGTCCAAAGGGTTGTTGTGTCCAAGTTAGTATGAAGGCAATCCATTAAGAAATAAAAAAAAATATGATCAAAGTTAAAGTTTTTGGATGGCAACGACAACCACACCACAACTATAGCAATAGCTTGATCTTTGAAAAAGTCAAGCTAAAATATATCCCCATTATGAAGAAACTCTTTGCACTTTTTTATGCATCAATACATGGGACTATGTTTGTAGTCTCCTCCAAAAGAGTAGCAAATGTCATTTCAAGAGAGAAGGATTGTACCTGAAACCCTGTAACTTTCTACGTTAGCATCACCAGTAGTCAAAAAAAGCCAAAGGTTACTAAAATTTCTGAAATTATTTGAAAATGAAATCTTTCTTCACAAGTTATCAAAATGACAGGGTTTTTTTTAAAAATTGAAAATTTGGCTACAGAGTTTTTATTTTAAGTTTCGTAAGGCACAAAAACTTAGCATAATAATTATATCTATTTAAACTCAGTTTGACAAAATGACTTATTGCCTACTATATTAATTAAATTTAATGCACAAGAAGTTTGATGAAACAAATGTAAATCAAATGACATATCTGCTAAGGTCACACTGAATTTGTAAGTAGCCCTAACAAGAGTTGTTATTGCTTTCCCAACAGCAGTCGTCACTGTTGGGAAGGACTTATGTGACAAAAAAATGTAGAAGGTATAGGGGCTCCTTTATAGGGCCACAACTAGCCAAGGCCTCAACCGCAGCTAGACTTAATACTTAGTCCAGCTGCGGTCGAGACCCTGCATCTGCTCCGCTATGTGCCTGCCACAAAGGGCTGGACCAGCTCAATGACATGTACATGTACTCTCTCTCTCTGAGTTTATTTATTGCCAGTACCAATTGTCCACATGACTGACGCATCCTGCACAGATAAGTTATTTTATGACATTGGGGATAGTGCACAATACAGAAAGCATCCAGTTCCAGAGACACACCTGGTTCTTTTGCATGCTAGGTGTACAACACTGATATATATGGGACCTCGGTTTAACATCTAATCTGAAAGACAATATAAATGACAATGACATAAGTAATGTTAATAGAGGATTGGGGGATCGAACTTGCAACCTCTGTGTTACCAGTCCAGCAGGTTACCACTGGACCATTGATCCGCTCTAATGACACGTTAGTTTGTTTTTGGAGTTTAACGCCGATTTCAACATATGTTATATCTCGGTGGTCAGTCCACCTAACCGGTTTTCCTGGGTAACTAACCAGTAATTCCAAATTTCTCTGCAAGTGACTGACTACTGTTCCCACATGATCTACTCTGAATCTGCAGTGAGACACAAATGAACATAAGACACAATGTCAGACGGAGAAATTTTGCCCTGCCCAGGGGTCGAACCAACGACCGATGGATTACTAATCCAGTGCTCTACCTATTGAGCTAAGCGGGCGGGCTCTATCTATTTGAGCTTATTTAACGTCGGTACCGGTTGCCCATATGACCGACGGCCCCTGAAGAGATTAGTTATTTTATGTTGTGGGGGTAGTGCAAGATACAGAAAGCATCCCATTCCAGAGACACCCCTGGTTCTTTTTCATGCTCAGTGTATAGCACTGATACATGGGACCTCGGTTTAAAGTCTCATCCGAAAGACTATTAGTAATGTTAGTGGAGGAGCAGGGGATCGAACTCAGGACCCCTGCTTTACCAGTCCAGCGCGTTACCACTGGACCACATCCGCTCCGGCTGACACGTTCTCTCTATCTATCTGTCTAAGCTTATTTAACGTCGGTACCGGTTGCCCATATGACCGACGCCCCCTGAAGAGATTAGTTATTTTATGTTGTGGGGGTAGTGCAAGATACAGAAAGCATCCCATTCCAGTCCACCACTGGACCACATCCGCTCCGGCTGACACGTTCTATCTATCTATTTAAGCTTATTTATCGTCGGTACCGGTTGCCCATATGACCGACGCCCCCTGGAGAGATTAGTTATTTTATGTGGTGGGGGTAGTGCAAGATACAGAAAGCATCCCATTCCAGAGACACTCCTGGTTCTTTTACATGCTCAGTGTATAGCACTGATACATGGGACCTTGGTTTAAAGTCTCATCCGAAAGACTATTAGTAATGTTAGTGTAGGAGCGGGGGATCGAACTTGGGACCCCTGGTAAACCAGTCCAGCGCGTTACCACTGGACCACATCCGCTCCCACGTTATTTGGCCTTCCTTGTTTTATATGACAAGAGCTGGTAACGCCTGGATACTCTACCCAATCCGAATATCAAGCTACTTACTATGATACATATGTAACTCTGAATGACATAAGTTGTACCTACTGATTTTTGTGTTTGTGAAAGAATGTTAAATCAGTAAAGTCGACAGTTGATTTTTATTTGTTTCTTTGTCATCAACTTTAAAAAAAAAAATGATCGATTAAAAAAGTATTCAGGGTCATGAATTTTTATTAGTAAATTTGATAGCGTGTGAGAAAAATGACACCGTAAGGACAAAGTGATCGAGGTTATTCTTACCCTGACACTGACTGTCACATTTTTTTGGGAAAGTTCTGAGAAGTAGTTCAGTTTTCCACCCTTTTCATTCTTTTAACGCACATTTGCATGCTTTAAAAAACTGCTGCAGGTGTATTGGACTTTTGGGATAGAAATTTTCTGGTTGTCATTGAAATTCAAACGTGCCACTAACGAGCTGACACGTCAGAACTCTACTCTCGTACAATCATGAACAGCAAAATTTTCAGTCAAGTTTGCATTGCTTTGATTCTGTCTTTGTTTGATCAAATAATTGCGGAAACAGATGAAGTTGAGGTACTTTCCAGGAAGTTTGATGTTGAGCCAGGTGGTGAAACGAAAAGTTACATTGGCGAAGGAGTATGTTCATTGTTATCTTAAATGAATCATGCACAGAAGCTTGAATTTGTGTTTTTAGTACTTCAAAATTCAAAACTGTATTTCTAGCATCTATTCTGTATATAAAAACACAAGGAATAAAATGCGCCCCTGCTCAGCCCACTAGGAATTCAGGTCGCATGATCAGCTAAATTGTGCACAGGGTATCTGTTGTTCCTGTCACTGAGCATGCAGGCACTAAAATTTATTTAAACAAATTGCTTAATTTTATCAGTATGCTACACATAAAAAGAAAACCACTGGTTTTCATGCATTTTCAAACAAATTCAGTTTGTTGCCGAAGCCATTGTGTGACGTCACGAAATTTCCAAAAATTGTGGCGGTTTCCCAGGAAAATCTATTTCTGGATTTAATAAATAGAAAGAATAAATGCAAAATCACCCTCAATATATGTTTTTATAATGAAAAAACGGTAAAATGTACTTAAAAATTATTTTGGGATTCACAAAAGTATAGAATAGAAAAGTTTCTTCAGTTCAAAACTGCTTCTGATCAAGAAATATTTTGGAGATTACAGTCCTCACAATGACGTCACGCAATGGCTTTGGCGACAAGCAAATTTTGTTTGAAATGCATGGAAAGCAGTGATTTTCTACTAGTGTGTAGTGTATTGGCAAAAATAAGTGGTTTGTTTTGGTCAGTTTTTAGTGCCTGCTGAGTGACAGGACAGATAGATATCTGCACCTTGCCGCATTTTAGCTGATTCGACCCGAATTCTTAGTGGGCGGGGCAAGTGGTGTTTCATTCTTTGTGTTTTTATATACAGAAAAAGAAGCTAGATTAACAGTTTGGACTCTTGAATGACTAAAATGCAGTTTCAAGTTCCTATGAATTATGTTAGCTACTTGTTTATCTCATTTTCGTTTTTTCATCATTATACTTGTTTGTTGATAGTGAAACTAACATGTTTGATCATTCTAGCTAAGAGTAGCAGGATGCACTGCCCTGCCCCTTCCTAGATGAACCCTTTTGCTTGCAAACCATGCCAGGCCATCCAACTTTACACCTTGTAGCAAGAATATGTCATAGCTGTAAATAAACAGCCCAATATCCTCCTTTCAGTGATAAGTTTGTCAAGTTCAGTTGATGCGACTACACAACATGCCCTCTTTGATCCATTAAGTTTGTAATTGACATTACTTATTAAGTGTTAAAAATATCCAATAACAGTGATGTATTTCTCTACTTCATGCATGCTGAAAACCAGCTATCAATAACTCATAGGTATTTTTTACTAGTATATGAATTGCATTGTACTGTCAGATAATACTGTTAATCTATTTATAGATGAAAAATCAGATATAGACATAGTATGTTAGTATATTGATATTCGTTTCAGCAGTTTGAGAATTTCTGTAAACATTTTGTAAAATCATTATTTAGTGCCACTGAATTCAGTTCATTAACTTCATTAGCAAGGTTCTAGACCTGAACAGATTTCAGTTGAATTTATTCTTTTAGATCAGGTTTTTAATTTCACAGCATATTTTAAAAACAAGTGTTGTTTCTCATTTCAGGATGGGTTGAAGTGCGAGTTTACATATGCTTGTCAAGGTGGAACACTAGAGGTACATGTATATGTATACCATTACCTTGTGAATTAGTTTAATTTATTGATTGATAAAAAGTAAAATACATTGACTGTAATTGTATAAAAGTTAACATTTACATGACAACCTTTCTGTTGAGAAGATGTTAAGCATTTAAAAACCTCCTAGACACTGTTAACTGTATTGATATATAAAAAGATGTTTGTATCAAATGTCATAGTAGTAGTGCAGCCATTGTAACAGTAGTTTCAGTTATTGTTTTGAACTAGTGTAGTCTGTCACTTTTTGAGTTTCTTGATTTTGATTGTGTCTGTCCTATGATTGCGGAACTTCAAAGTTCTCTACAACTCGCTCTTTGCTGTTCATGATATCTGCTTAATGTGGTAGCAGGCTAGCAGCTAGCTATGATGGTCTTTATAAATACCCTCAAAATAGCTTAAGAGACAGTGTTTTGAGGTTTTCGATAATCAAAACAACAGATGTTTTTGCACAAAATCTAAATGTTGATAACATTAATCTTTCTAGGAATGGTTAATGGAGATTTGGAAAAAACCTGATGGTCACTATACATGTCTGGTTGAGAGGACAGAGGGGTTTGGTCATTCCTATATCTACTTTGAAAACTTCAAACTCAAGGTGACAGGAGGAAAAATTACATCTGAAACAATATATGTAAGTACAGATTTTGATTCTTTTAGGGGGGAAAAAAGCCCCAGTATTTTCTTTTTTAAAAAAAAGGTCTTGATATCAAATTCCAAACAGGCCTGTCAGTTTTGTGAGAATAAATTGTCATGTATAATACTCAAATGCCCTATATACATGTATTATCCCCTTTTACTTCTTGTTGCTTATAAGTAACTGTAATAAAAGCAGCTTCATTATTTTACATGTAGATGGAAGTGAAAATATGAATCATTCAAAATAAATTCAAAACAAAAAAATCAGTTTACTGAAGTGTGTAATGTGTCTTCAGATATCATGGATATTGCCTTCACAATTTTCTATGCATAAATTTTAACATAAATTAAAACAACAGTGATTGTTACTCTTCGGAAATCTTTGGCATTTCAATGAGCATTTAATTGACATGAGTATTTCATGTTGGAGGGAGACTAACTCATTTGAATCCAACTCTTGCACATTAAAAGTAATCTGCCTTGAAGACAATAACTTTATGATTTGAGTTAAAAAAAGCATCCAGCAGAGTTACCATACAGACTGTAACATGAGGCAAATCAACATGCAGTTCAAAGGAGAACTAGGGGCTACATGCACTTGTGTGTGATATGTTGTGAAGTGTTGTTTTCATAAGTGTAGAGTGATTGTAAACTTTCACCACAGGATGGCAATGGCAATGCTCTGGTTAATACAGAAGACAAGGAGAGATACAAGAAGCATAAACATTCCAGTAAGTAGCCTTTTTCTTTAAAAATCAAGTATGATAGAGGCCATTAGAGAGTCATTTCTGCAATATCGTAGTTTAGTTTTAACCTGCTTATTGAACATTGATAGGGAAACAAGTGCTTGCAAATAATATTAATACCTGCACTACTAGATGCTTTCTTGTGTGCGGAAAGTCATTGGAGATTCTTACTGGTGCTCTGACCTCTCAACCACTGCTCCAGTATGGTACATCTTTGACAGGATTTTTAAGTTCAGCCTTGACGTATTTTAATGTATACTTCAATAAAATGTGACAAACACAGATTTATGTGAAGTGGTGCTTACAGTAACATGCAAGATGTAAAATTTTGCTTAGCAGATTTTGTCCTTACATTCTATGAAACAGGTATTTTTGGTATATGTACATTATTTTTTTTTTCAGTTGAAGATGGTGAAGATTTTGAGCATGGATTGATAAAGATAGAAGCTATTATAAGTAGAAAGAAACATCATGAATTATGAGACACTGGTCATCAGCATTATCACAAATATGTCCCAGTTTGTTTGTGCTTTCTTTATTTGATAAAATATAGTTTGAACAGTTTTATGGGAAAGATTTCCTTAGTTTGTCAGGTTTTAGTGTCACAAGATAATGGCATTTTTGTTGTTCCTTTTCTGTCATAATTTACTTGTAGCTAAAGAGAAACACAAAGTCTTAGAATGGTTGCATGATTATAGCTGGAAATATTCCATTGCATTCAGAAGTACTAAAACAGAACTGTTATTCAGTCTCAGTTAGTAAACTTGTTAATGTTTACTTGTTCATGTCATATCCAAGTTATGTGTCTTTCTCTCTTAAAGTGCTAAGAGTAATCTAACTTTAGTGATTTCTTTCTCAAATTGCAATAATGGTCAACTTCCAGTTCTATACAATCATGGTTGCAAACGTTGGTTGATAATTTGACACAAATACTACCCTATTGTTTTAAAACTTACTGATTGTAACAATTCAGATTCGTAACTAGTTCAGCAATCCTGACACCATTAATGTCAATTGTGAGTTGTGGAACATTCATGTTCATTGTCAGACATCATTAAAAGAGTGTTTTGAGATCCAATCTGGAATGTATATATTCAAAATATCTGTTTCCAAGATGAATACATTTTAATTAACCAGCATTCAGTTTTTGTTGTTTGGTATACATTGAACCATTATTTTGTGATGCATATTACAAAATTTGTAAGCTGTAGCATAATAATTTGACCATAAAAATGTGATTATGTGGTGTGCACTGTCAGTCTCACTTCACACATGTATTCATTGATTCATCTTTAAGTGTTTAAAGAGTAACAGATAACATCCAACAAAAAGAGCTCAAAGATATTTGTAAATCCATTTTTCAGTAATAAAATTGTTTCAGGACTTCATTGCATGGTCTTGTAAATTGATGTAGTACATATTAAAGTATTTTCACTCAATTGGTAATGGTACTAGTACAGATTTTTGCCATTTTTGCCATTTTGCCATTTTTATGGCCTTGGAGGGTGGCATATACTAGTCTGTCTGTTATTCCTTCTATCTGTCCAATTTTCTGTGCACAACTCTTCATCAATTCTCATGTGAATTTCACCAAACTTTCACAGAATGACCATTATCAAATGCTGCAGCGCATGTAATCTGGCTGTTGTGACTTGATTAATTCTGGTGAAGTTACTGCCCTTCGTTTAGTTATACTTAATATTGCTTTTGTGCGCAACTCCTACATTTCCCATGTGATTTTCACTAGACTTCCACAGAATGAACAGTGTCAGGTGCCACAGTGTATATACTCAGGCTTTTCCGAATTGAGTATTTCTGGCATAGTTATTGCCCTTTCTTAAATTTTAGTTAATATTGCTTCTATCCACAACTCCTCCTACATTTCTCATGCAATTTTTACCAGTCCTTCACAGAATGATCGTTTTCAAGTGCTGCAGTGCATGTGCTCTGCTTTTTCTGATTCAATCATTTTGGCAGAGTTAATGCCCTTTGTTTAATTTTACTTAATATTGCTTCTGTGCACAACTCCTACAATTTTATAATTGAATTGTATTTTTTTTTGCCTATGATATTCATGAAAATCCAAAAGTTAAAAGGTAAGAAACTGTTTTGATACATGTCTTCTGTGAAAGACGTGGTGAACTTTGGTTACTTAACACTGGATCAGTATCTTTTGAAATGCATCAGTTCTGGAAATTCATTTATTTTTCCAGCCATGCAGTAAGGTATAGGACATACAATGGTCTTACCTATGGACATATGGGTACTTTGTTCAGTTCACAGACTGCAAAAGGTTTTGGCACAAATAAGCAAGGTAACATCAAGTTATAAGCTACCATTGCCATGTTTCTGGGGCATTCTTGTCTGTGACTCTTTTCTTGTTCAGATTTAATTTTGCAAATACTGTGTAAAACCTGACATTGTTTTACATCCTTGACATTGCCAGACATTGGATTTACAGCAAAATCAGAAAGACTGTATTGAAATATGATTTCGCTATAAGCTTAGATTTAGTCAGGTTGTCTGTTAAGACCATTAAAAAAAATAAGAGTAACATTTGGTCTGGGCTTATAACTTTAACTCTAACACAGTGAGGTAATGATACTGTGTTGTTCTTAGACACTTCTGACTGACAAGGTAAAATAATCTCTATTGATCTATTATATATACATATTGATATAGCATCCAGTATGAATGGTCAAGAAAAGTTTTTAATAAGTCTTTAATTGTTGGCTTATATTTGGCCATAGGTGAGTCAGATCTAAAAATAAACTAAAGGTTTGACTGGTCACATAAATGCATGAAATATAGATACTCTCGGTAATAATAGTAGTTCTTTTAATAGAATTGGTAATAAGCATTGTGATTTTCATTTTATCATTGTTTTGAAAAAAAATTGTATCTTTCTTTTCTCACAGTGTTTCATTTTTAAGTTTTCATATATGTACTTAAATAGACAATTCAGTTTCTGAGATCCAACTTATAAAGTTGGTTAGCTATGTCTGGTGGTGAGGTATGCCTGAAAGTATGTCTAAAGTATTCCCTGAATTTTCTGTATGTTGTATGTGGATGTCTTGATAAAGATACATGACTGTATGTTTGAATATTAATGACTCAATGAGGAATTATCTGCTACTGTCTTTATAAGACATTTAGGATAAAGAAGTTTGCTGACATTTCACAAATATGATAGAGAGTTTGTCTCAATCATGGTGTAGGTGTTTATAACCAGTTGTTTTATGTGTGGACATATTCTCTACACAAGGTGGTATGTTAGCAAGCTGAATGTGCTGAGTTTATGTAGAATGTAGGTAGATGAATCTGTCGTAAATGAGTTTTTGAAGTTGTTTTGAGAAATCTGTTTACTTTTTAAATGTTTATTATGTAAACCTAAAGTTATTGTTATATGATGCAATGTCTTGTTTACTTTGAACAATCTCAAATATATTTAGATGACTGCAAATATTATGTTTAAAATTCCAAGGATCATTTACTAGAATTTGTCATCATTATAGGACTTCTGTCTTAAGGACCTTAAGGTTTTGCTATCTGACAAGCTTTCAAAGGTTGTGTCACATTGAAAGAGATTTTAAATGGTAAGGAATAATTTTAAGAGTGATATTACAGTAAGACAATGATAAAAATTTCTTACATGAGCATTTTGTGTCAGAAAGTTTACATGAACATTGTGAGTGACTGGGTTTTGAAATCAGTGTTATGGATGAAATTGTTATATGTGATTAATAAACTTCTACTAATGTAAGTATTCAGTTAGTTTTTTGTTGTTTCATTTTTTTTCTGTAAGAAAGAGTAAAATAATATATATTCTGTCCTCCACATAATTATACAACATATTGTTAAAAATGCTAGATATAAGGAGTCACAATAGTCATGGGAATGGGAGGTAACTCTACGGAAGATGTTTGACAGTAAAATGCAGGTGAAGTGTTAGAATGACAGATCATATTTCTTGATTGAGATGCGAGTATTCTGACTATATAAAGATACAGTCATAATGTACCAGTACAGGAATGGCGTATCACATCATTTCAGCGATAACAAACAAAATTTCACTAACTCTGACAGTTTTCCCGAATGTTGGGAAATACGATATGTCTGACAAAAGCATTATTAGAGCCTTTGTGTAGGGCACAATTTTCCGCTTTTCTTTTTTTCGATGCACTACATCTTATTAAAATTGATGAAGAAATAAAATATTTACAGCAGTTTGCTCCTCCAAATGAGACAAAAGATGCAACAGTGAGAGACCATCAGATACAATCTTTTTAAACGGCAAATAAAAATCGGGCATCAAGAGAAACATCCTTTTTAACATCTGTCAATTCATTAAGAAAATTTCACACGTTAATGTCCCCACCTATGTGTAGTTAATACAGAGATCATGGATTCAGAAAAACAAAGATGAGCAAAAATAATTAACATAGACATTTTACAATCAGTTTTGCTGTCTTTAATTTCTTTTGCTTCAGAAACACACACTTTACACTTGAACGAAATTAAATACCATTCTGCTTTGGATATAACCTGATTTACCTGAGTGTAATTTGACCAGTCCGTGGTAATGAATGACTTTAAATTTATGTATAAATAGTGTTGGAGGGTATTAAATGTTGGTGCAGATTGAAAACCCATCTGTCCATCTGTAAATGATGCAAAATAATTATTAAATGTTTGTGACGTATCACTGGCTGTCTCAAGAATGTCTGTTAGAGAAAAAGTAAAGAACTTTAGAATGAAATGGCTTTGTAATTTATATAAAGATAAATTATACTGTACTCCTAGAAGGCAACGGCTTGACCAGAATAATATGGTATAATGCAAAGGCTAACAACTGTCATTTTGTCAGCAGACAGTGTAAGCAACAAACAGAATGTAAAATTTAAATCTAAAGGGGGTTGGGAGGGCAGGGGCAGAAGCATTATTAACTGCTATCTTTATCCAAACAAGAAGCTTTTGCAAATAGAGATTGATCCCAATTTTAGAATTCCGAAAGAACAAAAGGTAGCTTTCTAAAGTGTTCTTCTATCTGTTCATAATGGACTGATTCAGTGATTATATGTTTGTATGTAATGAATACAGTTCAGTAAGGTTAAAGTGACAGGTGTTAAATTTCGATTATTTCTCTTACAAACTTTATCATCATAAATAATTGTTTCGGATGAACTGATGTGTAAAACCTAGCTCCCACCTACACTCGACTTGTGCGACTGTGTCGTTAACTTTGTTGAAAAGATTTCAAGTCTGGAAGGAAAAAATGGAACATCAAATGAAAAATTTCTCTTTCTTTGAAGATCTAAATGAAACAAATGTAATTTTAAGTAATGAGACATTCTCATCAAACAGCTCTTCAACATTAAAGACAATTTCAGATGTTGTTATTACAATTGCATTAACCACAATCATGTTAGGCATGGGATGTACAATAGAGGTTTTTAAACTTCTAGAGCACCTTCGGCGACCAGTCGGGGCTGCCATCGGGATGTTAGCTCAATTTATTGTACTCCCTTTGGTAACCTTTGGATTTGCACATGCTCTACACCTTGAGCCAGTTGCCGCTATTGGCATGTTAGTAATGGGCTGTTGCCCGGGAGGATCCACGTCCAACGTTTTCACTTACTGGGCTGATGGAGATGTTCCCTTAAGGTAACCCCGATTTTCTCACTGCTGTACAGTTTTATTATATGAAGGAGTAAAGATTCAGTTGCTTTTTTTAATGATATCTAATCCTTTCTTTTTCATATTTATCATGTTTATAGGACATGATATAACAATTTGAAAGGCTCCTTAAATGCTGAGTAACTATCGGTACACTTCTTACTCGAGAACAAATTTTCTACTTCAAAATTTCAGTAGTCTGCATCAAAGCAACTACAATTCCAAAACAATTTTGTATAACAAGTATTTTCATGTGAAATGACAATGTGTATGAAACTGCTTTATTTACAATGGTTGCTAATCATGCATTCACAACATTTTGATAGTATATCATCAATTTGATTGAGCTGTTCATTCAGCAGGTGACTGAGAAGCTGATTTGACCTAATTCAAATCTTGAGGAATCTTTTCTGTCAAATAAGGACCAATTTTACCAGCATTGTTTACCTCTGTCTTAGCTCACCTTTGACCTATTTAGGGATGATGACCTAAAACAATGCTGAATGAATGTTCTCACGATTTCTATTGGTAGATATTCATATACTTTGTCAAAAAGGTTACACACCATTGATTATTGAGATGACATATAGTAAAAAATATATGCTTTAATACAGTCGATGATTGTAGAACACAATCATTCTCCATTACTTTAAGCCTGATTAACATGCTGTCTATCATTTTTAAAGATATTTCTGGTTAATTTTCTTTAATGTGATGCTAATCAAAAACTATTGTAAAATGCCAGTAAATACATCTACATGAGCAGGATTCTGACCCCATTCTTAATTTGGGTTATGACTGCACTTCATGAATGATTACATGTACATGACAATTTCTGTTTTGTAGCTCACCTGACCAGGTCAGATATAGTTTTTGGTATGCTATTTTGTCTGTCATCCGTCCATCGTCCACAAATAACTTTAAACATCTCCTCCTATACCACTGTGTCAAATGCAATTAAACTTTACCAAAATGATGCTTGTATGGTGCTCTTTCAAAGTTTTATAAAAAACAGAATTCCATGCAGAGCTCTGGTTGCCAGGGCAACTGAAAGGAAAAACTTTAAAAATCTTCTTGAATGAAACTACAAGGCCTAGAGCTTAGATATTTGGTTGATAACATTATCTAGTAAACCTCTATCGAAGTTATGTAAATCATGACCCTGGGGTCAAATTTGGCCCCACCCCACGGGTCACTTGATTTTACAAGACTTGTATAGGAAAAACTTTAAAAATCTTCTTGTCAGAAACCATAAAGCCAAGCGTTAAGATGTTTGGTGATTGTCTGGTGGACCTCTACATAGTTTATACAAATCATGGCCCCTGGATCAAAACTGGCCCAGCCCAGAGGTCACTTGGTTTTACATAAAATTTTATAGGAAAAAGTTTTGAAAAAACTTCTTTTCAGAAAGTGAAAGGCCTTGTGCTTAGATATATATGGTTCAGCATTGCCTAGTTAATAAGATGGGCTTTGGAAGATCTTGGCCCAGCCCCCTGACTCACCTCACCTAGGTTACCCCTCCCCATCCCCCCATTAAAAAAAAAAAAGAACATTGGATGGGGTAGGAAGGTACTTTACCTTCACTCACCTTTGTCCTTGACCTTCATGTGACCTACTCCTTTGTTTTTTAAGTTACATCAATGAAATTTTAACTATTTGCATAATTTTGCATGCAGACTTCAACTTTAACCTTGGCTTACCTTGACCTACTGACCTACTTCCTTTTTTTTTGAAGATAAGTCTTTTGAAAATGTTGCTATAAATTTTTTTAAAGTTTGCATGCAGACTTCCAATTTGACTTTGGTTTACTGGTTTTGGTTTACTATTGACCTTTCTTGGTTCAATAATATTTTATATTATATATCTAATGTGGTATTTGAACCATCTGCCATTTGACACATGCCCTAGATGCCCGCCACCCCATCCAATTGTTTGATAGTTTCTTTTCAGGTGAGCAACTCAGGACCATTTTTGTTTTTTACAGTTTGACCATGACCACACTAGCTACAATGCTAGCTCTGGGTATGATGCCACTAAATATCTGGCTGTATAGTAGAAGCTGGACAAGTGAGGACCTTGTGATACCTTACAAGAACATACTTATCTCCCTTGTTATGACAGTGGGGCCGGCAGCAGTAGGCATATTTCTACGATGGAAATGGGAAAAACTTGCCTTGTATATAGTGAAAGTGAGATTCTTAGGAGCTTTATTCCATTTAAGAAGTGTTAGGTAGCAACATGTAGAATAAAAGCTTTGTAACATACATGTGTCAACAGGAAAACCAGTTGGATCAAATTTAACTGTCACCCTTTTTTTACTATATAATAACTTAATATGCTACAGTCTATATTGTGGTTTGTATTCAATTATTTCAGTTAAGTGGAGTTTAATGTGTGAAGTAGAAAATGGCTACCACTCCACTGTTGCTGTGATAAAAATTGCCTATGTAATAATTCAATGTACTCTTATCACAGGTATATGTATGACCTATAGGTATGTACTTGAATAGCGAAAAAAAGCCATGTTCACAAATGACATCCATTGTCTGAAATAGTAAAATCGTAATAATTTATCTGACAAATATACAATCAACTTATTTTAGTTTGCATGTTCAGATGTAAAATAGGGTTAAGTTTAACTATTCGAAAAATGGTAAGTTGGTAAGACAATTCCAACACAGTGGTCACCATGTTAGCCACTTTCTGGATGCTGTAAAATTCTGCTCACAGTTGAGGAGCATGCATTAAGTAAAAATGGTCAGAATGAGGGTTCAGTATATTGAAACTAAAGTAAACATTAGTGTTGTGTCCAACATTTCAGGTTGGCAGTATCTGCGGTGGTATAGCAGTCATACTCGTGATGACAATGATGAGCCTCCTGTATCCATTCATGTATAAATCATCCTGGAAAATCTACATCGGTGCCTTCTTCTTGCCTTTTGTTGGCTTTGCCTTTGGATACATTGTTGCAAAACTTTGCCGCATGAACTCTATGCAAGCACGAACTGTAGCACTAGAAACAGGTATCCAAAACTTTCCACTGTGTATGACACTTATCAGTTTATCATTTCCGCGAAATATGATACCAAAGTTGGTGTTGTTTCCTTTGCTGTATGGAGTTTTTGTGCTAACTAACAGTTGCATATTTGTGTTTCTATATAAAGTGGTTCAGAAGGTTAAAGAATGCAGAAAGGCTGGGGAAAAATTTGCAAGTGTACCTACAAGTGACAACCATTCTAGTCTTGAAATGAGTATTGTTGTCAGCTAACAAAATAGATACTTTTAGATCTATTATTCAATGTCACCATATTTGTAGACAAACAAGCCACTACAACTTAGCCACAGGCAAACTGTGTCAGAAAACATTCTTTCATGAAAAACTTTTTATTTGCTCTAAGAATGTAAAAAAAACCATTATCGCATCATATCTGTGCAACAGCCTATTATTTAGCTTCGAATGAGAAGAGATTCTTAAATTCACTTTTTTTCCTCAGAGTAGACCATACAAGAATGATTTGGCTTGTATAGATAAGACATTGAAAGGGTTTATATATTCATACTAGAAAATGTCAAGAAATAAATTATTTTCAACAAGTCTTTTTTCTCTTCAGCTACATGTTTTAGTATATACATGTACTATAGTTTATTCCCAATCAATAGCTATAGTACAAGTAACATTTCTTTTAATCAGACAAATGAAATCAAAAGGTGTCTAGTACCAGTTAGTAACATTATGACAAAATTTCAAACCAAATAAACATTAACTCATTAACTTAAATTCTTTTTATTTAAATCTTATTGTAAATATCAATCTCTATGACCCATACATAACTTTTCAAAAACCTTTAAAAATAACATTGAGATAATTGAATTTAAATCAAATAATTATAAAACACCCTGTAAAAAAACCTTTTACGAGTAAAATGCATACATCAAGGCATGTTTACCACAATCCAAAAAATCGCATATACTTAAATTGACATGCATGAAAAATATTCCAGGGCTGACATTTCCTTAACCCTAAGTGTAGCAAAGATATTGGGTTGACAGTTATCAAAGTCACTAAGGCATTTACTTTGGTACACTGAAGCTGGAAAAAAATGCCTAGTCAACAATCAATATAAATACGCCAATAATACCCAATCACTGAAGTGTAAATTTGACTGATACTGTATATTTTATGGTCCCTCTATATACAGTAATAAATGAACAATTTTCAGTTAACCTGAATAAAAATGTTAGACAAAAATAGATTAGACTGTACTGTTAGTCATCAGTCAATAAATAATATGACAATAAGTGGCAATTCAAATTTCACTAACAGCAACTAATTTAACAATATAAAATTTAGAGACAATATTCACTGACGACCTACTTTTTCTCCATACATTTGTAAGACATTTGAGTTTACTATACATGTAGAGTGCATTCAACACAAAATACTGTAATAATATGGTAAACTGAACAAGCAGCAGGAAGACATATAGAACAGAGTCATTGCTAACTTACCTGCTGGCCATCAATGTGTTTTTGTGACCAGTGCTGACCATAATCCACCCCCACATATTAAATTATACAGCCTCTTTATAATCTGCAGTGTTTTTCATAACTTTCTAATAAAATCCCTACAACTGATTTATTGAAAATGTTCAAATTAAATAAATGACAGATGCATCCATTTTTAAAACACTGAAGGGTAATTGTTAACTCGTATGTATTTACCAATATATCTGATCATGCTAATTCTCTGCCCAGACAATCCTAATTCACCGATGAAATAATTATTCAACACATAACTTCTTTTAACATTCAATATATACAGTATCACAGCCAAACAATACAGATGGCAGTCCTTTACACATAATAACACATGTCTACACAATATTTCAAACTATTCATAAAGTAACAAGCATAAATGTTCATGTTAGTACTGAGACTAAAACATTTACTGTTTTCATATAATACTACCAGAAGAGAGTTTTAAAAAAAGGTTCTAAACTTGTTAACAAATGTATGCCCCAATGCAAAGGAAGTGAAAGTCTATCTTTAAAGTATTACAGATCTAATCGTTCTGCACAGGGGTGTCAGGTATGTGGTTTAACATGCAAATGAACAATATATAAACTAACCCTCATAATGCAAGACGTCGGATAATGTTGGTAATTAAACTGTGATTTTATAACATGTATTACTAAGTTCAATGGATTTCAGGCAGTAACAACAATTACCATGAGAACATTATACTTGTCTTTCCATATTTGTAAGAGTAAGTCATTTCACTTACTTAAAATTTCATAATTTCATTTCAACTTAAAAAACAAAACAATGGATGGCTTTCTTTTTAAAAAAATAATATTTAAATACCATTTTCTAGCAATTATTGTGAATTAGCCATTAAAAAACCTGGAAAAGTTTGCAGGTTCATCTTATGAAGAATTCAGTAGCCTACTTATAGGTCACATACTGTAAAATTGCTGTAAAGCCTTCTTTATTCATATGCAGATATACAGCAGTTTTAGACACAACCCTTGATATGTAAGCTTTCCTTTCCTTCAGGGACTAGGTTAGCCGAACATTCTTCAAAAATTTCTTTTGAAATATGCCTGTTATTATTGTAAATAAGAGTTGCTGAAACTAACATTTCTTTTAAATTACAGTATACAATAATAATATCATATAATAATGTAACTACTAAATAATTTTGTAACTTGATTGTGCTGTATGGAATCAAACATCTACAAGCTGAGTAAGTTACCGTTAAGACCTGGTGCAAAAATATATTCTAAAGCAAATGGAAAAAAACTGAAGAGAATAGTTTCTTAGGATGCAGAATGAAAACATTGCAAACACTGTCACATTGATATGAATTGTATCCATTCTCATTGAATGGTTATGGTTTTAATTAAGGCTTTTAGATCTGAATGAATCGAAAAAAGAAGGCTCAATAATATACCGACCAAGTAACATGAATTTATATGTCATTGTTACCTCCATGACTACAGAGGTTTAGTCTGAGACAAGGGGTTGGACATGCAAGCATCTAGAAAATACAAAAGCTCAGGATAGCGTGATAAACATAACAGTTACTGATGAACAAATGAGACCACCAATAGAAATAACTATTGCTGACATAAGGCATTTGCTTTAAAGAAAACAGGTGCAATAGGAAGCACATTCTGAAATCCTCTCAAAGCCAACAAACTGAACCAAATACCTTAGAAAATGTATGAACTATTTTCAAGAAACAAACATTGTTGGGAGTCTCTGTTTATACATGTAGGCTAAAGACTTTGCAGCTAAATAGAGAGATTCTCTTCGACTAACTCCAACAATTCCATTCTGCCAATCTACGTGACCAATATGAGGAAGGTCCTCTTCCACAACCTGTCCAATAGTGACTGCCAGCCCTGACCATCTCAGAGGGTAGTCTTTAGGGGTTTGATCCTGAGCTTTGAGGATATACTCTGCAGGTATAGGCGATGGCTGGGAGAATGTCTGTAGATCAATCCTGTGTTGTGGATCTTGTAAAACAAGACAGCTCAGCTCATACCACCTACAAACCAAAACATAGGAAATAAAAACTAACAAAACTTGTTATAAATGAATGATATATAAAATGACCAAATGTGAATCTAGGGTCTTTGATAGAAGGAAAGATAAAAGCTGACCATGTATACTATTGATTTACAGTCAAAGAAATTTCTACTTTACTGCATATGCAAAATAATTTTCTCTTCACTTAATTTACCTTCAGGAGTCAATACTTTTAACATACCGCATGTATAATGAAATTAGTATCCAATGTGTGTATCATCATGGACTATAGGTAGCACACTGAAGTTGTGACTCTTATTCATAAAATTCATGTGGTTTAGTTGTTACTTTTTTGTAAATAACAATAGCTTTTATTTTGGAGAATTATGCGGTTAGTGATCAATTATATGTAAAACAGTAAAAGTTACTTTATTGATTTCTATGTTACAAGTATTGCGCTCCTGAAGCCATGCATATCTCTCAATACAAAGCAAATAACCTATAGATAGTATCTGATATATAGGTATTTTGTAAGGCTGGGTGTTTAAAATGGTAAATACATGTACAGCAATGAAAATGGAATATCAGTGTAACTGGGTATTGACTGTTAGAACAGGTTGTGTACCTTACTTATCAACCACTGGCAGAGAATCAAATGAGATAAAAAGATACAAAACCTATAAAATTATATCATAAAAAAGGACAAGTGCCTACCTATCTGGTAGCATTTCAACAATAAACCCCTCAACAGAAACCACTGGCTGATCATCTGCTATATTTTCTGCTTGACGCAGATTCTGAATCCGTTCTTGTGCACCCTTTAGGCCTGCTGTAAATCCAACTGGCTGGGCGGCAGTTGTAGCTTGACTTTCCTTTACAAGCAGAAAAAAAATCTTTTTTTTTTAAATAAAATTCTAACAGGAGAGTCTTAAAGGCCCTAAAAAAAGCTAAAGACCGTAGATGCATAAAATGAAAGAACATTTTCTTTAAATGCTGCATGGCAAATATCAAAGCTTCAGGCTATTTAATTAAAGTAAAAAGATTTTGAAAGGTTTCCTACATAAATGTGTTTTTGTAATTTCCTTTATATTTTTAGTAAAACGGTTGGTGCAAAAATTCATGAGTCCAAACAAGAAAATATGATTTCAGCAGATCAACATTTGGATTTTACAAGTCTGAAGGCATACAAGTATCATTTCAATATAGATTTTGCTTCTTTTTTTTATAGCTTACAACTTACAATTGTGAAAAACAAGTTTTTGTGAGATGTTGTTATAATTCAGAACCATGTAAATAAAAAAATAATGAATGTCCCCTCTCTTCCAATACACCTCAACCATCATCAATTAGCTGAGATAAAGAACCACTCCTCAGAACTGAAAGTACTCTTGAATGGATTACTTTCTACAAGTTATAAACTAATACAACCACAGATCTTAGATCAATATACCTTTCCAAGCACTGACGCTCGACCAAAAACATTCTGAAAGGCCTCACGTATGGCTCCAACTTTAGATTCTTTTGTTGATGTTACCAAAACACAGACTCCACCTCCAGACCCTGAAACATTCAACACTCAAACATTATCTCACTCACATACTCAAGCAGTTTTCAACCCTAAACTTTATGAAGAAAATAACAAAATGTGGTTTTTGAACATCTGTTTACAGAAATTCCATTTATGTATATCATCTTTGTGTTTACTTAGACTCAACGAACTGCCTATGAGAACTGCTTTGCTTCCGTTCAGCAACATTACAACTTATATTACAGTATGAGAAACAATCAAGCAAGGTGTTACAACACTTTCCTTTTGCTTCCTCTGCTTACCATGCACATACTTGACACTATAAAAGACATTTACAAAAAACATCAAATTAGGAGTTGACTTTCTGTCCATGAAATGGTCAAAGGTGTGAAAAATTCTTACTTTCATTTACTTCTTGCATCATGCCATTTCCTTTCTTAAACCTGAACATGCTGAAATTTTGTAATGGATTTGCCCAGCTTTGAATTTGTAACAGTCCATTCAAAGTTTAAGGGATTTCAATATCAAAATACAAAAATGGAGCTACAAACAGCATAGAGACTGGTCAGACTGGCTATATACTGGTGGCAAAGGCTAATCACTTTCGGTTCAAGCACGGTTAGGGTTAAACCTGCCATTTCTATTACCTAAATACAACACTAACTTACGTATTACTTCTTTCATTCCAGGATCTAAAGTTGTTATCATGGTTTCCATTGATGACTTTGTTTTCTCCATTACTTTTGACAGCATTTTGTTCCCCGAAATCCAGCTCAACAAGCCTCCATGTTGTGTCTGCATGTTGTCAGCATCCACTTCCATTTCTGGTACGTCTATGGCAGAACTAGCTTCATATGGTGTCACCTGGGGTCCTGGTGTAATGAGCACATGAAATGGATAAATCATATTCATATGACCAATATCCTAATGACAGATTTATAAACAAAATTATAATGTTATAAACTAGAAGGGATATCATAAACTTGTCATATGAAATAATCATTTCAAGAAATATTACACAAATATGAGCTTAAAAATAAAATATAAATTAACCATTAAACTGGTGAGACATTTACAGTACTTAGTGAGATGTGGATGCACACTGAGTGATAGGTCATTTACTTAACATTTTCCCCCCTGGCTCATGAGAAACTTGCAATGTTACCTGCCATTAAATGCCAGAGAACGGCCAGATATTTACCTAATGGTGCTACATACATGACATATCACATGCTTAAAAATAGGATACTTACTTCTTTGTGTTTCTTGTTGCACACTAATTTGTGATGAATATTAACCTCGTGGTGTAATGTGCTGCCCACTGACTTGTACATGGTAATGTCACAGGTTGCACACCGATTTTGATAGTATTTACCTAGTGGTATCATGTGTTGCACACTAACGTGGCATGATATGTACCTGGTGGTGTCACTTGTTGCACACTGACTTGTTATTATACAATGTATTTACCTAGTGGTGTCATGTGTTGCACACTAACATGGCATGATATGTACCTGGTGGTGTCACTTGTTGCACACTGACTTGTTATTATACAATGTATTTACCTAGTGGTATCATGTGTTGCACACTAACATGGCATGATATGTACCTGGTGGTGTCACTTGTTGCACACTGACTTGTTATTATACAATGTATTTACCTAGTGGTATCATGTGTTGCACACTAACATGGCATGATATGTACCTGGTGGTGTCACTTGTTGCACACTGACTTGTTATTATACAATGTATTTACCTAGTGGTGTCATGTGTTGCACACTAACATGGCATGATATGTACCTGGTGGTGTCACTTGTTGCACACTGACTTGTTATTGTACAATGTATTTACCTAGTGGTGTCATGTGTTGCACACTAACATGGCATGATATGTACCTGGTGGTGTCACTTGTTGCGCACTGACTTGTTATTATACAATGTATTTACCTAGTGGTATCATGTGTTGCACTCTGACGTGGCATGATATGTACCTGGTGGTGTCACTTGTTGCACACTGACTTGTTATTGTACAATGTATTTACCTAGTGGTATCATGTGTTGCACACTGACTTGGGATAATATTCACCTTGTGCTGTCAATCGTTACCCAATGACATGTGATAATATTTACCTGGTGATGTCACTTGTTGCACACTGACATGTGACTATATTTTCCTGATGATGTCAATTGTTGCACACTGACCTGTGATAATATTCACCTGGTGGTGTCACTTGTTGCACACTGACATGTCACTATATTTTCCTGTTGATGTCACTTGTTGCACGCTGACCTGTGATAATATTCACCTGGTGGTGTCACTTGTTGCACATTGACTTGTGACTACATTTACCTGATGGTATCACTTGTTGCACACTGACTGTGATTATATTTACCTGGTGGTGTCATTTGTTGCACACTGACTGGTGGGGACACAGGTGATGCTGGTAATAAACTCTCTGTAGTTGAAGAGCCTTGACTAGATATTGTGCTGGTAGTACTTGTTGTTGGTGCTACTGAACTTGTAGTCTGTTGACTAACAGGAACAACAGGACTTGATGTTGGTGTCTGTGACAGGAAAGACGGGAGAGGTGCTGGTGGGGCAACTGCTGATGTTATCCCTAAAAAAGCATTCAATTTAAAACCAACAATTAAACAGTTCTTTTAAAATTGAAACTATACGAGTTAGAAAAGTACATCCAATGTTCATACATTGTACTAGATATTATGACAATTTGGAAGCTGAAACAAATATGAATGATCACAATATGGAACTAAATTGTACCTTGTTTGAAACTGTGTCTTCTTACCTTTCACCTTACTGTATATTTCAGTTTGTTCATGAAACAAAGCATAATGAAGGACCTGATAGCCTGATAAGGAAATCTGTCTATTGTGCCAGATATGAATAGCACTGTGTCTAAATGTAGCTTATTTAAAATTTTCAGTGTAGCCGATCTTAAAACACTGCATGTGTTTCAAGACCACTGTCACAGAAAATAATATAAACAAGAGGGCCATGATGGCCCTAAAGTACTCACCTGAGTATATATGCATGTAATATATATTTTCAACTTTTATCTATAGCCTATCAGCTCAGGTAAATATAAACCTGTTATGATTACCAGTTGTTGCCAAACACAAAAATCATTAACATGTTTAAAATGTTAAAAACCACATGCTCATAAATAAGTGGCATACTGAAATTCAGGATAGTGAGCACTGATAAAGAAGCATGATATGGAAAGCCAATTATATATTGCTGATGGTTTAGCACATTGTCACATTTGTCACTGAAGATAAGCTTTAATTTAATTCTTTTACACTGGTATATACATGTTAATATATTACGTTAAACAACAATCCGAAGAAATTTGCTCTGCAACTAAAACTTATATTTGCATCTAAGCAGAACATATTTTTTATTTCATTTACGAAAATTATTTTTAAATCAATTTGAATATCTGATTTACTTATTTTCACATTAAAAATAAGTTGCAAAAGTTTATAAGTACACATCAATCCCTAAAGATTAGAAAAAGTAAATATACATGTAACAGTAAAATTCTGAATGATTACAATTTTGCCTGAAACAAAATTATCAAAACTGTGTTAGGTCTGGATCATTTCAGACACACTGAGGATAGTCAAAGACTTTTACCAAGTTGCTGACTGGTAAACTGTTTTTCTGCACTAACTGCCTCATCCTTGTCAACCAGCTCAGCAGATTCATCTGAAGATTCTTCTGCCATCATCATTCAATAGTCTGAAGATTTTAGAAAGTATGCAATATCAAACTGAAGTAGTAAGAAATCACTAACTGAAAATGTTATGGTTCACACTCTCTTCAAATGCAGTATCAATATAAAGAAGTTAATAGCTTATCTATTCTTTTTTATATATATATTCATGGTATCAAAATTAGATATTACCACTGCAACTGCTACATTCTGGAGGATCCAACTGAATTAAAACAATAACAAATAAAGTTATCATTACCACTTTAAACAAAAACATGATAAACAATGTTTTGACATTTTATAGAAACTTCTAATAGTTTGGTTTAAATGTACTTTTTACTTTGCTTGGAAAACAGCAGCTGTTCTTCTAAATTAACCTAATTTAGTTTGACTCAATATATAAACAAGAGCTCCATGGAGCAGCGCCAATGCTCATCTGTTTTACATGTCGACGTAGGGGGCCATAGTTATGGCTGATGTGCACTACTCCTGAAGGAAGTCTTTATACCTCTGACATTTTATGTCAAGATGTTGGTATTGTTCATATTGATACCTTTGATCACTCAACTTAATAAGCAACTTTGACAAAAATTGTAAGTTAAAAAGGGGCATAACTCCAAAAATATAGCTTTCAGAATAATGCCTCTTGTGTTACAACTGCCTCTTGTCATAATAAGCAAGCAGTCCAAGTTTCATATTGATATCTTTGATAGTTTTGAAATCATTCAACTTAATAAGCAATTTAGATAAAGATTGTAAGTTAAAAAGGGGCATAACTCCAAAAATATAGCTTTCAGAATAATGCCCCTTGTGTTACAAATGCCTCTTGTCATGATAAGCAAGCATTCGAAGTTTCATATTGATACCTTTTAAATTGTTTGAGTAATAGGTTACATTAATGTTTTTGCATGACGACGATGACAACGCAGCCATCATAATAGCTCGACTTTTTCTTTGAAACAGACAAGCTAATAATGACGCTAAGCAACAGTGTGGAAACAAAAACTAAGCTTTTGGTGTCAATAATATATATAAATCTACAGTGAATCAAACCTACAAGAACAATGAAAAACATGGTGATAAATTGATAGACTGCAAATGCTTGAGTTGCTAACTAAGAGAGATACAACATTTTGAGAAATAAGTGAAGTAAAATGTCACAAAAATATATAAATGCAGTCCTTTCTGAAAGTTAAAGGGCACATCAATGTTCCATATAAAATGGCAGGGTGTACAACAAAAGGAACAGGGTGCTGCTTAATAGAAGCTGTAGCAATGCACTGCTATCCCTTCGATTAAGTGAAAAGCTTATGATTAGCAGAGATCATCGGATGGGAGATGTAAATTACATATCCGAAACTATCTATCCGAAATGTTTAACCTGCGAATATTTAAATCTTTAATTTTGATTCATATGCGGCACAAGAATGAATGACTGTGATTATGAAATAGGATACTGTTATTGTAACTGATATATTTATTTGAAAATTAAGATTTACCAATGTCAGTTCTTAAAAAAACATGAACAAGCATGAAGTCTCCGTCTGTTTTTATTTACATGTGTGACGTCACCCACAGCCACGTAGAGCCTGTATGGCAAGCCGTTTCGGGCTAATGATTCGAATAGTAAGTTAAAAATATAAGTCATATTTATAAGTTATAAAGGAAAATTGATATCATCAAATTTTATATTTTAAAATTCCATATTTTATGTTACAGCCGTTTAAACCAATGTGAAGCAGCCTGTTTTAGGACTATATTAGCTTAGAACTGTTACTGTTCAAGTCTTTCGAATTATTTGTCGCCCAATGTCAACTAAAGGAGCCTTTTCGTTTTAAAAACTGAGCTGAATCCAACTTGAGTTTTCTCAATTTTTATTGCAAGAAATCGAAACATGAACATCTGAGTGTCAGGAAAACAATATTTGGGGCACTGTCTGTGCGATCAATGTAACATGGTTGCATCGAAAACAATCATATATAATTCTCTTGTAAGATACGTTAAATGTTTTATAAATCATCTTAATTGTCCCAAGAATATGCTTATGTTAGAACACCTCCTTCCGATAGGGTTATATTTGGTATAGTATCATTTCAAACGATGGTAATTTCTTTTGACTTCGGTGTTAAGAATTTTTCACAACACTATTGAGATAACAGAATATTTTTTTCAAACATTCAAATTTTTGTTTTTTGTCGTTCGTGATGTTTTTGTAAGCAAGGGCATCTTTTCAAAGTTAATAACAACGTCGCAACCCTGAACCTTTTTTCTATTTGCATTATGAACATCAACTAGCGTTGCGTGCATCAGTTGCAACGTATCAGCATTTAAATCCTAGATACAGCTGGTAACGTATCTTACAAGGAGTTAAGGTATTATGCAAAAAATATTTTTAATAAGAAGAACGCTTGAAACTGGATAAACTGCTGCAATATGACACAGCAACACTAGATAAACATATTAAAAGTCAAAAAAATGTAATTTTACAACAAAACTAGGATCATGAAGAAATTAACGTATCTTACACAAAGCTTCAGCATAAACTTCAACCTGTCCGTAGTGATGTAAAAGTGTTCGTAGTTTCAAAAATGCTTTAAAAAAATAGCAGATTTTGACTGAAAAGTCTTACATACCATAATGCAGCGATATACATAAAGAAGTTCTGAATTAGGGGAAGGTTAATGGTATCTTACTAAATTATTACGACTTTAAGGTAGTGCATAACTTTTCCTAGTTGTTTGGGTATATATTGCTCCTTTTAATTTTTTGGAACAATTTCAAAAGGGGTTATGCTTTTACTCTGAAAAGAATTTGCTAAATTATAAAGAGAATGCCACATTTCAAGTGTATTCGTGCTCGTCCATAAACAGACAAGGCGGAACGTTTTCTAAAATTTAAGCCATTCTACTTCAGTAACAATTAGGAACAAACTCGTACATAAAACATGAAAATGAAAGAACGTATACCAGATCAACATGACAACTAAAGGAAGTGAAGCCCTACTTGTAAGTGGGACAATGGTATTTTCTAGTCCGTTTTAAATTTTTGATCATGTATTTATCATTCATTTTTCAGGAATATGTAGTCTCCATCATGCAGCTTGAACTGCCTCTTTGTTTTTCCACAAGGAAGAGGATCCTCTATGATGTGAACAACTTGCTCAAGATCGACCCATAATTCATCTGGCTTAGCCGGCCATTTAAACAGCGCAAGGGCACCTTTACCCTTACTTGCTTCCATGAAAGATACCCTTGCATCGCCTTCATCTTCATCTATTTCTATTACTTTTGCAGGATATATCATCTCGTCGTATTTTACCAATACGAAGCTGCTCACTTTTGGCAATTCACTCACAGACATCTTTTCCTTCAAATTTTTATCAGTTTGTTTCGTTTTCTTATTCTGACCAACTTCATTGATCAGGAAATCATCTTGTGCCTTTCTTTTGTCTCCATGTTCTACAGGTTCATCTCTAACTTCAGGACTGGTGTTTATCTCCCATTTATTACATGGTTTCCCTGCTAGACATTCTCTACAGTAGCATGACACTGTCCCAGTATATAGCTTTCCTTCTTTTGAAAATACTGCATGTAACTTCATTGTTCCACGAATTGGTTTCAGAGCTCTGCCATTCAGTTCAGCTGCAGCTGTCTCATATTCATCTTTAGTGTAAAAGACATACTCTATACTCTTCTTTTGACATGAAGCCCACGTGTAAAAATCCTGTGCATCTTGAATTATAACTTTGCCTTGCTTGCAAGCTTCTCCAGCCTGTCGTTTGGCAGTCCCACCAATCCCATCACAGGGACCCTTTCCATGACCCACTTCGAAATAATTCCACCTCCCATTCACCCCAAACAATTCCGAGTGGCGCAGAATTACATCAAACATATACTTATTCCTGTATTGTGACGATGGACTGTCAGTCCAATAATGTATCATGGTCATATCTGGAAACAGAGATTTCAACTCTGGAACTAATTTCTTCAAAATCGTGTAGACTGCCACAGAGTTGTGATTAGTTACATCGGAAACATAGATGAAACTCTTGTGTTCAAGATCTTGTCCAGTTCTGCGATACACAACTACTGGATGCAATGTTACTGCAGTGCTGTTCCAATAAGCACTTTGAATTTCATCAGCATTGGAGCAGGTGAAATTTTCGGCGAAGTCCATATGGACAACAACTTCATTATCTGGTAGATTTTCTTTCAGTTCTTTAATTGCACTATATTGTTCTTTCACTCTCTCTACATGCTTCAGGAAGTCGTCATACTGTGTGTTCATATATTCTTCAAATTCATTCTTAGTCATTGCAACCTTTATAATTTTCATTTTCTTCTTTCCGTCAACATCAACTCTTTTCCATTCCTCAAATTCAACATTATCGTCAGTTTTCAGACCATCTTTCAAAAGATCTGACATTTCATTTCGCGACACACTCTTGCAAGCTGTTTCGGGATTCGAGGAAACATCAATTCCCATTTGTCTGAGGCATTTTAATTTCAAAGCAAAATTCTGGTGCTTACTGCAAAGACATGTATTTCTCGTGATTAACTTTGTCAGAAGAATGTAACATGGTCTTAGCCTACAAAAGACAGACTTGGATATCTTCAGATGCGGATTTTCTGATTTGAATTTTTCATACAAGTTTGACATGTAATCGTTAAGTACACGAGTTTGCTTCTTTGCACCTTCGGTCTTCTTGTAATCTTTCTTTCCTGGCATACAAACACTATTGTCATCAGGCTCTAGAAATGCAGTGACAACGTTTTTCAACTTCTCTTGGTTATCAGTCTGCCTATTTCTTGGTTTAAACACAACTTTCTTTGTTTTTGCTTTTTGTAGACTTTTTCTTGATATTCCTGTCTCTCGGCTCAATGTTCTTATACATTTGTACTTATGCATGACTTCGCCACTAACTACATTCATAAGGACTCTTTTTGATTTCTGTGTCTCGTTGAATTTGTCTGCCTCTTTCACTTCTGCAATCATAGCATTGGCCATTTCAAGCTTCTTCTTAATTTGCCTGGGAACTTTGGTTGGGCTCATTCCAGCTCCCATAAGCTCTGACTTTGTTTTGGATTTTGGTGTACTACATTGCGTTTTATTTGGGCTACATTGCGTTTTATTTGGGCTAACATTCGTCTTGTTTGTTGGAGGTGTAGACAAGTTATTCTGTGTTTTTGCAGTAGGCTGATACTTTTTAGTAAGTCTGGAATTTCTCTTTCTCAGTTTTTCATTCTCTCGAGTGACTTTCTTTAATTCTAACTTTAGAGTGTTTATCTTGTATGACGCAGATCTGAGCGCTTTCGATCTCTTCAAAGGCTGTTTCTTCTTTTGTCCAAAGTTCATTTTAACAACCAGGGTCGGCTTCGTTTGATTAATACTATCCGTGCATGTTGAACTGGATACAGTAGGCTGTTGTTGTGGTTGATCTTCACTAGCCCTGCTTGTCGATGGTTCCGGTTGTACCTCTTGGCCATTAGACTGTTCATTCAGCTCGTTTTGTGATTTTATTTTAGCCCTGAACTTTGTGACATACTGTCTATTTCTTTCTCGTATCACTTCTTGCTTGCGTTTGTTAAGTGCGCCTATTGGTACTCTGTTTGATTTAGCTCTTTTTCGTTCTTTTTCAAGGTAAGTTTTGTCAGTTTTCTTCTTCCTTTCTCTGTATGCCTTCTGGTATTCAGCCCTTGTCGCCACTACTTAATTGCTGGTTCAGGATATCTCTTTTTTATGCCCCCAAAGGTTGCCATATCAAAATCGCACAGTCCATCTCTCCGTCTGCCCCTCCGTCTCTCTGTTCGTCCTTCAGTTTCTTCATGTCCGGGCTGTCACTTTGTCATGCTTGAAAGGATTATCATATAATATGGCGGACACGTGTTACATCAAGACGACGTGTCGCATGCAAATCCCGCGTCTCTATCTCAAATATGAAGGTCACACTAAGAGTTTAAAGGTTAATCAAATTCTGCATATATGTACACTTTCCTGTCCGGGCTGTTATTCTCTCATGCTTTGAGGGATTTTAAATAGCTTAGCAAAGGTGTTCAGCTCATCAATACAGCGTGTCGTGTGCAAAACCCACGTCCCTGCCTCAAATGTCAGAGTCACGCTTTTACAATGACTCTTTGTCCAAAGGATAACTTGAAAAAGTATGAAAAAGCATAACTTGAATATTATGAAAGGTAGGATTGACTTAATACTTAAAATATAAGGATTGGCTTGAGGTCAGGTAATTTATATACGACACCGCTTGAAACCTTTAGTGCAATTCATTCAATGGCCTAGACTCAAATTTATTAGATAGATGATGAAAAAAGGAGCATTGGAGATGTTTGTGACCCCTTGAGCCTGAGCTAATCCGCAATGAACTTACATGGCCTTAATTCCACCCAACACTTTACCTTTTGCACATGCGTATTTTAGGTCTTTCCTTTTTGGGAAAATATGACAGGATGTACGTGTATTTTAGACCAAGATGTTTTAGTACAGATTTTCTTCCTTTTTCTTTCTTTAATATATAGATTGTAAACATTCATAATACATTTGCAGGTCAATTCTAGCGTATGTAAACTCAGCACACACATAATTATATGCTTCTCACTCCTTGTCTTGAAAATGCCGCTTACAAATTTTCCAGCCAGAAATCCAAATGTAAATAGAAGTGTCATCTTTATTTACATGCATTAATTTTTAAGATCAAAACTACTAAAACACATTTAAATAAAGTCTTTTTTTACACTTTATAATTTTGCCTTTGTATTTATGAAACGGTAGATCTATATATGCAACTGATATGTGCAACACTCAATCAGGAACCTGACTGGGAACATGCGAAGGCGCTGACATACTTTCAAAGCCACTTCCTTTTTGTTCAGAACATTTCTGGCGAATTCCATAAAAAACACCTTGTTACCCGATCCAAATGCACTGTAACCACTTAAAAACACGACTAGATCAAAAATTTCTTTAAAAAACAAAAACAACACAAACAACGTGTAAAAAAATCAAAAAAATCCCCAAAACATTTCATGACTATTGACAAGTTGTTAGAACTTTCTCTTTAACCGATATCAAATAGATCAGTAGTCTAGAGAGAATATATCAAACTAATAAGCAGTGACTAAAAGAGAACTAAAAAGTCAGGGCAGCTCATATATAGGAGGTAAAAGTTAGACAAAGGCAAGTGTAAACTGGTAAAGGTTTGCAAAACAGAGATTACCATGCCGGGCCTGTAGATCTCATTATGCAAGTCAAATCAAGCCAAGTAGAGTCTATATACAAAGTTGGTGGCACAAAACATTACGAAACAATTTAAGCTCTTATGAGCTTTTACAATCGACTTTTACTAATCTTATATCAGTATACATAAAATGATTAATGCAATAAATGTATCGTATGTAAAATATGAAAAGTGCTGAACAGTCAGATTTTATCTTTTACTAATTTCAAGTTTTTAACATTTTGCAGAGTATTTTTTTTCTGTGATATGTGTGTCATTACTGAAGTCATTTTTTTGGACCAGGCCTTTTTGGTTGTGGGCCGTTCTGGCCCGATACCATGACAAGTATTGTAGCTTTTCTTGCACTTAAATCGTTTTCTACAGAGTTGTTTATCTTTGCTAAATCATACACTAGTTCAGTCAATATTTTGAGAACTTGACTTATCATGTTCACAAAGACCCCATTAGAAATAAGTTGAAAAACATAATTGGTTATCCTCTGTAATATATATGTTTCAAAAATTCATGGGGCAAGTGTTAAAACTATAGAGTAACTGGTGATGTTTGTAGCTATGAGCGCTATGATTCTGTGACTACAACGATTTCAAAATAATTCGTGAGTAGTTGTTCCGAGTTACAAGCCGTTTTCAAAGAAAGCGTCTCTCACCGTTTGAAATGATCAGATAGTGTCAAAGAGCAGATTTCAACTAGGCAAATAAGAGTTCAGCATCAAAACAATCTTATTTGATCGAGCTAAAAACATCTAAAAACTTTATCAATAGCAAATTCAAATTTCATGACGTTGCAAAACTTTGTGGAGGACCGAGGAATTGTTTCAAACATTTTTTTTTGCTGAAATGACAGTGACTTCAGTCTTCACCAAACAGGTGCTTGAAAAATTGTGTGGTTTTCTGTATATGCTTATCACTAATACATATATACACAGGTGCTTGAAATACATATTTTTTAGTCTTCTATATGTGCTTAAATAGTATTATAGAAGACCAAAAATTTAGGAAGTGTCTAGAGATATGGATCCATACCCCTAGACTGCACCAATGAAATTGAAATTTAAACGTCGCTTTTCGAAAACAAATTTTGCATGGAAAAAACATTGAGATGGTGAACCAATGAACTATAGTTGAAATCGCTTCATTTTGTTGCAATAGAAACAGCTTTAAGTAAGTTAAACAAAGGTCTGTACTCCTGGACATTCTTACTAGTATTGTCTAGGAATACAGATCCATACCACTAGACTGCTGGTATAGAGGTACGGATCCGTACCTCTAGATACTGCCAAAAATTTATGTCTCAAGCACCTGTGCAATCGTAACAACTCGGCCTTTTCAGACAACTTCGTACAAAGACCTCGTATGTAAGTGTATACACCAAATTGTAATTCGCCCCAGCTTTAATAAAAATATGAACAAACATGGCAGAACTCAAGCCGTGTTTCTCTTATGCATTAGAAAAATATGAAAATAAATGTTCATTCAAAGTATAAACAGTTAGAGGCTTTAAAAATGTTTTCAGTTTAGCAGACACCACCTGTTTTATAATAAAATAGTCCAATATGGCCTACCAAATTATTTCCTAGGTGACTTATTGAAGTCGCCCCAGGTGTTCCGAATGGCACCTGTGGTCTTCACTTACTGCGATATGCTGCCAAGTCAGATTTATTGGTGAAGTCTTAGGAGATATGATGTTAATTTCATTTGTGGCAGTCGCGCCACTCCCATCAAAAGTGCAAAGATTAGAGGTCTGCCCAATCCACAATTTTGTTGCTACTGTCGTAGTGACGAATGGTAGAACCATAATGCCAAGCTAGGTCAGTTGGTATATCTGTAATAGCCCGGTTTTCCAAAGCTCAGTCTTCAATTTCAAGAAACAATCCTTGGTAGCGAGCTAAGCCAGGTTCAGTTCGAACCCGATAGACCGAAGTCTGTTGTGGACCAGATGAAAAATATAAAGTTTATTGGCCAAATGACTGTTCACCATAAGTCTGAATACGGTCACAAGGTGATCGTAAAGTTTTCAGTGACTATAATTTAGGAAATAGGACGTTTCCATGAAAGTCAAACACAATCTACTGACGAGTGTATTTATTTATATTCCTTAATTTACTACTTAGTTCTATTAATTTTATGTTTAGAGAATGAAGTTATTTTAAAGATATGGAAAAATATTTTAATTCAAGCTTTTCTTAAATTTAACACTTTGTGTTTGAATTTCCAAAGACTAGCGTCTTTTTTTAAATTAAGGCTAAAGCCATGGATGTACTGACCTGGGAAGGCTAGTACCAACTCCACTAATAACGTTGAACACTGGCTTATATAGAGAAAAGGCACGAGAAAATCGAGATGAAGTGAACTGTAAAAAAAATCAACCAATAACAATTGCCAAAAACTATTTAGAAGATAATCAAAATGGCTGTGCCCATGGAATTTTGTTAGTTAAAAACTGGATAGATAAAAACGTGTCCTATTACATATCTATGAACAAGTAAGTCCATTCTCACTGATGGAACTTCAAGATCAGCTTATTACTGCCAACAGTCAATTATGACTATACTACTTTACTAGGCAGGCAAGTTCTTGCAACTTATATGATGACTGCTTCCTGGGTTCATACCAGTACTGGAGAATCTCACCTTTGTTTGGATTTGAACCAGCAACCTTATGATTGCCAGTCCAGTACTTCAACCCCTCGACCATCGCTCCTCCTGTTTTCACAAGTGCCCTTTTTTTTTAGTTCATGTAAGAAAGACACTTGTGCAAAATAATCTTTCTGGTGTTCCCTCAGTGAGAAAAAGTTGTATATCTGGGTCGGGAGCTGACACAAGCAGTCATCCACTATAGCCTATAGGAACAAAGTTTAGAGTCTATTGTCTATAGGTCAAATACTCTCAACTTTTTTGTCTTTCAGTGATGTCTTGAAGAAAATTGAAAATGAAGACTGATGTTGATGCAGCATGTAGGGCAAAGACAAAATCTGATGCTTTCCTTGAAAATCTAAAATCGGTCTCTGCTCAAGTGGAAGAAAAACGAGCACTTGAAAAATTGAAGAAAGTAGAGAAGTCTCTTGCCATGTATGTATGCCAGAGTCATGACTGGTCATTTTAAAAACAATCTGTCAAAACAAAATCATTCACCATATTGTCATAGGGCCGTCTCTCCTTAAATACATAAAGATGAAAGTGAGGAAGATTTGACAGGTATGGTCATTATGCATACCCCGCTTCTGCTTAAAAGTTAGAAGTTAAGCCAATCAAAATTTAATTTTTACAACTCAAGTTATGGCTTTTGACATGCTCTGGACAACAAAATAAATTGAAGGATGAAGCAGTAGGCTGCATGTAAATTGCACATTGTAGGCTATTTATTTGTTAAGTTGTCTGAAACTTCTTTTTTTTTAAGTTTCAGGCCCCTGATGGGTAACCCCATTTATTATCCGCGTCGTTGGTGAAACAAGGGTCGGGGAACCATCCCCTGTTCACCTTACAATCATTTTACAAATATTATGCTACATGTACATCATTATCTGAAATATCCAGACCTAATACTATTTTAAGTATAACTATAACTGTGTAACAAAGAAAAAAAAAGAAACGAAAAGGAACAAAAACAATAAAAAAGAAATAAATAATAATCGAGAGGCCATGTCTGAAACTTAATCACATATGTCATTGCTGAAATAACAGCATTCTTTACTCTCTTTAATCATTAGATTTATAAAAGACATCATTTTGTTTCCTTATTGTTGCATCGATAACCTGCATATCATGTTTTGCTGTTTCAACTTATTAAATACAAGGAAGAAACAGTTCTTGTTTTTGTTCTGACAGCTCACAGCCTTTAGTGTAATGATGATATTGTGAGCTTCTGTTATGCTTCTGATAATGTATTGCTTTGCGAAGATTGATTATCTTTCTGCCGCAACATCTGTTGACAGAAATCTTACTTCATACACCATATCAGACAGAATTGTGTATTGTTTAACACTAGTATAAAGTTGACGTTTAATGTGATTGTAACTGATTTACCCTTTAGATAGTTTCATTTGAATTGACAGTGTTAGTGCGTATTATAATATGGATAGTGTACAAATTGACCATTACTCTTAAATACAAAAAGTCCTTGTAATATTTTAGTTCAGTTAATAGCAAAAGTTTCTTATTAAACATTGCTTATTGAACTGCTGCACCATCTTGAATGGATTGATCAAGTTAATGTCAGTCAAGCACAAGGCAGATGTTAAAACTTGGGATTAGAATCTGTTTTCCATTTGTTATGTTTTGCTTTGTTACACAAGGGTAGGACATTTTTTATTCATGTGAACTTAAACAGTAACATACTTCAGTTTATTATAATTGTAATAATATTGATAGAGGTATTGTTTAATGAACGTCTTCCAAGAAAAAGCAAGAGCTTCTATTCATTCAAAATCGCTACTGAAAATATTGAATATACTGAAACAATTCAGCCATAAACTATATTTCCAAGGTGGTGTGACATCCAGTATCATTTGTAATTTGCAGATTATTTTATGTCCATTCATGTAATATTACAGTAATATGTTTATTTTTATTTCAGTATTACCAGTGGTGACTGTGATAAAGTCATGGAGGACTCCAGTGATGATGAAGATCTCCCTGTAGGACTGACCCCACTAAAAATAGGTACGTTGTATATCCCTTTAATATATCACTGATTCCTGACTTCCTGAAGTCCTTAGGAATTTAGTATTTTGTACTTGCAACAAGATTTCAGAATATTTTCTGTCTGCCATAGAATTGAAAGAGAGTAAAGGTCAGTTTCTTTTGAATACCAGTATTTCATGATAATTATTTTAACTGATTTGAACAGTTTCCTGAATGGATGATAAAATACACTTTCTGTATCAGTTCTGTGTTTTTTTCCTGATTATTTAGGCCATGATCTACCTCCACTTTGCCTTAAGTAATTATTTTCTAAGCATCACATTCAGTGAAGCATGGTGATAAGTATTTGCAAGTCTTGATAAGACTTTCTATGTACTGGTAATAAATAATTAGTTGTTGTTGTTGTTGTTTTTTATATAGAGAAATCCTTCTCTGAGAATGATATTGTGTGGGTTAGATGGAAGCAATGGCCTTATTTACCTTCCCTGGTAAGTCTTATATTAATGATTCAAAGTGAAGTGAGCTATAAGAAGAATCACAGGAAAGTTACATATTTGCAGAAAGAGCAGAGTTTGGATATCAAATCTTCTGCTCTGTGACTTGTCTCCAGTCCATGGCCAAGTGGTTAAAGTTACTGATTTCAAATCCTCAATCTCTCACCGATGGCGATGGGTTCAAGCCCTGCCACTGACCATTACCATACCTGTCGGAAAGTTGGCAGACTCTCACGGAATATTGGAATCTACTACTGGTCTTTCTCAGGAAAGATGGTTAAAGCATTAGACTTAATTAAACCAAAACAAACCAGACTGGTCTGACAATTCAGTAATACTCTTATCATTTTCATACAGTTTAAGCTAAATTGATATAATAAATTAATAATACATCATTTATATGCAGAACAATTTCATTCTTATTAGAAGCAAATTAGTTTGTGTTTTTTTTTCCTTTACAGGTAAAGAAGGTGTACAGAGGCAAGAAACGATTGACATTAGCTGTGTTCTGTCCAACAGGCTTCGAAGAAGAGTATGTACATGTCATGATGTGTAGATTTACTGTTAAAAAATCATTTCTCATTTTTTAATCTTTTTCTGTTGACCAAGCTTTTCTACCTACATATCATTCATCAAACAACAAGGATTATGTATTTAACATGATCCAGTAAGTGCTTGGCAGATAACTACATTAATATTCTTGAAAGTAAGGCAGAAAGTTTATATTTAGGTAACAGGTGCAACTTGGAAATATGATTAATTTTTTTCTGAGAAGTGTGACCCTGTCTGTCTGTCTGTCAGTCCGTCCGTCCGTAACATCATGTCCACTCCATAACTTTTAAACTCATGGAAAGTTTTTAGAATAACTTGGCACAAATGATCACCATTATGAGACGATGTGCGGAGCGCAAAACCAGGTCGCTACCCCCAAGGTCAAGGTTACACCTAAAGGTCATATAAAAAAGTCCACATTTCGTGTCCACGCCTTAACTTTTAAACTGCTTCAAATGTAAGGTCCAAATGTAGCGGCCCATTTTCCATAGAAATCTTTATCCTATGTCATATTGGGAGGTCTAACTTCTCTCTTCACACTTGGCAGGGGATATAGCTATCCTTCAGACTGCCTTGTTGTTTATTGACAGATCTCGTTTTAAACGGTTACTGCATAGTAAAAAAAGTTTACCTATGCATAGGAATGAGTCATTAAAATTAAAGCTTTTGATTTCTTTTTATAAAACCAGCATCCAAGACACTCTACTGATGATGATTTCTGATTTGCCTGTATGGAAAACTTAGGAAAGTGCAGTTTAATGTAAAGATGTTACTACTGTTTGCTAATTATTGTTGTCGTTTCAGCTTTACAATGGGATATGGTAATAGAGATGTGGTGATCCCATACTGTGATTCAAGAAGAGATAGGATTATGGTAATCTAGTTAAACTTTTTGATTACGTTTCAGAAAACTTCAGATTTAAGCTGGCAAGACAATATCTAGAAATTTTTGTATTAGTAAAGGAAATTTTTCATTTTATGATTGTTGATGATTCTTTTTAGAAGGGATGATGCCTTGTGAAAAGAAATGGTAGACATTATATGGTTTGTTCTTTAGCTATTTCATCTGTCAAATCCTAGTGCTTATTTTTGCTATGTACCTGTACAGATTTTTCTTTTTATTCGCATCTGCATACAAAAGCTCAGTATATCTTAGTCACCAGGGCTCTCGCTAGGGTCAAAATTTTGGGAGAAGTGACTTCTCCCTAAGGCAAGATTTGGGAGAAGTCAGAAGACTCCTGGGAGAAGTTAGTACTGGCAGTGCCAGTTCCATTTGTGAATGACAATGACAGCAAATATGTGGAGTGATTTTTATTCAACTTACTGTTAAAAACTAATGTATCTGTGGCATCAAAAATCAGTAACTTTTTTTGTGAAAAGACTGGGATGTGTTTCCAGTTTCACCAGAATTCTTTTTTTAACACAATTACAAACAATTTTAAGATGTAAATTAATACGTTTATACATTTTAACTGTTGCTTTCAAAATTAACTACAACAGAAATATTCAAGTCTTAGAGAAAAAGAACTTTTTCAATGAAAAACAGGTACTTATAATTAAATCATGACCAATTATCTTAATTAATCAATTGAATGTTGTAAGTTTGCCGTATTAAGAGTCTTCAAGACACTGTTTTCTATAAATATTGAAATACGTCGGGGTCGCGGAAATAGATGACAAACCGAATTTATCCGGAATTTTCATTCGCTGCTTCATGTTTAATTAACTAAATATTTGCTGGAATTGATTTCCTTCAAATTGTTAAGCTTGTCTTAAATCTACTTGACTTTTTCTTGTAAATAAATCCGAGAATTAATACAAAACTACCAAACAGTATTTTTGCCATTTTCATACACTGATTTAAAAGGTTAGAATAACATTGGTGTTTAACCCTTTGCCTTTAAAATTAAGCATTCAATTAATTTGTTAAGACTTAGTTTGCTTGACTTTTAAGATTTGTAGAGTCTGTTGTACACAACAGTTTTCTACTCGGTGTATATCCCCAATCGAATTATTGACCCAATTCAACACCTGTTGGTCGCTAAATTTGTTAATTGTATCGAGTGTCAACACACAGGATTAAATCAATGAAAGTGGTAAAATGCGCTCTGATTGGTCAATGATTTGAAGGTAGTATGTATTGATGCCGCTTCTGAGTATAAGCTCCGCCCATACCCGGAGCTGAACAAGTTATTGACGTCGGCAGATGAAACATTTTCGGCGAAGTTGATATCGCTTTGATGCTTCATAAAGGCGAAGTCAGGGAGTTTTGGGCGACGATTTCGCCCCCTCGCGAGAGCCCTTTTCACGACCATTCAAACCAGCAGGGAAAATTTAGACGTGTACATGTATTTGCATGGTTTATGAAATGGTTTATGAAAATGGCTTCTGTTTTGATGCAAAGCAGAATAAAACCTGCCTTAATCACAGTATATTTGAATGAAATATATTTGTTGGCATGCTGCCATATTATCAACATTATTTTTGCTGTTTATATGTCACTCATGCTGTTGTGGGGGTATTGATCACTTACAGTGATGATCTGCTCAATGTAACACTGAAATTGTTTCTAGGCTGAAGCTGAGGAGTTGAACAAAACAGACAGAGAATATTTCAATGCAAGTTTGGCACAGGCAGAAAACTTTATCACTAAAGAAGCACTGAAACATCTAGAGAAGACAGCTTTAGTCAAAGGTATACCTAAACAATTCATTATATATACCAGGTATATAGAACACCAGTTCTTGCTGACTTATGTTGCAGTTATCAACAGTTTCTCTGCTTATTTATAACATATTGTTCATGAATACCTCGAATCTAACTGTAGATGGTTTTGTTCAGTACTATGAATGCTGTGATACAGCCCTTTGGTTAGTCTCTTGAATGTTTTATGCAGGTAAGCGGGGGAAATCACACTGTGAAATCATTTAAATTTGCTGGGAAAAATTAAGCGCAAAAGAAAAAACTGGTAATTTCGCGTGGTAATTTGTTCGCAGATTTCTAGTTTTAAATTATTTTGTTTAAATAACAAAAAAAAAGCAGATGCCAGTTGTCCTAGCATTATCATCGGCTGTCATGTGTTTACAAAGTATGTGTAATTTTGTGCCATCCTCCTCGAATAAACAAACTAGCAGGTCGTACTGTTAACTACCTTTAATTGACACTAATTATTCATAGAAAATGGATAGACAGTTTAAGTCTGATGAGCTTTTTTTTAACTGGCTTCTTAACAGTTTTTTTGTTTTGGGGTTTTACGCCGATTTCAACATATGTTATATCTCGGCGGTCAGTCCACCTAACCGGTTTTCCTGGATAACTAACCAGTAATTGCCAATTTCTCCGCAAGTGACTGACTACTGTTCCCACATGATCTACTCTGAATCAGCGGTGAGAGACAAATGAACATAAGACACAATGTCTGAGAACAATTGTCACAGAGAAATTTTGCCCTGCCCAGGGGTCGAACCAACGACCGATGGATTACTAATTCAGTGCTCTACCTATTGAGCTAAGCGGGCGGGCTCTTAACAGTTACACTTAAACAAGAAGGCCCAGTATGAACAATCCCTTTTTACATGTATTACCCAAGTTCTGTTAAATTGAATAATGACAATATAACACGACAGCTTTCACCAACCATGAGAATCCTATAAAAGGAAATGAAGCAAAAGTAAAAAAAAACAAAAACAATATTTCATCTTAATATGCCTTGGTAATCAAAGTGTACCAAGTATTCAAGTGAACTTGGCAGATAAAAACAATGGCTAAACATGAAACGTGAGAAGCAAAATGATATTTTTGGACCAAGTACTCAATTCAGATAATTATTACAATTTCTGAAGGTTTTGTGGTAGCAAGGACTAAAATCTGCATATCGTTTCTAGCACGAGAATTCATGAAAATTCGTCCTGTGCAAACTAAAATGGTTTCACCGTATGTAATATTTAACCAAATTTGTGTAAAAAATCATTGACATTGCTTGCATAGAAAATAGTTTTAGGAACATCATCGATAGAATTCAGTGAAGAGTTGGTGCATAAGTTACAACACGTGTAGTGACAAATTTCAGAAAACCTAGAGGATGAAAATGAAAGAGAACCAGATAAGAGTAAAGAGCAAGGAAGTACATCAAGAAAGAAAAGAAAGCTATTGGATAGCACAGATTATAATCATAGGACCGCTAAAGTACAGAAGAATGGACATGCAAAACGAGTTGTGAACCGGTAAGTAATTGGTCTCTGTGTAGTTGTGGTTTTTGAAGTAAGGTTTTGTAGAGACAGTTTCAGGAAAATGAATGATTTTACAGGTTTTGATTGCTGCACATTTATTTGCTAGTAATGGGAATTGTTTTGAAAAACAACTTCCTTAATTACTTTCAGGTGAAAACAGCAGATAGTTGCTGAATAGAATTTGAATTCATTTTAAGGATTAAACTGAGAAAAAAAGGCCTATAAACTGACAAAATGTGCTACACTGGTATATGACTATTACAGTATCTAGGGTACAGTTTTTTACCATTTATGGCTTAAGATGTTTGTAAATAAGAAATATGTATCAGTAATTGAAAAGACTTACATATTTGTTTGCTCATTTTCTTCTTCTATTTCTGCCTGTAACAAGTGGTTACTTTTACATTCCATTAGCAGCCAGTCCTTTATCTCAGAGTAAAAGAAAAGTAAAAAAAAATATCAACATTATCGGACAGTCTCATTGGATTCCCTCAAATATGCTGCTCTTGTTAAATTGTCAAAATATGGTCACTTCTTCTTTTGAGTAAGCCAATATAATATCTTTCCCTCAAAATCATCCAGGCATTTTCTCTTGATCACTGTCTAAAACCATTTCATGCTTTAAAAACCCAATGTTTCCACTGCCATCAGTCCTTTAATTCTAAAGAAGGCACAAAATGGTAACTTTTGATTGAGTTATTTTTAATCAAAGTTTCATTGAAATGGAAATATCAGATTAAAATTGATGGCTGCTTAAAATACAGATATGATATACTGTAATTTATAGCATAATTATTTCAGTGTATCTGATTTGTACCCACACAAGGGCTGTAGGCGTGAGTTTGCAGTATGATCTAACATGAAAAAAGTCTGTAAATATTTTATTCCATTATTTAATCAAGTGATATCAGTTTACCTGGCACAAAGGTCAGGAAGTGCATACCATGCTATAACTGACAAATCTGTAAGTCATAGCATGAGTAGCTGTACCTGTATGATATATTTGAAATATATGCAGTCGAAAAACAAAGAAAAATGTCATTTATAATGGTATAATTTATTCTATTTGCAGCATTGAAAAACAATCTGAGAAGACAAGGCCCCTCACAAATTTTCTAGTTTCAGAGAAAACAAAGGTATGTTCCTTATCATCACCCACATCATATATGGGATGGTTCATAATCCTAGCACCCATATTTCCAGAATTATCTCCCCTTTAAACTTAGAATTTTCCTTAAAATTGTAATATTTTAATATCACTTCTTAATTTCTTGGGGGATTTACTTTCATAAAGTAGTAAATATTATATGATATTTCATCTACCATGGAGAGGATTTTTGTCTATATATCTATAGGTCTTGAATTAAATTGATTTTTAATAGTTATCCCTTTCTTAACTATCCAGTTCTTAAATATTCGAGCATGCTGTCTCCACTGACAGCTCTTGTTATACATAATCCATTTTTGTCTGCTTCAATATTGTACGAGTCAACAACTGAAAAAATAACAAGTTGGCTGTATAAAATCACAGGACCTTGATAATGCAACTTTTTAAAATATAAAGATTGATCCAGACAAACTCAATACAGTAACTTTGCTTCATGAAAAAAAAATTGATGCACTTGTCCTATATTTATGACAGATAGCATGATAACATATCTTTTGCATCCATATAAAGTCTTAGGAACATCTCTCCATCATACAAAAATGCAGTGCATCAATAAAAATCCCAGTCCTGTGTGAACCCTTCTTGGACAAACCAGCATAAAAAACAAATGGTCTAGACCACTGAGCCAAAGAATTGATTCCTTGAAGCATTTGGCATTTATTTTATTTGTAGTAAAGAAAATAAGTGCACAGTTGCAAATAATAAATTACAAAAAAGAGAAAGTAATTTGTTTGAAAGAAGAAATAGTAACTTTTTTAAAGCATTATAGTTGTGGCACAGTTCTTACATTTGTTTTGTTGTGACATGTAATTAATTTTGATATATTACCAGTAGTTTGTTATTTTTATGTTCTGAGTGTAATTACAGCAAATTATTGCTTTTTGCTTTGTAGGATCATCTGAGAAAGATATTTTTTGGAGATATTCCCAGTGAGTTGCATGACAGATTCTTGTCATGTTCCATCAGGGAGAGGGCAAAGATGAAGCATCGTGGCTTTGGGCCTATAGATGATGATGAACAGGTAATATCCTCAGTGTAGAGAATGTTTCCAGGGAATATCCTCAATGTGGAGAATGTTTCCAGGGAATATCCTCAATTTGGAGAATGTTTCCAGGGAATATCCTCATTGTAGAGTGTTTCCAGGGAATATCCTCAATGTAGAGAATGTTTCCAGGGAATATCCTCATTGTAGAGAGTGTTTCCAGGGAATATCCTCATTGTAGAGTGTTTCCAGGGAATATCCTCATTGTAAAGGATGTTTCCAGGGAATATCCTCAATGTAGATAGTGTTTCCAGGGAATATCCTCATTTTAGAGAGTGTTTCCAGAGAATATCCTAAGCGTAGAGAATGTTTCTAGAGAATATCCTCAATGTAGAGAATGTTTCCAGGGAACAGTTGGAAGCATTGACATGATGAGTGCAGATAAATTTACATTTACACAGATATAGAATGGGGTTGAGCTATGGTGAATGCTTTTTTTATCATGAAAGCTTTAAAAACACTTCTTGTTTCAAAATGCTTTAAAGTCTGAAAGTCTGATTTATGGAAAATTTCTAAGATTTTTTTTTTCTCTGAAAGCAAAGGTTCTTGATTCTAGCTTTAGGTATGTAATATTAGGTTATAATACATTTAACTGTACAATACGGGAATATATTTGGACGAGTACACAGCTTGAAAAGTCATATTGGACGAGCCGACAGGCGAGTCCAATATGACTTTTCAAGCTGTGTACGGGTCCACATATATTCCGTATTGTACAGTTAAATGTATAATAACCTTTTTATTATATATCTTTCGTTTAATTTGAAATATACATCATCATCATCCCCAACAAAGCCACCACCACCATCAACATCACCACCAAAGCCACCACCACTACTACCATTATCAATAACAGCTCTGTCATTTTTTTAGAAGAAAAGGTATTAATTCATGAATGGTTTTGGTGTATACATACATTAGCTGTTTTTGTATTGGACTGATACAACGAATATTTTTTGACATTATTTATTTATTCATTTTTTGAAAGTGCAAGAAATATTCCAACATCTGATTTAGTTTTGATTACAGTGTTTTTCGCCTTTTGTCCGTCGATAAAATCAGAAATTTCTTCATCTGTCAACATTTTGACTTCTGTCAAATTAAAACAACGCTTCCTGGTCAGCTAGACGCTTTACAAGCAGTTTTAAACATATACTAACAAGCGTCTTTATACACGCATGGTTCCCGGTCTTTAATTCGTTAGAGACTGAAATCGGAAACCAGACTAGCATCGTTTAGTGCACATGTACCCAACCGTCCAATATGAAATTAATATATATTTTTTGGATCCAATACGGGAATATATTGGACAGTCACGTGGTACAAATGCAGATTGTCGATTGGTTACATTTATTAGATATATAATAATACCTAGTATTGGGCAGTGAATGTTTTTAAGTGTGATCAGGTCATAGTGCAAGAATTTAAAAGGACAGTTATACTGGTTTGTAAATAGTCATTGCATGTTATAATTTTGCAGTTTCTGAATTACTGCAGAGTAGAATAGAATGCAATAGAATAAACAGAATAAAAGAAAGACAAAAAAGGAAAATATTGTACATGGATTAGACGTTAGCTACAGTTATATACTGTTAATCATGTTGGGTATAATAAGAATTTTGCAAATACATTTCCATAATGTTCTTGCTTGTAAGAGAAACATCCAGTGCATCATAGAAGCTTTCCTGGTCATTGTGGTCTGTTTTTGAATAACTAACATGATAAACTATTTCTTAAGACCACCATTCCTTGATGCATTAATTTTGTTAAAGGTTGAATTTATACTACTTGAAGCAATTTTACTGTCAACCTTAACATCACTGGAAACAGAATTTACCTATTCATCACTAATTATGTTGAAAGCCAGCTGCAGTGTATTTTTATGTACACATTTGTGATTTTTCATTCATTGTAAAAATTAGAACTTTATACTGAGTAAGTTTGACTTTAAGTTTTATAGAGTAAGTTCGACCCAGTATTTTATGGACTGAGACTGATTTAGTTTAACCTTGTATCTAAAGATTGCGTTAATTTAACTTCGTATTCTATAGATTGAGGTAGTTTAACCTATTATTCTGTAGATTCAGTAAGTTTAACCTTGTATCTATAGATTGAGTTAATTTAACTTTGTATTCTATAGATTAAGGTAGTTTAACCTAGTATTCTGTAGATTGAGTAAGTTTAACCTTGGATTTTATAGATTGAGTTACTGCTGAGTACCTACCTGACATGGCTACAAGAGATCAACAATAAACCCATCCATGAGGTCAACTACATATTTGATGTGTGGGTACCTGAGGTAATTAATCTAACATACATGTAAATGCTTGAAATAAAGTATGTCTTGGAAAATAAACTTTGATATAAATGTGTGCTAAAGTATAAAGTAAATGGCATAGTTTGACAGTTTAACAGTTGGCACAGTTTGACAGTTAATTTTTGTATGTATTAACAACTGTTTTTAGTGTTAAAGACAGCAGTGATCTAGAAAAGCTTTATATGATTTATGTGTGCTGGTAATAGATGCAGACACCTTAAAAACTTTGCATTAAAACCAGTTATAGCCTTGAATGTGACAGTGATCATTTTTCAGTGCTGGCTTGTTCTAAGCAGATATAACATTTTGTTTATTGACATTTTAAGGCTGTGGTGTTTGCTCTAAAGACATTGAAAGGATACAGCAAGAAAAGAGCCTGGGAACAGTTTGATAAAGGTAGCTGTAATATTTTAACATCCACTGAAACTCCTTTGTGAAATACTTAAGAACATAAAAATATATATCTGTCATAAATACATTAATTTTTTTTTAAAACAAAAATCACAGTACTCTCCCCTCACCAATTTTAATGTTGTTAGCCCCATTATTAACCTTATGTAAGTCAATGGCAGACTTCTATTGAAGGTATAGGTCCATGAAATATTAGATATTAAGGAAATTTAATGCTAGTGTTGACATTTATAGACTCTGTAGAGCTTGTTGTACAAATGCATTTTTATGATTGCACCTTTGGTGTGGAAAAGTGTGAAAATAAAAATTTTATCATATGTTTACATGTGTCTCAGACCAGAGGCACAGTTGCTCAGGGGTCTCTTAAAAAACATCTGAGCCTCTCAGGGAAAGCTGAAAATATACTTGTTTGACTTGTTTGTTATGAAGAAAGAAAGAAAAAATGCTGTTTTACTTTAAACATGTATTTATTATCTTAAAGGGGTGAGAAGAAACAAAGATGACCTAAGGAAGCTCCATGAAGAGATGAAACTTTGAAGACATGATTGATAGAACAGTGATACATTGAAGATATAATGCATTGAAGACACATCAGTGGAAGATAGTGAATAACAGACATGATTAATTTAGATTGCCTACTTTGAAGATGTGACATAAAGAAAATATGCAACAAAGACATGACTCAGTGAAAAAGGAAAGTAATGAGAACTTAATTGAATTAAATTATGGTAAAGAAGTTTGAAGGTCAATAAAGGAATGTTGAAGTAAAGACTCTGAAATAATTCAGTTAATAAGGGGTAGTAAAAGAAACATGAATAGTGAAGGGATGATATAACAGTGTTGTATTGTAAAGCAAACTTGTATAATAGAATGTGAATAATGTCAAAGCAGAATGTATCAGAGAGAGGTCAGCCTTGTCGTCACAGCCACCGTTTATTGTGTAATATGCAGCAGCTTATAAAACATAATTTATAAATCATTTTTAAAGGGTTTAGCTATGAAATTGTTGTACATATGTAACACATTCAGAGAATATTGTCTTCTTTTTTTTTTAAACATGCTATAGTGTTTTCAGTAAAATGCATAAGATAGGCAATAACTGGAGAAAAAATTGTGTGATAACATTTTCAGTACTGCCTGACATAGCTGAAATTCTTAGTGACTTGACCTTTTTTATGTGTACCGTATTCAGGATTTTCACCACTGTGTTACCAAAAATGTTTTAACTGTTATCTTAAAGTATCCAGTCAAACAAAAAAACTGACCAAGCCGAACATATGGTTTACATAAAATGTTCAGCTGTGTTTTTGTTTCCTAATAACCAGATATTTGTCTATAAACAATTTGTAATTGTAACACAATGTTATTTGCTAAAAACAGACATAGTAGTCATTAATAGGTTATATATTTTTTAATTCATGGTGTTCAAAATGCCATACACAGTTATGGTATTCAAGGAAGTATGTTATTCTCTAATGACTGTAAATTTGGAACAAGTGTAACTTGTTGAGTTCTTGTTGTATGATTAGTCTATATTAGACTAAAATAATTGTAAATACGTTCTGTAATTCTAATCTTGTGCCATAGAATGACTCTTATAATGTTACATCAGTACTTAGGCTTGCAGAATTGGTCTGAGAAATTAAATTTCCCACATAAAACTATATTGGGGTGCAATGCCAATGACTTTGAAATTGGTAAGTTCTCACAAAGTTGGTTATGTTTTTCTTGCACAGAAATATGCATTTAGATGTTTATTTGTAAAAATGATATGCAATTAGTCATGTCTAGTTTCATTTTGAATATCTGTATATGGCATGTAAAAGAGCATACTGCACTTTGATTATTTGATGATTTTATCAGTTTTATGTGCCTTACTTTTTGTACATTTTATTTTCCAGTCCTTGAGTTCCTAGAATAAAAATGTATTGCATATAGGCATGAATAATTTGTATTTCATAGAACTGGAGAATATGAATCTTGTAGATATATTTATATGTTATAGACATATGTTACCATATTTATTTGTAAATTGCTGGTCTATAACATGTATAATTCATGTATATACCTTTTGTAATTTTGTGTTTCATAGCTGGTGTAGTTAATATTTGGCTAATTCTGTGAATTTGGAAAAGGTGGCATTCTGTCAGTATTACAGCTCATATGCTTTTCTTTAAAGGTTTATTATTGCAAGGTAAGAAAAAAGATAAGTTTCACCAAACCAGCTGAATTATAAGGCAAATCGCTCTAGATGTATATTAAACAGTTCTATTTTCATCTTACGACGTATTAGGTGTTGTACACTGGAATTTCTAGAAACACAGTCTAGTTGCAGACTTTATGGCAAAGCTGTGCTTAAATGTTATACATGTTAATGGGTTAGCTAAAAGGAGAGATACTGCCTACTTATTTGGTGTAAACAAATTATTCTCTGGGATGAAACAAAAAAAATACCTGCTAGAAAGGAAATTAGAATGTTTGATAGTTATCCACCATTGCAAGAGAAATGAATGCATGTATTATGGAATGTTTTTGTTTTCTGATTGGAATTAATATGGAACCATACAGTAGACTACAGCACAGAAGAATCTTATGAATATTCTAGGGTCCACATTTTTGACCCAACATTATAAAGTTTAGGTGAGAATAAATATATTCCTTAGTAGTGTCTAGGTTAAGCTTGAATGAGGTCATTTGGGGTAGACACCATCTTTACAGAAGTTGGGGCATACAGCTTTTGTCATGATCTTGTTTCTTATCAGTAACTTTGGAATTCACTAGCCTAGAGATTTGGTAGGTACATAGATAGGTTGGGTATTTTAAGTAGAAGACCCCTATTTAAAGGTAGCCAGGGCTTCTGAGTGTTTCTAGGCTCACTAGCTCAAAGGTCAAGCTCTTAAAAGCCTGTGTTCTGAAAAAGGGTTTGAATCAATTAGTCATGAAATACTGAATCCAAGATGCTCAAACTTTCAAGGATGGTTTAGCATGATAAGAGAATAGCTTCTTTTGATTTTTGGCTCACTGGATTTTCTATTCAAGAATAAGTATACATTTACTTTCATTTACTCTTATGTTGTTTTCTTTACTCTTAAGCAAAAGCTTGAGCAGTCATCCATTTTTTTTAAAGGCAAGTGTTGACCTCAGTTCCTTGTTTTGTACACAACTTAATTTGAACTTTTTTTTTTTTAAAGAACAAATATTAGTATACCCTTTTTTAGCTTTGTGCTCAAGGTGAGCTTTTGTGATTGCCCTGTGTCCGTTGTGTGTCATTCGTTGTGCATCGTCAACTTTTTACTTTAAACAACATCTCCTCCTAAACTACTATGTGAAAGATGATAAAACTTTGCAGGAATGTTCCTTGCACAAAGCTTTACCAAAGTTGTTGAAAGGATTCCATTCCCTGAAGAACTCTGATTGCTATGGCAACAAGAATGAAAAACTTTAAAAATATTCTTGTCTAAAACTGCTAAGCACAGAGGTCTGAAATTTGGTGTGTAGCATTGTCTAGTGGACCTCTACCAAGTTTGTTCAAATTATGTTCTAGGGTCACTACTGACTCCACCCGAGGGGTCACAAGTTCTTCATAGCAATATAGAAGAAAATCTTTAAAAATCTTTTTAACTGAAACTGCAAGGCCTAGAATTTTAAAATTTGGCATGAAGCATTGTCTTGAGGACCTTAACCAAGCTTGTTCAAATTATGACCTAGGGTCACTATTGGCCACATTTAAGGGGTCACATGTTTTACCTTGGAATAAAGAGGAAAAATCTTTAAAAATCTTCTTGTCTTAAACTGCTAAAACTGCCCTGAGGTTTGAAATTTGGTGTGTAGCATTGTCTAGTGGACCTCTACCGATTGTTCAAATTATGTTACTAGGGTCACTGTGAGCCCCGCCTGAGGGTCAAGTTCAAAGTCACCATATCTAATAATAAGTATTTCTACTTTATTTATCGACTGATATTTTAGATATCTGGTTTGTAGGCATCTACAAATCTTCAATCAGAAAATGTGTACAATGATTGCAGCAAATCATTTATGTTTGATTCTGTCTCATTTTGCAGACACTCATTAAGATGTCACCACCGTTGATTTCTTTATACTGATCTGAATGTTTAATAAATACTTCAATACATATGTTTACTCTTTGTTTTCTTGTGTTTTTTATGCCCCTAAAAAGAGGCATATAGTTTTTGAACTGTCCATTCATCAGTCCGTCCGTCATTCAGACTGAAAACTTTAACATTGGCCATAACTTCCTTATAAGTAAGTGGATTTACTTCATACTTGGACACAACCATTTGGACAAGACCTTCCCACTGATCTATAATTATTTGACCTTTACCCCTGGATGACCTTCACCTTGAAAATCCACTTGTCCAAAAACTACCCCTTTGAACAAGGCCTTCCCACTATATTTTTGACCTTGACCCCTGAATAACCTTGGAGGTCAAAATTTTAAATGTTGATCATAACTTCCTTATTAGTAAATGGATTTACTTCATACTTGAATACAACACCCCTTTGGACAAGTCCTTTCCACTGACATATTTATTTGAACTTGACTTCTGAATGACTTTCTCTTCGAAGGTCCAGTTTTCAAAAATACTTAACATTGTCCATAACTCTCTTATTACTAAACTCTCTTATTTAGTTCATGTTTGCACATAATAACCCTTTTGGAGAAATCTTCCATTACTTATATTTTGTGACTTTGACACACAACTTTTACTTTGAGGTCATATTGTCAAAAGAAAAACTTCTTTTGAAGAATCTACAGTTTATCTTCATCTGATAAAGTTGTTTCCCCTTGACCCCTTTGTGACTTTTAACCTTAGGTCATATTGTCAAAAACCCACTTCTTTTTAAGGATATACAATTTATTTTCATCTGGTCCTCAGCTCAAAGCACTAGGGGCTTCAGGGGCATTGTCATCTTACAGTACAATTCTGGTTCAAATTATCTTTAAAATGATCACCTCTTTGCAGGCTTAGTAGAAAACTTTTGCATGTTCATTTTACTATCCCTAATCCTTAAACAACATAAATGGGTAAATAGAATACTTACGGGTAAACAGAATACAAAGTCCAAATATGTTTAATGTTTATTTGCTTGCAGGGAATTAGCTACCCAACTCTGACAAAGGAAAACTTAACAGTCATGGAATAGTTCATTACTTGACAGATTTTAAGTAAAATAATTTGAGTATAATAGTTCTAAGTGCTATAAAAATTAAGAAGCAGATAGCATTTTTTTGCATTCACGCACCAGTCAGTATATGAGAATACTACGTATACCAATTACCCAGACCGAAAATTCACAGTCTAAGAAAAGTATTAATAATAGAAAACAAATTCACATAAAAAACTGCTTTTGTGAAAAAAATAATAAGGAAAATTCTGAAAATTAAAAGTTCATGTTTGACTTAAATAATTTTCCTCATACCAGTTAACTAAACTTTTATGTACAATTTATTTATTTTAGATAAAATGAAATCTGATAGTGATTTATGGAGTTAAACATTGGCTTCACCAAAACGAGATTGACTCACCAAACTCAACTGACCAAAGGCATCAATGACTTTGCGGCAATGTATGCCTAGTTTTGAATATTAAATCATTTATTTAATACTTTTAATATCAACTTTGCCAAGTTTTTTTTTCTCCTTATAAACAAAGGTATTCCTGCTGTTTGTCTTTTATTTTTCCTAGCAATTTGTCTATTTCTTACTTCTTTATTCGTCCCTTTGCACACTAGCCTACAAATATGTATGAATGATAAATTTATATTTTTACATTTATTAAAACAAAAACAGATTTTTCTTTCATTATTTGTTGAAAACCTTTGAGCACATCAACACAGCACAAGGACCACTTACAAGCTGTCACTTTACTTATTAGACGTTTAAAGAGAAACAAGATGAAATAAATAAATTTTCAATTTGTGATAAAACAGCAACTGACAGCCAGTGCTTGAGGAAGGATTGATAGTAAATTAAAAACTACAAATACAAGGTGACAGATGGTGTTTTGATTTATTAGGTTCTTGGCAAGAATCTAAACATGTTCATGAGTTTAAAAAATTACCAACAATATATCATGTGTGTTTAAAAGAAATTAATATATACTTATAAAAAGCAAAAGTTAGCAATTTTTTTAAAAACTTCAAAACTTTATGACTGTCTTTTTATCCTTGCCGCCTTCTGCATTGTGCTTCCACTTAAAAGATTCTAGAAGAAAAGTTAGAACTTTGAGTAGAAAGCTTGGAGATAGAGAATCTCGTGAAAAATTTGAAGTAAGAAAATCTAGAGAAGCTAATGGTTAAAGGATCTAGTAGCAAGCTTAGGGTAAAAGAATCTAGAGAAGCTAAGAGAAACAGAGTCTAGTAGGAAGCTGAGGGTAAGAGGATCTAGTAGCAAGCTTAAGGTTAGAGGATCTAGTAGCAAGCTTAAGGTAAAAAAATCTAGAGAAGCTAAGGGAAACAGAATCTAGTAGGAAGCTGAGGATAACAGGATCTAGTACCAAGTTTAAGGTAAAAGAATCTAGAGAAGCTAAGGGAAACAGAATCTACCAGCAAGCTGAGGGTAAGAGGATCTAGTAGCAAGTTTAATGTAAGAGGATCTAGTAGCAAGCTTAAGGTAAAAGAATCTAGAGAAGCTAAGGGAAACAGAATCTAGTAGGAAGCTGAGGATAACAGGTTCTAGTAGCAAGTTTAAGGTAAAAGAATCTAGAGAAGCTAAGGGAAACAGAATCTAATAGCAAGCTGAGGGTAGGAGGATCTATTGGCAAGTTTAAGGTAAGATGATCTAGTAGCAAGCTCAGGGTAAAAGCATCTAGTAGCAAGCCGATGGTAAGAGGATCTAGTAGCAAGCTTAGGGTAAGAGGATCTAGTAGCAAGTTTAAGGTATGAGGATCCAGTAGCAAGCTTAGGGTAAACAAATCTAGAGAAGCTAAGGGAAACAGAATCTAGTAGCAATCTGAGGATAAGAGGATCTAGTAGCAAGTTTAGGGTCAGAAGTTCTAGTAGCAAGCTAAGGACAAGAGGATCTAGAAGCAAGTTTAGGGTAAGAAGTTCTAGTAGCAAGCTTAGGACAAGAGGATCTAGAAGCAAGTTTAGGGTAAGAGGATCTCGTAGCAAGCTTATGGCAAGATAATCTAGTAGCAAGCTTTGGGTAAGAAGATCTAGTAGCAATGTTTGGGTAAGAGGATCCAGTTGCAAGCTTAGGGTAAGAGGTAAGAATCTAGTAGAAGTCTTTGATTTAGAGGATCTAGTAGAAGATTTTGATTTAGAGGATCTTGTAGAAGACTTTGATTTAGAGAATCTAGTAGAAAACTTTGGTTTAGAGGACTTAGTAGAAGACTTTGATTTAGAGAATCTATTAGAAAACTTTGGTTAAGAGGACTTAGTAGAAGACTTTGATTTAGAGAATCTATTAGAAAACTTTGGTTAAGAGGACTTAGTAGAAGATTTTGATTTAGAGAATCTATTAGAAAACTTTGGTTAAGAGGACTTAGTAGAAGATTTTGATTTAGAGAATCTAGTAGAAGTCTTTGATTTAGAGAATCTAGTAGAAAACTTTGGTTTAGAGGACTTAGTAGAAGACTTTGATTTAGAGAATCTATTAGAAAACTTTGGTTAAGAGGACTTAGTAGAAGATTTTGATTTAGAGAATCTATTAGAAAACTTTGGTTTAGAGGACTTAGTAGAAGATTTTGATTTAGAGAATCTAGTAGAAGTCTTTGATTTAGAGAATCTATTAGAAAACTTTGGTTAAGAGGACTTAGTAGAAGATTTTGATTTAGAGAATCTATTAGAAAACTTTGGTTAAGAGGATCTAGTAGAAGGATTGGATTTAGAGAATCTATTAGAAAACTTTGGTTAAGAGGACTTAGTAGAAGACTTTGATTTAGAGAATCTAGTAGAAAACTTTGATTCAGAGGATCTAGTAGAAGGATTGGATTTAGAGAATCTATTAGAAAACTTTGGTTAAGAGGACTTAGTAGAAGACTTTGATTTAGAGAATCTAGTAGAAAACTTTGATTTAGAGGTTCTAGTAGAAGGATTAGATCTAGCTGTAAATTTTGTTTCGTATGGGTTTGAAAGCAGATGCATACAAACACGGATGAACTGAAAACTGTTGCAGTTAATATACATGATGTTGAATTAATCAGTTTTCTCTTTGACGTATTTTCTCGACAACATGCTTAGGGTAAGAGGTAAGAATCTAGTAGAAGACTTTGATTTAGAGGATCTAGTAGAAGAGTTTGATTTAGAGGATCTTGTAGAAGACTTTGATTTAGAGAATCTAGTAGAAAACTTTGGTTTAGAGGACTTAGTAGAAGACTTTTATTTAGAGAATCTTGTAGAAGACTTTGATTTAGAGGATCTAGTAGAAGGATTAGATCTAGCTGTAAATTTTGTTTCGTATGGGTTAGAAAGCAGATGCATACAAACACGGATGAACTGAAAACTTTTGCACTGAAATACATAATGTTGAATTAATCAGTTCTCTCTTTGACGTATTTTCTCTACAACAAAACAAAAACACAAAAAAAAAAACAAAAATAAAACTTAACGACATTTGTCTGACCAGATGTGATCATTTTTTTATACAGTGCATGTTTACTTTATACTGCAGTCAGAATACTGGTAGGCTGTCGAATGACTGTATTAGGTACCAAAGAAAAGTCAGTACATGTAATATGAAGGTTTTTTTATTTAATATTCAAGTCTGATCTTTAATATTTCTGAAATATGCGAATCATTTGAATCTGAACAACAGGAGACAAGATACTTGTAATTAACTTGGATGGATTATATTTTATAAAACGTGTTCTTTTATTTACCTGACATTAAAAACAAAATAGTTTATAAAAATCAATGCTTGATAAATAAAATGGTAATTAAGTGTTAAATGACTGCCATATTTTAATGACAGTTCATCCCATGAATCTCTTATCTGTTAATTATCAAATGAAAACGTACTTTTCTAATAATTTCAACTGAATATTTGTTTGTAGATTCTTTAACAGTTTAAACATTGGGAAATTGTGGGGGACAAAAAACACAGGGAAAATTGCCACATGTAAGATTGTTTGGTAAAATATCTTTTTGCTTCAAATTTCTACATACTGTGTTTGTTCTATTATATATTGATATATATTTTTTGATAAAAGAAATTTTATAAAAAGTAAATAATGGAACGAAAACTTTTTTATGAATAAAAGTTAAATCGACATTTTCATACAAGTTTTGTAAAGTTTAGAGCAGGCTACTTTCATATGTTAAAGAATCAATCTGCTCTCTCTCCGCTCTGTATTGTGAAAATATGAAAATATGACAGCGAAGAAATCCTTCAATAATAAAGGAACTGAAGTTTATATTTAATCATCACTAAAGAAGGCTAAACTCAAATTTAAGTTGCTGTAATGCATATGTAAATTTGAAAAAAAAAAACACCACATTTATTTATACTCTACATTTTTTACTCAGGATCTGAATACAGCCATGTTTAATTTATTTTTACTTTTAAGTTTACAAAACTCATGTTCAATGTTAAGTATTTAAGTTTAAGATAACTGTTCATTCGTGTAAAATGTGTTTTAAATCACATCTGATGAGTTTTGATTCAACAAATAAAAAGAAAGGAAAAACAAATTGTTTATTTCAAATGTTACTGAAACAGATTTCAAAACTGTCACACTTTGGATATATTGATGGCCCGGGAAGCTTGATTTTTGCCATGATTGTCAGAATCAGTATTACGGAAAAAAGTATACATTGCTTTACAGTGTACGGGTAACATGCGTTCTCACGAAGATCGCCAGGCAAACAGACTGGTGAATATATTCCTCTTGTTTCTGGTTATGGCTTCCATTGTTGCGACTGTTCAGGCTTTCTTGGAGGATTTCGTTGATAAAGATATGACAAACTACATGCCAGGTAAACTGATCTGGAAGTTTTTATTAAAATAATAAACATAAACAATAGGAAATAAAAGGTAAGGTTTGTGTGTATTAAAGTTGACACGTCTCACATGAATATGACTCGCGCGCGTTCAAAATGCAGTAATATCGTTACCCTGCTCCCGCTTCTTATACTGTGAAATGTACACTTGCAACATATTTACGTAATGTTTCATTTACGTTTGCAAGATATCAAGAACCAACAAATGTCACTACATCACTTTCTGAAAAATATATGTCGAAAGATGAAATGTTGGGATTATTTTGGCATGCCGCAAGCACTGTTGCAATATTATCACAATGATTTCCATAATTTTCTTTTTTGAAAACCCCTTTTCTTTTCTTTAAATAAATTTGAATAACTATTATCAAATAGTGCGAGCAAAAAACATCGACTGAACTTCAAATATAGACCAATTTGCTACAACTTGTCATATGTATAATATCTTGATGAGTGAAAAGAAGTCTGGTTCAATGAATTGAATTAAGATTTAAGTCAAGTATTTAAGTCAAGCAACATAAAGTGGTATATGCAAGCATGCACTGTGAAAAAGGCGCACAGGGTAAATAAAAGATATCCTCTAGCCGCATAGAAACTATACTATAATATATATCATCTAGCCGTCGTAACGCACCACACATCCGTACACAGACGAAGGCGAAGCATTCCTGTAGCTGAAGAGAAGGGGGCTTACTCTCATTGGTATGATTTTCCGGAAAAAATGACATTTACAGTTAGCACACAGGGAAGATCAGTAGTGTTGAATTTGACAAGAAATACGTACGCCAGGACCGAAATTACTATCAAAGATGAAAAGGGAGAAATTGAAACTGACTTCAAAGTAAGATTTTTCTTCTTCTTTAATTGTAACAGCTTGCTTTATCTACACTGTTTTGTAATTGTTTTGTAAAGTGTTTGAAGGATGATCGTCTGATTTCTATACAGAAGTCTTTGCATCTTTTATTCTGATGATTTTTGACGTCTTATGATTCAGAAATATACATATACAAAATGTACAATATATTGTAGATAAACGTGATGTAAAGAATGAATTTGTAAATATTTTTGAACACATTTTCTGAGCTCCTTGCCAGCGTTACTCAAAATTACGATGCGACGAGGAGAGGAGATTTTTATCTGTCTCTAGAAACTTGCCTGCTGAACACTTTTTTTCTGTTTGTTTATTGAATAAGTATAATTATGTTTATTGGCTTGCAAACTCTGTATAGAAATATACTCAGACGGAAAACATGGACGCAGCTGGAACATTTAGTTATCGCAAAATAAGAAAAGAAATCCGAAAAACATTCTTTTGCATATCTTTTACATTCGGTTCATATTGTTAAATTCATACCTTTTCAGTCTCGTTTTGAAGTTTACTACAGTGAAGAACAGGAAACATCAGTACTGGTTCAATGCGAGCTGAACACGTGCTCTCTGGTAAGCTAACGGGCTACATATCTATTCACTGAAAGTTTTTAACACAAATCAATAAAAATATAATTACTGAAATGATATCATAAATTAAATACTTGCATGTCAAACATAATAGCAAAAAATGAATAGTTTATATCAACAAATGTAGATAAAATGTACCCCCTCCTCCCCCCTCCTCCCTAAATCTCGACAGAAACAACGTAGGTACGACGTAGGTCTCGTAAATATGGCGGTGATAATAGAAATAATAGTAATGTCGTAGTGCTCATCTTGAGCAGTTGACATTATCCATGGTCTAGTGCAAACGTAAAGGCTGTTTGAGAATTTGCGAGCACTGACAAAAAATTAACTGTACACGTATCACATGTTGCTGCGATCTGCACTTGCACGCGGAACTGCTAGCTTACTGCACGTGAGGTATCTACCCCACTATATAATCTTGTGTATTCTTCTGTTGTTCCTTTACATAAGTTTTTGTCGCAGCTATTGTTTTAGTTGGATTACACTATGTTTATATAATGTTTGACAGTACGGTACAGTTACTATTGAGGGCCAGCAGTTACACATTGAACAAGACTACTCCACATCTAATCTGGCATTTCACTCACTACGACCAAAAAGTAATCCGGGGATGGAGAAAATGTCAAGGTCACTGTTGGATATTCCAGTCGCTTCTAAGAACACTAGGGATGTTGAACATGGTAGGTATACTCGTACACAAACATGCTAACGAAATTTGTCTTCGCACGTGCTTTGACTCTTCTTTCGTCCAAGACAATTGTTAAAATAAAAATAGTTCTCGTAAATCGAGACTTTACAATCTGAACATATTTTTCAGACTCCTTTTGAAAGTAATTCAGAAATCAAATTTACGGGCAAAATTATTTATGATTAAACAAAAGGGGACATGTAGATGAATGTATATATTTGCTTTATAGATCCGATACGAAAACGGCGTTCTACCATACCCGATTGTGATATAATTGAGGTGAAAGCATTAATAGATGATACAATTTGGAACAAGTAAGTTCCATTTTTACTTTCATTTAGGAAGTTTGTTTTGTTGAATACGAAACCCAACTTACACAATTTTTGGATACGTTTTAACCCATGAATGCAATATGCGGCGCCTGAACTGGTTCTACACTGTTTGCATGAGGAACTTTTCACCTTAAATAGAATAATTTGAAAATAATACCAGAAACCCTTTTAACTGAAAATGGACTTGTATAACTGACAAGTATGGTATAATCCATTAGGCATAAATGGTTAAGGCAAAGGCTGTTACTGTTAGTTATTGCCACAATCAAACTAGTAGCAGACGACAACGGCTGTGTTCCCATGGTTTATCGACTGTATGTAGAATTTGCAACTTTCACCACAGGAAGATTTATAGTAAAAATGAACATATACATTTATGATTTATGAATATAATTCATGATTAATTTGATTAATTTAACTCGATTGGAAGCAAATCCTGGCAGAGTTATTAAAGGATTACTCATTACTGATAACGCTTCTCAACTGGTTAAACCAAAGCATACAAAGACAACCCACAAGCGTTATTAAGGCATCACTGATAACTTGTACCCATTCTCAGCTATGTGAACTGGGTGTAATACTTATAAAATTATTAAGGCCGCCTTTTCCCCCTTAGACAACTTCATGTTTCAACTGGGATTTAAACTCTATACTCGAAAGCAAAACATTGTATAAACGTTTTGACAATAAAAACAAAAATCTTTGCTTCAGTTACACCAACAAATTTGGAGGCGACCAGACACGTGCTACAGAAGAAATCTACAAGTACTTTTCGAGTTTATTTGCTGAGGTATTATGAACACACCTTCTCATCGTATTTCATATTTCTTCTCTTTTAGTCTGTTTTCTTTTATTTTTTTCCGTTCCTATCCGTCTGTCTCTCTTTTTTTCCTGTTTAGCCTCTCTGTCCATCTGTTTGTTTTCCTTTCTTTGCAGCCTCCATATTTCTTTTTTTCTCTTTTGTAACTTATATACAGACATTACAGATTTAGCAACTTTATAAAACAGCATTTCTTTGTTTAGCATTTATTTTTAACTCGCTAAGAAAAATACCACTGTTGTTTTCCAATGTTTCAGGTCGACTACAGGTTTCAGTATCTAACAAACTACTTTACATCATATTCGGGGTGTACCGTAAACTGCCTTCGCGTCATTCTGGTGGCCATTGAGATCACAAAAGTAAGGATTTATCTACATCATCATCATGATAATGCTTCTTTGTCATTTCTTTTTCTGTCATGTTATCATTAAATTATCACAACCAGAGGCCAAAGCAACACCAACACAACAACAACAACAATAATAATAATGATGATGATGATAAAGATTCTTGTTGAAAGATATAGAACGCCCCGGAATCCCGCAATCCCGCATTTACTGTATGAATCATTTTATATTTTCATTTTAGTGGAGGCTTAAGGGGCTTTGTCTGTTGTAGTAACACTTGAATTTCGATTTAGCTATAACACGGGTACCGGTTAAGTGTATTTAGCTTATTTAGAATAATTATTACTGGATAAGATACAGTGACAATATGTTTAGGTAAAAGTCGTTTGTGGTGTCTTTACCGTTAAATCTTTTGATACCATTTATCTTTGATATCTGCCTGCCATAGTACTGAAATCACTTAAATCGTCTGTCACTTCTACAGGGCTCATCCTGGACAGACGGCAAATTTCTGAGTGGTACCAACTTTGTGAAGGGCAATGATGGTTTGACTGCCTGTGGAAACCTTAACTACGCCATGCCTGGGTCTTCTACAGACTGGGATCATTTAATGTGCTTCACCGCGTAAATATCCAATATCCTGTCTACCATCTTGCTATATGGCGCTGGTCGTCCGCCCGCCTGTTCGTTAGCAAAAGAAATGCATAGGATAAATTTTCTTTAATGGAAACAGACTTTTTAATGTGTATAACAGCTTGCATTTCTCAATGGCATTGGATACTATACATGCACATAGAATGTTACATATCGGCTCTGTCACCCGTGCTTTTATAAATATATTGTCTTGTACATTTAGAACAGTACATACGGTACTTAGTAAAATTTAGTATGTAAATTCAGTGTACACGATGGACAGTCAATACATTAGCTGGCGCTTTTTTTCCCAGACTGCACGATGGTCGAAAATATGGTTTGTCTGGAATTCCACAGACTTTCTGTGCCCGTGACTTTATTTGTTTGATGCCATTGAAATACGATTATAAGAAACGTTTTGGCAAAATACTCTATGCAAGTGTGTATTGATAATATTTATTTGCATTTTATATATTATATTCAAAACTCTTTTAATTTGTCTTGATCTCAGTCTTAAATGTCCTTTAATTGAGACCATTTGCACTAGGTTTGCCTACTGAAAATCGCCTTTGACTTTTCTTTCAGTGAAAATCTTGTTTACTATGAAGGCGCGTGGAAAGATTTATTCAGGAGTAAGTGAATCTTTTAACAATTTAAAAGGATTTTTTATAGCCCCTTTTTTATTTTGAACATTGAATGTTAAAATACGAAGTGCATATTACCAGCGTTGATTTCGATCGCGAGTCGTAATGAAAATCAGACAGTACTACCGTAACAGAACTAAAACGATCAGATTTTCAATTAAATGTATGGCTTTTACTGAAATTGTATACGAAAATCTGATTTTTCCCATCAAAATTTAGCTCCAAATTGGAAGTAACATGGAATATCATTTTGAAATTCAGACTCCAGTTCTTGATTTGTTTTAAGTTTCGATTACGTGTTTTGAAAGTATCGCGACATTAGGACAAATGTTAGTATTCATACACCCTTAAGTCCTTAATCCCTAAATTGCCATGATTTACCACACATTTGATAATCAGTTATGGGTGTACCTGTTCTATTCTAGCTGTTGGGTACTCAAATACCATGTGTGGCGACATAAAAAAGAGGGTCAGCGTCCAGGAAGCACGTGGAGACGGTGTCGACATACAGATCGCCCACGCTCTTTTATATACGTACGTCGTAATTACATGTTAATTTATACAGAACTATGTAGAAATACTATAGAGAAACCATTGTGACCGAATTCATGGAGAAGCCGAGAACCAACACTAGGCAACTGCATTTCTGAAACAACATCTTAAAGAAATCAAAACAATAAGACATTCAATCTATTTTATTCATATATAGTTAGTTAGAATACACGTAATTAAAACAAAGAAAACTCTAATAGTAATGGAAGTATAAAACTTTAAAAGGAATAGTCTTGATACTTGTAATATTTATTAATGCTATCCTTAAATGGATAAATATATATTTTAAAAGGTTGTCTTCTTTAAGCTGTAATACATTTCAACGTGAGGTTAGAATTATTGACTATCGTTTTGTGCACTTACTTAACACGTTCGCCAGGTAATACAACTACATATATGCCACATTATGCAGGTAAACAGTCCAGCACATTTATAAAATTCCGATGATTAGATGTTGCTTTTTATGTAATAAGTGTTAAATTTTAACAGTAACTATATGATCAGAAATTTGGTCTTATTTCAGATTGAGCGCTCCTGACGATAGGAAAGTGTCATGTAGCCCGAACGGGTTTTTCTTGATGAGGGAACCCCAGTATGAGAAGACAAAGAACCCTGGACAGTATGGACAAGAATGGTATCTATCTGACTGCACTGCGGGCCCAGTTTGCAACTACGTGAAAGGGTAAGTCAACCAAAGGGACTGACGACACGGATGAAAGGGCATTCGTACACCTGTAGTACTGACATAAACATTAGTAGTCTAGATATTATTGATCATAGAAATAGAAATGACCTTTTGTATAACCTTTTTTACATCCATTGCCATGGCAACTGTTTAACAATGGAGGTGTAATCTGAATTAAAAAACAGCTTTTCTGTATGTTTTTAAGAAATAAAGAATGATTTCGAAAAGGTAAAGAAATTAAGGATAACAAAGGCGGATTAAATTGATAAGAAAATGTAGATAATTCTGTAGAATGGTCGTGCCCCGAGATCACTAAGCGACGACATGATGCTATTCTCTCCATTCTATCATTCTATGTAATGCAACTGCTTTCTTGTGCGTAATGTTTTTTGTTTTAGTTTTTTTTTTGCAAAGAGTAAATGGTTCAACCAGTAAATCAGCTATTTGCTGACAAATGAGGCGGTCGTGTGTGTGTGTGTATGTGGGGGGGGATGGAGGAGGTAGGGGAACAATGGGTCTGTGTGTACAGACGACTTGTGGTTTTAAGCTTAAGATGTAGAATTATGCAAAAAGGTCCAGCATATTTAGATTTCTGTAAAAAAAAGGTAAACCATTTGTGACATTTCGGACTTTCATTTTTCTTATTTACGTTAGGTAAATTATATAAACTTACTACGTCATACTGGTTAAAATAAAAATGAAATAGATATAGTAAACATAGAATAAAACGGTTGTCAGAGTGTTGATTGTAAATAAATATTTTAAAGGTTGAACAACAATTGTATGAGAACGCACTCAAGTTTCAATGTGACAACTTGGCATCAGTGGGAGTCTACACCTTTACCTGGGGAACTGTTTTCTACCGACGAGCAATGCAAAGTTAGGTATGGCAATGACTCGGTACAGTGTGATCCTGACGGAAATGGGAATGTACGTATACGAGATAAACTTTTGATTGATACACTACACACATTTTCTGTTTAACGATTACGAAATAATTTTACCAGATTTTAAAAGCGAGGGTAAAGGTTGATTTAAAAAAAATGTCGACCATGAGCTTTACACAACAACAACAAAACCAACTCCATTTCCGTATTGGCCCTGTTTTCCCGCATTTGCTCGTATGTTACTCCTCTTCGCTTCTGATACATATTGGACGTGTATACTTAAATAGCAAAATTAGAACCAGTATAAAGAATAATAAATCCTGTTATTTCCATGGAGATTTTGTTCAATTTGCACATATAGCAACCGTTTTTACAACATATTCGAACTATATTACGTATTTTCTACGCTATATGATGAAGTTTTGACACAGAATCAGTCATTATCTAATACGAGTCAGCAAACACATGTAGACAACAATAGGGTAGCTGCAACATATGTCTATGTCTTCAGTGAATGCCTCATATTTTTTTTCAACTCTCAGGAGTTGTTAGTTAAAACACGTTCAATCCCAGTAGTATACGAATAACTATGGAGTCCCTAAAGTGTCATTATTAACGCCCATTGTTTTGTTGTCACATTTATTTTATTTCTTTTAAACGAAATATTAATTTCTTTAAACGAATCCTTATTTCATTTAAACAAAAAGTTATTTCGTTTAAACGAAATATTATTATGTTTAAACGAAATATTAATTCGTTATAATGAATCTTAAATAATTTAGACGAAATCGACATAAAATCAACGTGAAAACCATAAAATAAGTGTGAAATATGTCACTTTAGGGACTCCGTAAAATAACAAGATACATATGCAGCTAAATACTTCATAGCTAGGACTTGTCGTCTTAGAGAATTCTAATCATTTTAAACTATGGAAGGGGATATCCGCCACTGTATGTCTACTGCTAAATTACAATTTTATGTAATTTACTTTCATATGCGTCCTACTTATTGACAACTTCAATAAAGTTGCATATATTCAATTATAAGTAATTTGTTTTTCGTGTTTCCTATTGCTATTGTTACAATTCATTCCCATATTCAAATAACTCTTATGTGCACATTTAGAGTCCGTCGTTTAACATTTCTTGTACCGTTGTGATCTTGAAATGTTTATCTGTAAAATTATAGACTGAAAACTACGTATTTGTAAATTCATTTGACTTTGTTGCTATTGAATGTGATAAGAAGTTAACAACTACTTAAGTCTTTTATGTTTCTTAATTTGAATGTATTGGCTTTTTATTCAACATCATTCTTGTTTGCTGCCACATGGCTGTTGTTTAAATTTAATATTCCAGAAGGTAATCATTAACAACATGAACGATAGAAAAACATGTTTAAACTTCAGAAAAAGAGGTATTTAAACATGATGCATAAACTTATTATAATCGTCAATCGGTTGTTAAAAGCATCATGTTAATGTAAACTTCGTAGGGAACCAGTAAAGAATTTAAGATTCTAGCGCAAATTATTATACACGGGAGATAACTGTAGAAGAACAAATTTGACCTTCGGCGTTTTCCGTGGTTTTACGGTGAAATAGTAATTACTTGCCCGTCGTGTATTTTGGATGAAATGCTAAATAATGGCGAAATAAGTGAATAAGCAAATGTTTCTTTTTCAGTGGTAAAATTCTCCCATCTACACATAAGTACAAGTTTTGACCTGAGGTCATTAATAATTTATATTGTCAATTGAAATTCTCGGAAAAGTGGGTCAAATAATGAAGATTAAAGGTAGAAATCTGGTTATTTGTTTATATTATAGCTTTCTTGACAGATTCACGGACACAGGCCACGTCTCACATCATTTTTAAACATGTATGAAAATACTATATACATGTTTAATAGGATTATATTAAAACAATGTGGTCTGTGGACCGATTAGGTTTGAGAAAACTTTTCCATTTTTCTGGGCAAATCACCTTTTCTTAACGGAATGAAGGACAAATATAAAGAAAATATAAATTATGCATAGCGTCTATATGACTGAGAGTATTGTTGAAGTACATAAGTAGACAAAATAAACCTAAGGGTTCTCACGGGAATTGAACCCCAACCGCTTTCATGAAGCCCCAACACTGTTGGCAACAACAAGGTTGTTGGAAGTGGCCTAAACCACTACATTGTAGCAGGGTCTTTAAAACATGTAAAAGAGACACTGATTGTAGATAAATATGTCTATAAGTTAAAGACACCATTTGAGTAGTCGAAATGTCAATCGGAACTGGTTGAATGACTTAACTCTGAGATGAATTTATAAAAACAGGAGTCTTTTTCATTTTCTAGTATTTTTTCAGCTAATTGGAAAATAAATGTCATGAAAATGTTTTAAATGTCATTTTGTATGTTTTATGATTAAGCTTTGTTTTTGAGTGAACATTAAAATGAGTGATTTTATCAAAAATGCTTAAGTGTGTAGAACTGTTCAGAACTGTTCCTTAAGAGGGAAGATAACCTGTATGAGGCTGGGTAGCTCAGACAGTAGATCAGCGGAACAGTATTCCAAGGGTATGGGGTTTGAGTCCTGGTGGGCTGCACAGTCTAATATACTGAAAATTGTAGCATTATATATATTCTTGAGAAATTATTTATCAAAATTTGGAAAAAGTGCGATTTTTTTTCAATTGGGAACGTGCCTTTATAGCATGCAAAAAATGAATAACAAAGTTTTCAGCTTGTACTTAATATGGTCAACTTGTACCTCAGTGACTTTTTGAAATGGTCAACTCTTACCTTGTTACTTTTTTTATTGATGAAATAAATACAGAAAGCCAAATTTATGATTAATGTAGCTGACACATTATTTGCATTGGTCAGCTTATGATCTTGCTACTTTTAGTTTATAGAATACAAAAAGAGAAAATTATTGTTACGAGTTTACTAACGTACGTGATGACGACGGAAATAATAGTCGGTCAGTGAAAATGTAGGTGCCTGGAGTACTTATGTCGGGAGGAAAGTGCAAATTTCTCAACGAAATAAACTTCTGAAAAAGCAATTGTTGTATTGCCCGTCCTGGATTGCACTAGTTTGCCTGGTATTTTTTAGTCAATACACCGTTCATGATTAACCTTTTTACGGAAACTGCCGAAAAAAATGGTTCCCAGCGTTATATGAATACATGTTACAGATGCATTCGGTTAGTTTCATGTTTGCTATTGCTTTGTGCTAACTGATATCTTTAAGTGAATATGAAAATTTGTTTTAATACATTAATAAGCATTACACATAACTGAGTGCAAAACATAGAGTCCAGGCTGAATCGTGTACTTTAAAAGTTTTCTGAAACAAACATTCAACGTCGAAATTACCGAAAGCAAATAATAGATGTTTAAAAGCTTATGTGTGTATTAAATAGGGATGGCAACGAGTAACCGGTTAACCGAGTACTCGATCGAACGTCCGAATATCGGTTAACAAAATTAATATTCGATTACTCGGCAAATATATATAATTTCTATTTTTTTGCGATGTCACAAAGAACCACGTCAAAAGTAGTAAGAACTTATAAGCATCAACATTTCAAGGTTATACACAATCGAATAACAACCGAATATGCACTTTCCTTTTACATTAAAAATTGTATGATTTACATACATCGAGTTGCAAAAGCTGCAAGATATTTGCAACAAGCAGAGGAAATAAACTCAAAGGCACTGGGAAATGCAGATTATAATAACGAATTAAACAAAGCAATATGCAATTGTCATACAGCAGTATGCATACACAGGCGGATATCCCCTTCCATATTAAACTAGATTGTCTTTATTTTATATCATGTTTATATTTCTGCCGCAACTAAATGAAAACATATTAAAGAATTTGAAAATGATATTTTCTTGCCAGATTCCGGGGTAACTACGGTTAATAACTATATTTTCAGCTTTTCCCACCCGATTTGTGTTCGAAATATATGTATTGTACTCAGAAAGGGAACTGCATATGTCAAGTTCGGGTCTCTTCTGGTACACCATGCAGCCGCTGTGCTAGGGTACGTGCTTTTTTGTACCTTGACCAGTAATAAATATTTCCTCATTGCGTTACATCAAGTGGTTATGGTTTTCTGCAGTATCTTTTGTATAAGTTATAATAAATACATTTAATCTTAACCAAAGTACAAATATTTTAATATCATTTATTCTTATTCAAAGCAAAAATAGCTAAAATAACAGGACGTTTGAAGAAATACACGTCATTACTGAACTTTCAGTATATAAATATTTCATATTTGTAACTGGTTTGAAAACCACTTTATATAAAATCAAATGGAAAGTTTAAACGCTGTAGCAGTTAAAGATAAATGTCAGGAATTCAAAACACTTTTCAGATCATATAAATGTATAATATTTCAGATTTGTCTCAGAGGGCATTGTGTCTTGATAAAAGGTGAGATCGACACATGTGAAAATACAATGCTATATATAATGTTATTTATAAACCATATATTATAGTTTTGGCATAGTTTTTGAATTTATGTGATTTGCAATTACTGACTCAGTTCAGTTCTATCTTAAATTCAATAACATTACATCTTATAAAAATAATATGACTGTATGGGTCGGCTGAACTGTCAACTACTCATCGCATTAGCAGAAAACGAAACGACAATCTCCAAAGAATACACGTGTCATAACTAGCAACAGTTACCACATTTAACTTGTACCCACAGATGTGCCGCTCGGTGATAAGTGTGAGTGCCATTCACAGTGTGCAGGCAACAACACAGCCTGTGGACCTGGTCCTAATGACTGCGGTCGATGTGTGTGCAAAGATGGGTTTTACAACAATAGTGGCAACTGTACCGAAAGTAAGTACCGTACTTTTATGCTAGTTTTTGTTTGTTCAGTCCTGATACATTATTATAACTGTAAGTAAAGAGAACTTTTGATAAAATGGCCACCTCTTCGCCTTCTTTTATTCCACATTGATCGCGGCTTTCTCGGATGGTCCATTCATTGTGTTTTTTTGACACGTTGAGCATGAGAATGCTCTTAGATGATATGTTGCCATGCCATCTATATATGTTTCATTAATCAAATGAAACGCCAGTATGTTTAACAAAAATTAATACCTAAGCGAGACACAAATTGAAAACTTGCGAGTTTTAAAGCATTCGCTACATAAAGTGACGAAACGAAGAAACAGATCATAGCATTGGTTTCTAGTTACCTTTACATTCGAGTTAAGCGGCACCGGTTAATATTTATGAAATTCGTTTTTGAACGCAGAGGTACCAGTAGGGACAGGATGTGATGATGACATAGAGTGTCTAGATGAGAATGCTGTTTGTGTACAGGGCGTGTGCAAGTGTGACACTGGTTACTATAACATCAACGGAACGTGCGTAAAAAGTAAGAAACGCAGCGCAGAAGTTGTAAACTCAGAATATCTGGCATATACTAGATGAGCACAAATCTATATATTGCCCATTATGAGTTTCAACAGATCTCCTAGGTGAATAAAAATGTATGGGAAAAGGTTGCTACTTACGTATCCATTTAGTAGATCGTCCGACAGTCTATCCGCCTGGAAAATCAGGATTATATGATAACTCTAAATGTATGGAATCTAGGTTCATTAAATTTGTTATGTCGATGGAAAAATAGTGTAGATTATGTATTTGTTTTGACGTTGTCTTGTGTCTCTCTGTCTGGATATATGGATGTACATCAGACCAAAAATCTGTTCGTGTGCCAATCCAGAAAATCTTAGTTCTGCAACAGCTTTGAAGAGATATTCATATAAAATTGTAAATTATATATAACAGTAGCGAAATTGTGCATATGAGTTTAAAATGTGCTCTTTTTCCATAAATTTATCTTTCTTTCTGACCGTCCAGAAAGCTTAAGTGTGGATTTTGCAATAACTCCAAAACTACAGAAATATTAAACATTATAAATGACATACATCAGTAAAAAGATTATACACATAGGTTTGATATTTGCTCCTAAACTTCTTTATTTTCTATATTTTCTACACATTTCATCCGATGTGTTTTATTCAGACATGCATATGGATGTATACAAGTTTTTCCAATTTTTCAGTGAGAGCTTTTAGAATTTTCCGTATTGTTCACATATCTGAGATCAGTGGAAATAAATATAATGGAATTTATTACTATTATTAACAGATTTCAGAATATTAGAAATAAAGCTAATTTGATTTATAAGTATTGTTCGCAGATTTGAGATCAGTAGAAATAAGTGTAATTTGATTTATTGATATTGTTCACAGATTTGAGAACAGTAGAAATAAATGTAATTTGATTTATTGATATTGTTCACAAATTTGAGATCAGTACAAGTAAATAATTTGAGTATTGTTCACAGATTTGAGATCAGTAGAAAAAAATATAATTTGATTATTAATATTGTTCACAGATTTGTGATCGATAAATGTAAAATATGAGTTGGATTTGTTAATAGGAAGTTGTTTGGGTGACACATGTAACAGAACTGAACAGTGTAAAGGTGACAATATCGTCTGTGACGCGAAACGTGGCATCTGTGTTTGTGAAGAAGGCTACTTTGTTGACCAAACTGGCAAATGTATTAAGTGTATGTGTAAAAAGTATATTGTATATAATTTAATGTTCCTTTATTAAATGCCAGCAACCAGATATAAATACTGTAGCCGTTAGTTAGGCAAACTAACTGTTCTTGAACTTACTTATCTTAAACCCAAATATTAGTGGTCTTATTTCGTAAAAGATGAAACGAGTAATTTTTTTTAGAATCTTAAGTTTTTAAAAAAAAAAAGACTTTTTTTTCCAGATTTAATTATTCATAGTTACATGATTTGAGTGACCATTTCTTTCAGGCATTCTGAAACATTTTGTATGCGTGTTTTCTTGTTCATAGTTTCTATGTCAACCATGCGAGTCACGTGCTCATTTGGTAAGGAATACCAGTCTGTTCTTTTTATTAAAATTTATAGTTAACGGCACATTGTGTGACCCATGTACGCAAACGCCGGACTCGTGTACTCAAAAGGATACAGAATGTGGTGATGACGGTTACTGTATATGTACCAATGATACTGTGGAGGTGGACGGAGAATGCTGTAAGAAACTGTAGAAGCTAGTATTACAGACCAACTTAACTTTATACCATTACTTCCAAATTTCTAATGCCGTTTTGTTGATTTGCTTTTTACAAAATATATAGTCGTCCTTGCTAGCTCAATCGGTAGAGCATCGGATTGTCAATCTTGACGATCCCGGTTCCGTTCCCTTTAGGGCCGGCAAAATTTCTGCGTGATAATTGATCTCAGGCAATGCGTCTATAGGTCATTTGTCCCTCACCTCTGAATCAAGTGAGGAAGTAGTCAGTCACTTGCGGAGAAATTGCTTGGTAAACAGGTTGGATACCCATCAACACTGGTTCGGTGGACTGACCGCCGGGATATGACCTTAGCTGTTAAAACTGGTGTTACATGTTTTAAAAGAAAATTTTGTGTGCGCTACGTTCTATACGACAGTCGCCATTTAATGAAAATTCTCCTTGTTTTCTGCAGACGGTACAAGAGTGAATGAACGCTGTACAAATACTGTTGACACGTGCAAGGACGATAATGCTGGCTGCAATGGTACAGTCTGCGTGTGTAATGGCGGCTTCACGTGGAATGGAACCGTCTGTGGTAAAGCCATTGTCATATATTTGGGAGTTTATAGTCATTCCACTAAAAGGACTGAACACAGTTCAGAGTATATCTTTTATTGCTGTCCAATCTTACTCTGCTGAGTAAATACACAATAAATGCTATATACCGGTAAGCAACACAACAATCATATGGTGGTAACAGGGGTGTACATAAAACAAAATATTTAAGTTAAGCATTATACACCAGCTATATCTACTCCATCTGCAAAAAACTCTTAGGACATAACAGTCGGTACACAGTGATGGGACTATCTTTACAGGATGTATTTTCATGGTCTCAGTCTTTGAATAAAAACCAGTCGTTCAGGGTGACCAGCCTACATTGAACGAATTTGCGTAATCTGAGTTCTTTAATTGTTGAATACAAATACAACAGTGTAAAATAAACATTTAAAAGAAGTGGACTTATATCTACCTTTGACATCGGTCTTACCTACTTTAAAAATTGAACTGAGTATGAGGACGGTTTGATATTCGAAGTACTGAAGCATCCGTATATGTGTTCATTTGCATCATCTTTTTTGTACGCTATTTGAAAGTATAAAAACTGTAGTTTTTGTCTGCTAAGTCTTATGAAGAAATTTAAATGTTTTAAAGTAGTTTGTTATATACATGTACCACTATCACTTGCAAGTTATTCCCTTTTCACTTTTATCCATATAGGAAAATAGTAACAGCCAGTTTATGATTTCTATTAACAGTGGGACGCAATATTTGCGATCCGTGTGACACGAATAACTCGACGTGTCATGAGGGCCTTGTTTGCAGTCCAGCTACGTTCAGATGTGAATGCTCTACAAACCAAGTACAAATAGGAGACAAATGCTGTAAAAATAACACGTTCATTTTCTTTATATTTTCAACAATGTTTTCGACTCCTTTACTATATATGTACGGTTTCATATAACCTGTGATTTAAGTGAAGTTTAGTTTAATGATATTTTATTGCAACTTTCAACATAATACAAATCGAAACAAGAGATAAATAATAAATAAAGGTGCATCTAATTTGGCTATAAGTTATAACAAATGCAGTACTGTATACCTTTCAAAGAATTTTTTTTTTAATTATTAAGCATAACAAATGAATAAAATGAAATGATATTTCGGGAAATTCTATGCCCCGTTTTATAAATGAAGCTTAATGTGATTCTTTTTATAATATGTGAAGCACTTCTTCCTAGACAAAGCACGGTTTAAATCTGATCTGTTTTACCACGTAGATGGAACACGTGTAACTGAATCATGTACATCAAGTCTTGACACGTGTACTGACAACAATGCTAGATGTAATGGCAGTGTATGTGTTTGTTCATCTGGATATACGTGGAATAATTCCCTATGCGGTAAGATGTAGATGGATCAGAAGACTATTTAAAGAAACCTTGTAACAAGGAATAGATTTTCTTTACAAAGTCTGTACTGTTTTCTAAGGCAGATGAAATAGAAAACAATTTAATTCATAATTCATACCATGAATAATTTACATTATCTTTATGCATTTTATCGGATATTGCATAATGTGTTTTGTAGCGATTGATAACTTTGCGCACGTATTTAACACTACCAGTGCTAAAACTTTTTCTTAGATAACAGAAAACACACAAGATGTTAATGAAATGTGTATCAACAATAGAACCTGTTTCGAATTCATTGTAGTTGGTCAGGATATATGTGATCCATGTGACCCTTCAAATTCTACGTGTTTATCTCCACTTGTTTGTAACCCAGCTACAGACACATGTTCCTGTCCAACACATCTTGTGCAAATTGGAAGCCAGTGCTGTGGGTATTATATATAATTTGATTTACATTAAATTTTTGATTGTGTATAAAAGTAATATTCAGTATCGACAAGATGGTAACCTGCTTGTAATTAGAACTTACTTGTATATAATATGCACTATTTATTCTGTGATAATGTTGATTAATTAGTAACGCCACAGGCCTAGAAATTCTTGTTAAGTCCATGACACCATTTGATACTTTTTCATTAATTTATCAAAAAACGAATGAGGGTTTTTGTGCAATATGCGTTGGCTGTTCACCTTACGACATGAAACAAATTAAAAACATCATTGCAAAAAAAAAAAAATGAAAAAATTCTTAGATTCTTCTCCAATATAACCATTTTGTTGGATACTTAAAGACGGCACACGTGTCACAGAAGTTTGTACAACCAGTCTGGACTCGTGTACAGATGATAACGCTGAATGCAATGGCACTGTATGCACGTGCCTATCGGGTTTTACATGGAATGGTACCATATGCGGTAAATTTTTATTCTGATATAATTTCTTGAACAGAGTTTCGGACACTGAAGCCTTTAGCTTCAAAACGAATATTGACATTTCCTTTGACGTCTTGTTTATTCTGTAAAACAGCTTGCCTTTTTTCAATTTTTCTTTGAAATTTCAAGTTCTGCAAATAAGTATGAATAAACTTTAAAACTTTGACTACGACGAAATAAGAGAGTATCATAATCAGATTACAGACTCTCCTGGCATGTTTAGATTTTCTATGGGAGTAAAAAAATAGTAAAACACATAAAACTTTTTCACAGTAGTCAAGTTAATGGCTTTAGTTTACATTTGGTGTTTTGAAATGCAGTTGATAAACTAAACCCGAGATATGCAAACTAAAATTTTGTCTCATAATTATTATACTTTATTAAATGTAAGAAAAAGGTTAATTCTAGTTGACAGAGTTTTGAAAGAACAAAGCAAGTTATATGAATATATGTGTTACAGTCGGATCCAATCTCTGTGACCCTTGTAATCCGGGTAGTGACACATGTAACGGCAGTCTTGTATGCAGCCCGTATACAAACAGATGTGAATGCCCTGATGGGTACGTGCAGATCGGCGATGCATGCTGTAAGTCGTCGACTGTCATATTGAGTTTTTGTTTGTATCTTTGTGTAGCTCTATCAATTTAAAAAATTCCAATGAGTCATTTAAATGTAATTGAAGTGAACTTGTTTAAATATTTAATTTTTTGCTAGGTTTTACCGGTATTTTGTAAAAATGTCCTAAACAGTAAGTAGTTTTATTACCCTTTATTGTTGACAACTTTACCCTTTCCCCTTTATCCAAGTTAGGAAACTATCATTATTATACACTCAAAATGAAAATGATTGTAATGAAGCTTAGAAAGATTGTAACTAAAAAGTAGGTATTCAGTTGAGAATATTTGAATGATAAAAACATGATATTCCATCGCAACATTAAATGTAGCGCAAGAAGGTGTTCACGGTGAAATTAATGCGTATAACTCGTCCGTGATCAAGTCCGTTGTGACAGGAGTTGGATAACATTCTTAACTAAAAAGGTAAAATTGCAGATGGTAGATTAGTGGGCGAGGTGTGTACATCTCAGCTAGACACTTGTATCGATGACAATGCCGCCTGTGATGGACATACGTGTGAATGTATATCGGGATTTATCTGGAATGGTTCGATATGCGGTAAGGACACCCGGTTATACAATATATAAATAGTGAACTCATTTGAAGGTAGTTGAGACCCCTTACATATGCAAATTAGAAGTATTTAAAAATAAGTTAACGACAATTATTAAACAGTGTTATCTTTATAATTCTAATTGAAAACAAAATGACCGTTGTCAAAAACCAAAAACAGATTTGGTGAATTAATTTTTAAGCTATTTTTCCGTTTAAAGATATTTCAATCGACATTCTTACTACCTGAGCTGGCATTTCGACATAGATCACAATTGTTTTGAATTTTAATTTTCAGTTGGAACTAAACTGTGTGACCCGTGTGATCCGGATAACTCATCTTGTGATACATCTCTCGAATGCAACCCAGACACACATACATGCGAATGCCCGAATGGTCAGGTTCAGATTGGAAATGGCTGTTGTAAGTTAAAATGACTTGATTTTTGTGCAGTTTGTTTCAAATGTGCCCAGTCAAACACTGCTATTGTTGCTGAGGTCTGTGAAATGTATTTCTTATTCAAGTTGTAAGCTTTTAATAATTTAACGATCGCCTCGTGAACGTATCTGTGTTCTATCTGTGTTGTAGTATTTTTATGCTAAACAATATTAGCATTTTTTAAGGCAGACATAATGTCAAGTTTAACGTAAACTGGTCATGATCAGGCCATAGATGAAAAAAAAACAACAGAGTGTAATATGTGTATTATGTCATTATACGTCGATATTTTGCTGTTTATAGAATGACATTTTTCAAGTAGCTAGTAATATGCATTTCTAGTAAAATGAAGAAAACTGTAACAGACAACACTTGTAACACACATGTCACCTTTGGCCTTGCTCTTTTTCGTGTGTGTGTGTGTGTGTGTGTGTCGGGGGGAGCGTTATGCAGCTACATCTATATTAAGCATTTTCTAAGTAAAACGTTCGTTAAACATCATAAAGAAGCAAAGCTTAAGCATTAAATAATACTTATTGCAATACTGCAGTTGGGACACATGTGACAGAAGCTTGCACCAAAATTACAAACACGTGCATCGATGATAATGCTGAATGCAACGGAACAGTTTGCGTCTGTAAGAGTGGATTTATATGGAATGGATCTATATGTGGTAGAGATATTTCAAATTTATTCAAGATGTAGTCTATAATTTTGTCTAAGCAAAGTGACATTGTCTATAAATTCAGATTTATTTCCAAAATAATCAAATTGCAAGAACAGAATATGTCGTCTATTGACAAATCTAGATTTAAATCAATCAAACATAAATAAACGCTTAATAAATAGAATTATGAATCACATCTAAAGTTTCTTTCATTTGTTTTAAACAGTTCATTTTTTTCCAGTTGGACCTGACTTATGTGACCCTTGTGACCCTTTTACGCAGTCCTGTAGCTTAGGTCTGGTCTGTAGCAATGATACGCGACGATGCACATGTCCTCCTAACCAAGTAGAAATTGGAGGTCAATGTTGTAAGTACAACTTCGATACTCAACATTGTATACCTTGAAAGATATTTCATCATTTGACGTGTTTCTCAGAAAAGACATAATTTCATAAAACTTTGATATTCTTTTACACAAAGAGGTAAAAAATGTGATTATTAGATTTTATGATGTTGTTGAAGTCTTATACAAATGTATTTTAAATCTCAAATGTATATAACATTTAGCTCGTTCGTCTATAACAGCTGTTTCTTCTGCATAAAGTACTGCAAGCTCAGTTTCCCTACAGGAAGGGAATCGTTACAATGTCATAGTGATGCTAGTTGAATATTTGTTAACAGTTGTGATATGGTTTCACGAAGAAAGTCCTTGTTTTATATTATATATGTGAAGTATTATTTTAAGTGTAATAATAGTTTTTTAGAAGTGTTAAACTCAACGATATATGGTGTCGTAAAAGCATTTACTCATTTCGTAAGTATGTATAACATTGAACAATTAATGTGCCTATTAAATTTTAGTTGGAACACTTATCAACGAGACATGCACGCTTAATTTTGACACGTGTACAGATGACAACGCACAGTGTGATGGACATATTTGCCTTTGTCAGCCAGGCTTTACCTGGAACGGCTCAATTTGCGGTACCTCATATTAATCCTGTTTAAGCGTTCATCTGACAGTATATAAAATATATCAGTAGTGAGATGTATGATAATACCTTGCCCTAAGGTGTGTGTGCCTCTCATGGTAATATAAAACCAAACCACAAAAATTAATTTCATTTACAAACACTGTTAAATATACATATAGTTGCATATTATACAACTATTTGACAAGAAGAACATTTAATATATTTCTACTTACCTTACTATGAATTCTAAGCTAACTAATCTGTACTTTTTTATACAGTTGGACCGGGTCTCTGTGATCCATGTGATCCGTTATCTACTGTTTCATTCTGTCACGATGGTCTGGTTTGTAACCCATTAACGTTCAGATGTGAGTGCCCAGCCAATCAAGTGCAGATCGGAAATGCTTGCTGTGAGAAATATTTCTGTCAAAAAAAAGTTCAATGTATTTTTTGCAACAATTAAATAATTTGGTCCAGCACTTGTAGAAAATGATAGTCATAATGTTTCGTCAGAAAAAATATTTTTACGAGAGCTTAGAGTTGCAACTCAAAAAGATTTGCTTGCTTATAATTTACATTAACAACGAAACTTGTGAAACTCTTTGTTTTAAAATTGCTTAGATAATTATGCCTTTTGACGGCATTTCAAGACTTAACCTGAACAATACGGCTTTCAAAGATCACATCCCGAAATTGTGATTTTTTATATTCAAATTGTTTTAACTCTCATCTGGTTATAGTTGTTGAAACACATATTTTGTTTTGACGGTTGATTTATAGATGGAACACATGTAAAGGAGAATTGTACAACAAGTCCTGACACATGTGTAGACAACAATGCCGAATGCAATGGTACTATTTGTGAATGTGTATCAGGATACACATGGAATGGATCTATATGTGGTAACATTTCTTTAGTCTCTGATCCATTTGTAGCTAAACATTAATAATGCTTGTTTCTACTTGTATATGGTTTTAAGATTTTCATATTGTGTGTAGCTGTAAACGGTTATAAGGTCGTCGTGTTTGGTATCAATTAAAGATATATAAATATATGATTGAAGTAACGCTTTATAGTAACTACAAAAATATAACCGAAAATATGATGTTCTCAGCGTGGAGAATGACAAAGACATAACATGTATTTCTTTTATTTCAGTTGGATCTGATCTTTGCACAACTTGTAATCCGTTGAACTCGACGTGCAAAGCGGGCCTTGTTTGCAGCACGGGCACGAACAGATGTGAATGTCCACCAGACCAAGTACAAATTGGGAATAATTGCTGTAATATAACATTTTATTATATACTTATAAATGAAATATTGAGAAATATTGATGAAATAAAATGCGTATTTTCATTTTCCATATATTCACTGTAAACAGTTATTTTTCAATGCAGTGAAACATATTTTCCGTGTTTACACTGGTGTCTTGCCAGACTACTTCTTCTAAATTCAGCCAATACACAAAATTACAGGGGATTTCTTTCGAATCGTGAGGTCAAAAAAGAGAGAAAGTCTATAATAAGCAGAAAATTCAAGTTTTTTTTCTATAAATACGGGATTTATTTTCATCTCGTGGTATGAAAATTATCATATTTGACTTATTTTCATACCACTTCATGAAAATAAATCCTGTATTTATAGAAGAAACTTGAATATCCTCCATTTTTTTAATGATGCAATGGTACACTTTATTTTTTTCTCGTTTGGATTATTATTAGTAGTTTCACGGTGCTTATATAAGCACAATCACAATTGTGTAAAACCTTTCTGTGTAGATAGACATATGATCGATACCAGTTTTATTTTTCATAATACAACAAAAACTCTAGACTTTTAGGTATTGTTTTAGAAATGAGATAGTTGATTGATTTATTTCTAGTTTTAATTATTAATAATACAACAAAAACTCAAGACTTATAGGTATTGTTTTAGAAATGAAATATTTAATTGATCTATTTGTAGTTTTTAACTTTTTATTATTCATAATACAACAAAAACTCAAGACTTACAGGTATTGTTTTAGAAATGAAATTTTTGATTGATTTATTTGTAGTTTTTGTTATTCATAATACAACAAAAGCTCAAGACTTATAGATATTGTTATAAAAATGAAATATTTGATTGATTTATTTGTAGTTTTTATTATTCATAATACAATAAAAACTCAAGATTTTAAGGTATTGTTATGAAACTCAAATATTTTATTCATATATTTGTATGCTATAGATGGTACACTTGTAACAGAGAGATGTACACAAAGTCTTGACACTTGTGTTGATGATAATGCTGGATGTAATGGTACAGTATGTGACTGTGACTCAGGGTTTATGTGGAATGGTTCACGTTGCCGTAAGTTAGTCTTCAAACTAAACACTTATGCAGATTTCCTTGCCTAGATTTTAAGACCTTAACTTCATGTAATTGCGAGTCTTTCAAAAGGTAGTTTCCAGAATTTATGCATCTCAAACTTTCATTTTATTTTCAGTTGGTCCTGACCTGTGTGACCCTTGCAGTCCTTCAAATTCTACATGTGCCTCACCACTTGTATGCAATCCTGGAACAAATACGTGTGACTGCCCAGCCGGATTTGTACAGATTGGAAACGTGTGCTGTGAGTTTTTGTTTGAAAAAAGTTGTTATTTACTGTAGACATCTAAATTTAACAATATGAAAACTTTTAAGATTTTATTCTACGTCTGCATCTGACTTAGAAATTTTATTGAAAAATTATTTGTTCATTTTATGTGAATTGAAACAAACATTCAAGTTATACACACAGCACGCTTCATTTCAATCGCGTTCTTTTTCTCCATTAAAAACTTTGCCTGTCTACATGCACACAGTAACCTAAAACATTTAGAAGAAGTAATTTCTTCAAGAATATGATACACGGCAATTACTCTAAACACATATTTGCAGATGGGACACGTGTTACAGAAAACTGCACGAACACGCTCAGCACGTGTATTGATGATAACGCAGAGTGTAATGGCGCGGTGTGTGTCTGTATGTCTGGATTTACGTGGAATGGTTCCATTTGCGGTAATAATGGTTTTGTATCTCGTTAAGCAATTGGACTAAACTCTGTTTCTTTTAAAACATAAAGATATACCCAGTTTTAAAAAATGTTTTAATACATAAATGATCGATAAATGTACAAAAAGCTGGTTCACAATTGTTGTGATATTTATATTTTGCAGTTGGCTCTAACCTTTGCGATCCCTGTGACTCTTCAACATTATCTTGCCAAGTGAATTTATCATGCAGCTCAGTTACATTCAGATGCGAATGTCCCATTGATCAAGTACAAATCGGAAATGCTTGCTGTAATTAGAGTTTTTTTTTCAGTTTTAATTGATTTTACTACCATAGTCATATCTCGACTCATTTTAGATTCTAATAATTGAACTATAACTGTTTACCACAACTATTATAGCACTAGGAATTGGTTCCATAACTTATTGAAATCAAATACCTTTCTTATTAAAATATTGTAGTGAAAAACTTATACACGTTTAGTAGATGCTTATATTTAATTCAAGTGAATATATCTGTGTACAAGTTTGTATCTTATGCATGAATTTAGATGGGACAAGAGTGTTTGAAGTTTGCACATCCAGCCAGGACACATGTGTTGATGATAATGCTAGCTGCAATGGTAGTGTGTGTGTTTGCAACAATGGATTTATCTGGAATGGTTCAGTATGCGGTAAAGAATTGATTCCTTGAATTCCACCGGCTATGAAGTTTTGAATAGCCATAACTATGTAGAAAGTCCGGTCATATAGAACAATTGCCAAGATAAAACTCACAGTTGTTTCTTTAACACTCTATAACCCGTACACGTAATAACACCTGCAGCAGACATTCTGATAAACTACAGTAGATATTTCTATTCTGAGGATGTACCTTATGGCTATGATTTGTAACGGATACGACCGAGTCAAAATAATTATTTAGTTCTCAGTTGTAATGTACGTAATATAGTGATACTAGATTATGTAGTGTGAGCTCCAATAACACATGGACACATGTTAGAAGTTAAGAAGAAATAGCAGAGGATTCGTTAAAGAAATGAAAGTTATTGTAAATATCTGTCATCGACTTATTTCAGCAAAAATTGAATGTGTTTTTGCACAAAGATAACCAAGGATTGTCCCTGGTAGATATTCTAGTATTCATAAATCTTCATCATAAAATATACTTTACATTTACACAGAGAAAACATATTAAGTCTTGATGTAAATAAAAAATGTTTCAAATTGAGATAATCAATATTACATAAAGCTATTTAATATTATTATTCAGTTGGAAGAAATCTTTGCGACCCATGTGATCCCTTGAATTCTACATGTGACTCAGGTTACTGCAGTCCTGAGAGGCACCGATGTGAATGTCCGACTGATCAAGTACAAATCACAAATGCATGCTGTAAGATTGAAAAAATTTCTTGAACCAATGATAAACGTGATATTAACGAAGAAATGACAAAAGTTTTGTCAACATTTACAGCAAGTGAAAGTATTTGTATACTAGAATTTAACACAAACAGTATATAAAGTTCGTAACGATTAATTCTAGTTATTCTAGTTCTCTGAATAATTTTATTGTGAACTATTTTCTTTCCAAACCCTTTATTGTTTGTATTATATCTTAAACGCATGTATTTCAGTGTTTATTTGGAACAAGTGTATCAAAATATTATTTTAAAAGCTTTTTAACAAAACGTTTTCATGTTAAGATGGACGACATGTAACAGAGAACTGTACCAATGTGACCGACACATGTATTGATGACAATGCTGAATGTAATGGCGGAATTTGCAAGTGCATAGCTGGTTTTATTTGGAACGGATCTATATGCGGTAAGTTCCATTTCTACAATAGTCCAAAATAGTTTCCATACATTTTGTATTTATTCATGTTTTGGGCATATTCATATATACAGTTAAAAAGAAAATATGGAAGTATTTACAATACTATTATTCAGACTACACTGTAAATAGTGTATTCTTACATGCTTGGTTATTTTTCTGCCCTTTATAAAACAGTTGGACCTGGTCTCTGTGACCCCTGTGACACCTTTACGAATTCATGTGACTCGAGTCTTATTTGCAATACGGTCACAAACCGATGTGGATGCCCAGCAGACCAAATTGAAATAGGAGGCCAGTGCTGTAAGACAACTTTTACATCTAATGATAATCAGAATTGCTTTCGATTTTATGTCTGGCATTTCAATTTTCTCTTTGAATTTTTATTTAGTAGACAGTATCTGTAATAATGCTTATTAAACTTTATTTTTTACATTAATGAAACTAATTGTAACTATTGCATTGATGCTGCTTTCAAAATTCACATAAATGCTTAATTTTAACAATACAAAAGCTTAATACTTCAGGGCTAGCATAGTCTATGAATATCAATAACAATAAAAATATCAGAATTATACTTGTGTCAGAGTCAGACATAGTTCTATGTTTTAATAAATCACAGGTAAGCGAATGCGAGGAATAAAACAAATTCTTTTATTTCAAGACGGCACGGATATTTATGATAATTGCATACCTTTGGTTGATACCTGCACTGATGACAATGCCGTTTGCAATGGAACATTATGTGACTGTATCACAGGTTTTGTATGGAATGGTTCTCTTTGCTGTAAGTAAAATTTGTTTGTAGATTAAAGTACCGAAAACAAGATCCAGTCAGGTAGCGGACTCTATTCTTTCTTAATTTTTCGCTGTGGTTCTGTGAAAATGTTTGTATTTGCATAGATGTGAAATAAATTGACCAATTTAGAGTAGATTTTCTTTGCAACATATCTAAAGGTTTTCATGCCTTATAAGATTTTGAGAAGTCTAAAGCTAAATTATGTGTATACCTTTGTCCTTAATTGAACAATCAATAGAAGACCATGATAGAAGTCCAGGATGAAAAATGTTTTCACATATAAAAAATTATATTATGATGCGTCGATCGGAAAACACCAAAGAACTGCTTTAATTTTGTGTTTAAATCATAGAAGGAACAGTTAAAGTTTTACCACAAAAAATATATAACGTCAGAACTTATGTCAATGTTTTACAAAAAAACTGTGTTAAAATGAAAAAGCCTGTATCTATGGTTTATATAACACACATGGTATTATTCTAATTTTCGAATTAGTATATGTGTATTTTGCCCTAACAAATGTATATCTAAGAAATTGACCTCAATTACTACAGTGGGACTTGACCTATGTGATCCGTGCGATGTGAATACTAATTCCTGCAGGTCAGGACTTATCTGTAGCTCACAAACACACCGATGTGAATGTCCTCCTGATAAAGTTCAAATCGGAGACAACTGCTGTAAGTACAGTTCAGGTTTTGAATAAGGTCATTATGGTGAACGTGACACGGCTGCTTATATATATATAATTTACATTATGTTTCATGTCTTGAGACTATAAATTTGTTTCGAAAAGAACTATTTAAGATGTTTCTAGTTTTTTAAAATAAAGGTCTTGCAACACAAGGCAGTTAAAACATATTGTCATTTTCATCCCAAACAATTGGAACATTCAAGAGGCCAAACCAGATAACACATGATATCAATTTCTTGCTTTTGTTGTTCATCAGAAGAAAATAAGAAATGCAAGCCATTACCGTACATTCAAAACATCGTACACCCAGAAAATAAAATGTACCGTGCATTGCATCCATTAAAACTGACCTAAAAACCTGAGAGTCTAATAAATATTTGTTTATCTAATTTCTGTTTTTTTTTCGAAACTAGGGATGTAAACGTCATGACAGTTTACACTAGTTCATTGTTTCTTTTGTCACATGAACGTAATGCATTAAATTATATAGATAGGAATTGTTGGTCATCCTGGTATTTGGTCCTTATTCCATTCTTGAGCCATAGACTTATACATATTGTATTAAAACTTTAAGCTCGTTTTGAAACCTTGTCTTGGATTGGCTACAACATGGATTGGCGAAAGTTTCTAAAGCTTTGTTTTAGAATTTAATTCAGAATTGTCAGATTGTTGGTACACTATGCGTGTATTTCGGCAGAAATATTAAATTTATTTTAAAGGCAGGCTTTTTCTGAAAATTTTCCTTAAATTAAAAGAAATACTAAAAAGAACCTAAAATTGTATTGTGAGCCTGTGGTTTTATTATAAGGGTTCTTAGAGACGTAAAGAATATATTAATTATTAAAAAAGAACGACTTTAAAATAAAAATACTTTTTTATTTCACATAAAGATGGTACACTTATCTCGGAAGATTGCACAACCAGTCTTGACACATGCACTGATGATAATGCTGTATGTAGTTACACTGGTGTCTGTGACTGTGTAACAGGATTTGCTTGGAATGGTTCCATATGCGGTAATATCTATACAATATATGAAATTGTACTCATCAGCTATTAATTTCGACTGTACATTTTTATTTTGATGCACTTTGTACAAAGCTGACTTTATTTTTCATATGACCGAATTGAGTTTAATTAGGTGTAAAGCTGTACTGCATCTGAGTAGGGTAAAAGTATGGACCGGTTGTGTTGAAGATAATTTTACGCTTACAATGCTTTGTACAGATATTTTTTTAAACGCAGGCCTAACGCAGTAAGCTTAGAATTCAGATTATACAGATAATGCAGATAGATACATACCTCGTGCACTGCTACAGAAATTCTGTGCTATTCAAATTATAAAAATTCTTGTTTCATAAAAACTCCCAGTTTTGTATTTTATTTACAGTTGGGACTGATCTCTGTGATCCATGCGACGTTTCCAATAGCTCATGCTCGTTAGGACTTGTTTGCAATTCAGAAAGGAACAGATGCGAATGTCCACCAGATCAAGTTCAAATTGGAAATGAATGTTGTAAGCACATCTAAAGTGCAGCATTTGATAATTGAATATCTTATGTTATTTTGTTTAAAGGTACTGGTATTCAGGACACTTACCAGTTAAAATGTTTTATTTGGCTCTAATGCGAGAGTACAGAACACAAAAATACATTAAGCCGGGATTTTGTTGTAACGGATATCCTCCAAGGATGTTTCATGATATCAATTCAAACTTTCTGCTTTGCATTTCCATCAACTGTAATCATTTGTTATATTATACTAAATCTTACACAACACTGAATCAATCTTGTCATGCTAGTCATATTCATAAGCAGTGCAGGTTTTAAGTTTTACTACATTTCACAACGGAAATTTCTCTACAAATATATGTCATATCTCATAATTAGAAACACGACAAATACTGCTTTATTCTGTTTTAACACTTCAGTGGTGAATGTTTTGATAACAAACCTTCAGCTAAAAGCTCAGACAAAGACACTTCTTAAAGGTACAATATACATATTTCTTAGTGACTATTAAATTAGCTGTCATTATATATTTGCTTTGGTAGATGGAAGATTTGTAACAGAACGTTGTACTTCAAACCTTGATTCTTGTATTGATGATAGAGCGGAATGTAATGGTACACAATGTGTTTGCAGCCAAGGGTTTACCTGGAACGGTTCAATATGCGGTAATTCATTAATAATATTATTGTAGTTACGAATACTTAATGTACTTAAATCCGGTTTAATCTAATCCAGTGTGTCTGCTGCCTTTTTTAACTTTACTCAATTGAACAGTATTCATATGGAAGATACTGTTACCAAACACACTTGTATAGGTAATTTTTGTAAGAATAGAAGTCTAGTTATTAGTTCACTACGACAGGAACTACAGGTTTCGGTTTAACCGGTGTCCGTCCGTCAGTCTGACAGTCATAAATTGTGTCGATTATCATTATTCCTATCTGCAACATCACTCAAGATAATAGATAACAAAATAAGTTTTGCGCACAAGTTTGTAAAGTGTTTTTCATCCAGTATTCACCAGTGGTTCTGATCATATAAAATCCAACAAAAACATTTTGAGGCTACATTCGTAAAATAGAAGTTGGAAGAAATAAATGAATTATGCTAAAAACATTTACAGTTGAGGGGATAACATCTCGGTTTGTATCCCAAAGAGATACTTAAGCATTGTATTCTGGTTATGTCAGAATGAAGTGTCGTTTATAACATAATAATGTGAGAAAATAAATTCAAATAATGTTTGACTCTGATATTTTGAACTACCACTTCCAAATTATTACTAAGTAGGGTATATATAGATGTTGTAAAACCTGATGCACCTTTTACCCTTCGTCAAAAATTTAAATAAATTAAAAATTACTACGCCTTACAAAAAGGGTTGTCCTACATTTGCTGACAGACGCGGAAAAGCGCATTGGTTCTTGCTTCCAAAAATTATTAAAACTGTATTTCAAATTTGACAAGATTCAGTTTTTTTTATCTTGTTACTAAAGGTGAATCATGGGTCCAATTCTTTGAGACAACACGAAAAGTAAACAATATTGACTTAAAGAGTTCTGTCACCCTAGTATTGCAAAAATACCGATAATTGTAAAGAAAATGTTTTGCGTTGTATTTTAAGTGCAAATGGTCTAGTACTTTGAAGGCATGAAATGAAAAATAACTGTTCGTGAATATTACTTCCATAAAATCTGACATTTAGCAAATGAAAAACCTCTCATAAGTTGACTTTGAGAACATATTCAACCATGTATGCAAAACAAATGCTCTAGCCGATATTTGGTGTTGTATTCTATCGCTATTTCAGTTGGATCTAAGCTGTGTGATCCATGTGACCCATCAAATTCTACATGTGCATCTCATTTAGTGTGCAGTTCCTCCACAGGCAGATGCGAATGTCCAGAAGACCAAGTACAAATTGGAAATTCATGCTGTAATTCAAAATGTTTTTATTATAACCAATTCGGAAAGAAATACAAACTAAATTTATATGATAGGTGTTTTAGCATTAAAGCCTTTCTGTTCAATTTAATTTCAGAAAACTGTCAAAAACAATGTTATAATGGCTGTAATTTAATCAGTTAAATAACATGCATCAATGTAAATGTCATTTGAAGCCCATAAAATATCAGTATTATGATAATTCCTACCAATATCAGTCTGTTACAAAATCTGATATTTTTTAGACAGGTGCATTTCTTCAGTGTCAAAACAATAATTTCCAATGCATTTTAAATGTTTATAGTTCAAATATTCATGCACTGCTGACTAAATAAATTAAATAGTTCCAACTGGCGTGTCTGTATGACCTTTTAATAAACATTATCATATCGTTTAAATTACTACAGACGGTACCCGTGTTAATGAAAATTGCACAACCTCACTCAATACCTGCATTGATGACAATGCTGTATGTAACGGCACAGTTTGTGAATGTATATCTGGATTTACATGGAATGGATCAATTTGTTGTACGTCTCTTTTATCTATAATTCTATTTTGTTCTAGCTCAGTTGCATTACAAGTTATTCAAATAAAATCACATTGGCCACGGGACACCTCTAATCTGAGAAAGAAGCCTGATAATGTGCATCCCATGGATGAGTTTGTCCTATAAAGCTCACGCTTTGGCTGGGATTTAAAATATTTACATAGATACCGAGCTTTATCCTAAGCTCTTGTCCATTTTGCATAATTTTACATGGTGCTTTCTTGAAGCTCCATTTAGATGTGCTTTAAATATAAGAACACTTAAATACTATAATTTTAAGAAATAATATTTTACAGGACAAACATCATCATTTTTCTCTTACAGCGAAATGTGTGTAAAATATATTTTAAAAATCTGTTTAGATATAGGAAAATTTAAACTCCAACATTGTATCTCTGACAGTAGGCATAATTCTGAAATAAGTAGATATGATACGATATATACAGAGGCTTTCTTCTTCTCTGTCGCAGACAGGTAAACGAAGTTTCTTATATCTAATTTATCAGATAAAATCGCTATAAAGTTATTCATGTAAGAGACTACTTTATGTGTCACCACTAAATAGTTTCTTTCTTAAAAATCAAAAACAGTCGGTCCAAATTTATGCGATCCATGCGACACCAACACAAACTCCTGTAAACCCGGTTTAGTGTGTAGCACAGACACAAACAGATGCGAGTGTCCAGCAAATCAAGTACAGATCGGAGACACATGTTGTAAATATATTATTACTTCTATAAATTCCTTTAATTTTGACTTTAATGTTATAAAAAGCCAACAATGACGAAAGATTAATGTACTTAATTAATTGTTTTACAGGCTTTGTTATCTTGAACTCCTGCCAAAATCCTCAGTTATTATTTTGAGACAGTTGCTTTCTTACATAATACAATGCAAAGTGTCTTGTACTGTAGGTTCCAAGGGAAGCTGTTTACCTTATCATCCTGTATAATAACTGACAAAAGTTTAATTGAAGATTTTGAAAATTTGAAAAAGCAGTAGAAATACATGAAACGAATCGTTACTTTGAGGGTTTATTAAGCACCTGACACAGTGGATGATATGATTTCACAAAACGATATACTTCTAACTTCAAAACACCATTCACTGATGTAAAATGTTTTTTTTTTCGTTTGATTTTTGTTGTTTCTTTTTGCAAATGATGTTTGCTTACAGAAGTTTGACTTTATTATATATACTTCTTTTTGAAGATGGAACACTTATAGGAGAAATATGTTCAACACAAGTGGATACTTGCACAGACAATAGAGCGGAGTGCAACGGAACAGTATGTGACTGTAGGTCAGGTTATACATGGAACGGATCAGTGTGTGGTAATGAAATAAAATACTTACTTGTCAACGTACATGCTACATTTTTGTAAAAATAGTTGTGTAAAAACTGTTTTTTATTTTGCAATATATGTCAAAATCTCTTTTATCAGGGAACAGAAAAAATAAAGTATATAAAGTACACAGCTCTTTCAAGTAAGTGTAACTCAATATGTTTCATAAAACATATATGTGTTTGAATTAGTTATCACTAATACCGGTATATATTCGATAAAAACACACCATACGTTTATAATGCATTTTCACTTTCAGTTTATATATTCGATAAAAACACAACATAGGTTTACAATGCATTTTTTCTTTCAGTTTATTGACAATAGCTGTTTTACTGTAAAATAATGGTTTAAATATAAAGTGCCTAGAAAAAAACTCTTGGTGAAATTTGAAAGTGCGTTGATGAGATTTGATAGATCTTAATAACACTATACTCATAGTATAAAATTTCTTTTAGCAAATAACTGAAATGTAATTTGATAAGACATCTAAATCGTCAATGTCTTATTGTTTTATATATTAAGTAGTCCAATACGTCAGAGGAACTTAAGGCCTCTTCAGGCATTGTATATTATTTTCAGTTGGCCGTGACCTTTGTGATCCATGTGACCTTTCATTCCCATGTGCAACTGGTCTTGTATGTAGTAACGAAACGTTCACTTGCGAGTGCCCACCTGGCCAAGTGCAGATTGGAAATTACTGTTGTAATGATCCTTTAATTGTTATATCTTATCGTCAGTTTGTTCATTATAAAACCATTGACAGGAGAACAATAAAGTTTTGCCATGAATATCTTTTTTGTGGAAGTGCAAAATTATATTACATTAATTGTATTGAGCTAGATGTCAAAATCACACAGAATGAACTATTTTGAAGGTATTTTTACAAGTAACAAAGACAACTCCATCTTTAAATGTCGAAAATGAATAATTGTACAATCTTAATGCATTTTTTTTATCTATTTTTCATAACGTTATGTTCATACATTAAATTTCACATTTTATAAATTAAAGTGGCAAGTAGACCAAAAAGTCGTATTCGCAAATAAAAACACGCACAGACACTCACGCACACACATAGATACAAAAATAGGTGATATCTGCTTGTGAGAAGGACATGATTATTTTTATATAATATTTTATTTAAAGTAAGATTTTCTGTCTGAAACAGTTGTCCAAAACGTTTTTCAGATGGAACGCTGATATACGAAGTGTGTAATCAGTTTCTTGACACGTGCACCGACAACAGAGCTGAATGTAATGGCACGGTATGTGATTGCAGACAAGGATTTACCTGGAATGGATTATTTTGCGGTAAAGACATGTATGAATTTTTTGGATAGTATACATAACTAACAATAATGTAAGAGTAATTAAATTTTAAATGAATCAATTATCGCTATTACCCTCATTTACATACTTTAAAAGGCAAAGGGATATACATAGAATATATACAAATCATTTAATGTAAGGGTAGGTCAAGATGTATTTAGTTATTTATCCGACAGAAGTACCAGTTTTTCTAAGTTGTACTTATATTCTTTGAATTTACAGTTGGTATAGGGATAGGTGATCCATGCGGTCCAAATAACACATGCCCGAGCAATTTTGTGTGCGACGCAACAACATCACTTTGTGTATGCCCACCAAATACAGTCCGAATTGGCGATGCTTGCTGTAACTAAAGTTTATTTTTACAACTTCGTTATGTATGCTAAACTTATCAACAGTAAGCTTTCTTTGCATAAATGGGTTACATGTAAATAAAACAAGTTGTTTTAAATCACATTGTATTTCATTCACATAGTTACCAAAGGTATGAATTAATGTAATGTAGTAATAAAGACGGCAAAATCATTAAACAGTTTTTAAGTTAAATGAAAAACAGTTAAAATGATGAGCTTGTCTAAGAAAAAGCATTTTCTTTATAGAAAACACATCAGCAGTTTATGTTAGGAGCACAAAATCAATTTGTTTATAGCCAAACTATCATATGATATGTGTTAGTGAACATGAAGTTCACTGTCAGTGTGTGATCCGTTTTTCTCCAAAGGCTGATAATCTCTTAAGTATTGCGTGAAACGATGATTAAAGCCTTTTCGGTAGCATGGCATGGTATTTCAGAACATGTTCGTATAATCTATTTAAGGCTCTTTTGAGTGCATCTAATTGCCCCCAAGTATAGTTTTCAATTATTATATCAGAAAATTACATCTAACATACATTTCTTTCGATTTTCACAATCTTTTTACGGAACAACAATCCATCTTTGTTATTAGGAAGATACATTGTATATTTTCTTTTTTAAATGCACAGATGGTACTCGTGTTGGCGACGACTGTAATATTAATGTAAGCACATGCACTGATGACAACGCTGAGTGTGATTCTGGTACATGTAAATGTATAGCGTCATTTATGTGGAATGGTTCGATATGCGGTAAGACGTTGAATCTCTAGGTTATTAAAACTCCACTGGAATTAGGGCATTTATTCATTTGATGGACCTGTTCGATTATTGTCGGAATTGAAAACTTTTAATTCATTAATGTCTTTAAAAGTCAGTCAGCAGCTGACGAAATGATCTTGCAACATAGCAAAATGTGCCTTTTCAAATTTAAACTCCTCATAAATGAAATTTATGTCATTCTTATACTTCTAGTTCTTGAGATCAGCAAACTAAGCAAGGCAAATACATGTACTGTCCTAACTGTAGTCGTATTGAAATGTCAATTTCAGTGGGGCCAAATTTATGTGATCCTTGTGATCCAAATACCGTATCGTGCAATTCAAGTCTTGTCTGCAGTCCAGGCACAAACAGGTGCGAATGTCCACCAGATGAAGTACAAATAGGAGGCAGTTGCTGTAAGCTTTGATTTATAAATGCGTTGAAGATAAGTTACTGCTGTGTATGATAAGATAATTGGAAGTTTCCTTAAGATATTTCCTTTTATTCAGATATTCAGATATTATTTTTTCAAAGTTATTATGTTTCTGCTTTGAGATGTTATGCTAAAAGTAGTCTGTTTTTTATATACATATTCTGTTTTTCTATGAATCATTTTAACATTTATACAGACACAGTTACTGACTATCCTTGCTGTTAATAGTCAGCTTAGTATTAACTCTTGTACTACCATAAATAAGACTGAGTCTGATTGTAACAGAGAAAATTTAGACATTTTATTTTTGTTAATACTGTTTCATTTATACTCCGATTTCAGTGCACTACTAATAATTTGATGTATTATTTGAAAGCGGTCTTGGGTCTGTTATAGAATATGACGTTTAACGAAAGTTACAATATACAAATGTTTATGAGGCCACTAAAGCTGATTACTTATCTCTATTGTTTTCGCAGACTTCACATTGATCTGTATTTTGCATAATACTTTTTCATACCCAAGATGGTACACATGTCACGCAGAAATGTACGAGTCTTTATGACACATGTGTAGACGACAATGCTGAATGCAATGGCCTAGTTTGTATCTGTTCATCTGGATTCATTTGGAATGGTTCAATATGCGGTAATTATGCATCAGATTTGTTGGAAATTTTTTGAACTGATTTTTATTGACCTTTAACATGTTTAGTTGAGACCATTTGCAAAATCAAATATCATTTGCTATTTGAAATGATAAATAGATGAACTTTTTTGTCGAGGCTTCTTATGTGGCCCATACGATTCTTTGTCATTCTAAAAGCCTCAAGTCATGAGCACACAATCAGTTAGTGCACATTTCAACTCAATTTCATCTTTTGGTCTTTCTTTTTGTTTTTGGTTTCAGTTGGTCAACATTTGTGTGATCCGTGTGATCCAGATACAGAATCATGTGAAGATGGTCTTGTGTGCAGCCCAGTAAGATTTAGATGTGAATGTCCTTCAAATCAAGTTCAGGTTGGAGACAAATGCTGTAAGTATGTCTTAAGTACTGTACTAATGTTTGATAATTATTGCACAAGCAACCGATTTTAAAAATTATTAGCTATTCTTTGTTTTCGAAGAAAAAAAATGAAATATTGTGGTCACTGAGCCGTCGTCGTCGGTGTTCAGCAAGAACTTAAATGTAGCTGTTTACTCATAAACCATAAGGCTTAGAATTTAGATATTTGGCGTGTAGCATTGTCAAGTGAAGTTCAAATCATGACACCAAGGTCAATATTGGTCCTGCCCTGGGGCTTATATATAGTTATATAGGATTTTTGTAACTCTTCTTTAAAAACGCTTGAGACAGAACTTTGTAAATTGATGTGAAATATCTTTTAGTAAACCTTAACCTAGATTGTTCTTATTATATCCATGGGTCAAAATTAACCCCACCCCAAGCTTCACTTGGTTTCGCATAGACTTATATAGGAAAAAACTTCTCTTGGGGAAGCGCAAAGCATAGAACTTAACTATTTTTTGTATTAAGGATGGATAGGTACATCCCCAACCCCTTCATGACCCATATCCCTCGACGTTACCAACCCACCCACATTTTTTTCATGTTCTTTTCTATTACTTTTATTTTTTTGGATGAGTAAGTACTAACTGCCCTTTTTATTTCTGAAGACGAGCGTTGCTGCCACTCCGCGGTGCTCTTGTTATTTTTAGATTTTAGAAAAAAAAGTAGGTAACTTTTTTTCGAGAAAATCTGTGTTGCAGATACTTGTACAGAAACACACTTGGCCGTATTTGATTCGTAAAAGTCACATTGAAACATACACTATTTAAAACCAAGATGTTTTGCTAAAAACAATAATGAACTGAAATAATCTTATGTTGAAAAAAGTATTATATCTTTACTTAAATGCAACTTAATTAAACATTTATTTACAACGTTTTACAAAAATACATGCTCTAAATCTGTATTTCTTTGGTAATTAATTCTTGAGAATTGGTAAACTTTATTTCGAAATGACATACTTAATGTGATTATTTAACTACATTTGTCATTTGAAATAGAATCATATATTTCAGATGGAACCCGTATAAACGAAACTTGCACCACAACTTTGAATACATGTATTGATGATAATGCCGGCTGTGATGGTACAGTGTGCAGATGTTTACCAGGATTTACATGGAATGGTTCAATATGTGGTTAGTTATAACACATGGCCTTGGATGAAATTATGTGTTACAATTCTTAACCTTAACATTCATGTTATTTTTTCTTACCCCTAATGTTTTATGTAAATAAATCCTACACCCCCTCACGTGTTGGCAATATCATTTTCAATTTGTGTAAGAACTGTTATTTTCTTTAAAAGAATAAGACAAAATATAAAAGTGCATATCATTTACATATACATGTTTTTTCCTCATTATTTAAGAGTTATGAAAGCGGGGTTACCCCTTTTGGACCTCAAAAAATGTAAGCTTCTTATGCATAGATCTTGAATAAAAATAGTTCTTTATCTTAAATAAACTTAATAAATATCATTGAAAACACTCTAATTTTTCATACAGTTGGTGAAGAAATCTGTGACCCTTGTGACCCCAATAATGTTACCTGTAAAGCTCCGCTTAACTGCAGTTCTGATACATCCAGATGTGAATGCCCTGTGGATACGGTTCAGATTGGAACATCATGCTGTAATTCAACTTTTCTTATTAACGTTTCGACTTTTCGTAATATGCTATACCACCTTGATTTTTGAAGATTTGTTTAAAAGATTAAAACTAAAGATTCATCGAATGGTTTGCTTGCATTGCCGTACACGACATGTTGTCAATTTGATTAAACCATAATTCCTACTTACAGATGGAACACGTGTAACTGAGGTGTGCACCACACTTCTTGATACATGTAGAGATGACAATGCTGTCTGTAATGGTACTGTGTGTGATTGTTTACCAGGTTATGCATGGAATGGAACTTTATGCGGTAAAGTATTACGCAACAGCTAAAAAGTTTTGTCGGTATCTGTTGCAAGAGGAGACAATGTTTAAAGCATCTGAGTTTTAACCACAAAATGCAACAGACAGAGAACCCTTAAAATTTGACATTTGATGTTTCATTCAAAAGATATGCAAATGATTCAAAGATTTGTGATTCTTCTACGCAGTGTAGGGTATTAAAATATGCAAATGATAAAGACTTGTGATCCTTGCTTTTCAATTAAGCAGATAAACTATATAAAAGTAATCTGTGTGGAATATCCATTGAATACCTTAAATGATGCACCAAAGCTTGACTAGATAAGTAACTACTGTATTTTCTATGATACAAGGCGTGATTTTTCAATATATTTACATTGTCGGTACACAATGTTTCAAAAAAAAACCTTTTTTGATCATAGTTATAACATTTTAATAGAATGTTTTATTAAAAGGGGCATAAATTTGCAAATATTTTTAAATTTTTATTGCCCCTGTCATGCCCTTCTCCATAGTAACTGAAACATAAAAACAAACCTTTCACTGAGTAGCTTAAGCAATGAATAATACCCTGGAAAAAGCATTTCAGCAAGTTTTCTAAGAAAAAAGGCAAAAAATGCTGAAATTTTGTTATTATGCAGTGTTTTGCCAATACCATTAAACACAGAGAGTTAAAGGCAGTTCTTGAAAAAAAGTATTAACAGTTATACAGACAAACATTAAACATGCCATTTTTTGCAGTTGGTGCTAATCTATGTGACACTTGTGATTCTTCAACACTAGCATGTGTCTCGGGTCTGGTTTGCAGCTCAGACACACATCGCTGTGAATGTCCATCTGATAAAGTGCAAATTGGAAATGATTGCGGTGCGTTTTTTGATCACATTTGTTTTTCAAGATCACTTTTTAGCATTAGAAGCATTCTGTTTTTCTAAGAATGAAACTGAACTGGTATATCTAAACCGTATAATTCCATTAAAATTTTGTTTCTATACCCAATCAATATCGAAATTAAACTGATAATATAACACATTTACAGAACACTCAATGAAACAAATCAGTTTAAAATTTGTCATTGATTTACATAAAAAGAACAACACCGGCAAGAAAAACTTACCAACATATCTTTGAAATAGATAATCAGTCATACTCATAACAGTTGTAATTGTATAAAGTATAAAAATAGTACAATATTTATACACTGAACATGAGATTTCTAACTACAAGACAGTATCATAAGTATAATAAGAAGTTACTTATTTTTGCTACTTTATCTTTTTTATAAAATTTTTTCAACCGGGAAAAATGTAAAAGAACTTTCAAGCACGTACGTTTATACGCTTTATGTTTGACTTATTGACTCGTATTCTTGCAGTTGGAACACGTGTTACAGAGGTATGCAAAAGTTTGCTGGACACGTGTACTGATGATAATGCTGAATGTAATGGAACTGTATGCGCATGCGTGTCTCGTTTCATTTGGAATGGATCAATATGTGGTAGAATGTTTATGTATTTTTATTCTTAGCTTTAGAACGTAACGGTGCGAACGGGATTAGTATATAACTTGCAATAACTTGTTTCCCTATCAACATACAAATACAAATAAAAAATACAAATACAAATTTTATTTAAAGTCGGTTAAGTCAATAATACAATATTAGCTATGCATAGCTATTTACCGACTATACAGTAACACACACATTTAAAATTTAATTTACACATAAATCAGAAATTAACAAAGAAACAAAACAGACAATATAGACAAAAACAAGGGAGAGAATCCAACTAACTTTACAAATATTAGAGTTGGAGTTCAGTCCCTTGAAACACAGAAACCAGATTCCAGACAATTACATAAAAATATAAGTAAAATCACAAGCTCTGAGAGCTGTAAAGGGCTCCATTTAAGCTCATAAAAAAAATCCAAAGAAGCTGATGTCAAGCATACCTATAAGATATATTTAAAGTCAATCTGAACATAAAAATAAAACAGACATCTTACTATTATAACACAGGGTTAATAAGCCTTAACATTTTGACTTACAACAAGCACACGAGCAACCCTCCCCTTCCCATGAGTTGACTAGGCTTTTGAACTGGCCAAAATTAGACCCTTCTCTGAAATGATTAGGGAGGGAGTTCAATACTTTAGCTGCCTGGTATTTGAAAGAGTTTATTCCATAACTTGTTGTCCTTACTTGAGGTACTTTGACTGTGTATATCTGAAAGCATAACAACTGTCTTTAATAGTTACTAAATCATGCAGGTATACAGGGGAAGTTTTATGAAATTTTTAATGTTTCAAGTGCCAGTGTTCTCAATCTTCTTATTTTAAAGGTAGGGAGTTGTGATCTGATTAAAAGTTCTTCATAGGACGATTTAAAATCTCCATAAATAAATCTTAAAGCTCTTTCCTGATTTTTTTTTCAATTTTTCTTGTGTTGCCTTCCCCACAAAAATGCCATGTAAGTGGACAGTAATTGAAGTTTGACATAATGAATGAATAGTATACCTGAATCTTTCCAAGTTTACATATGTTACCACCAATCCTTACCTTAAGTTACCACAACATGAGTAAATATGTTTCAGCTTACTAATCTAAAATAGATTTAAAAGAGACATCAAATTTACATCATTAATTGATAAAACAATGAACAAAAAATTGAGCGCCGACAGATTACTGACATTCATCATCAATTCTTATTCAAAATGATATGTAATTCAAGTAAATACATACTATTGAATTATCTTAAAGTATCATTTGATCATGTTAGAAAGTGTACAATATAAATAATGCAAACAAACCACAATTTATCATTTATCACAGTAATGGCTACTTTCATAATACAGAACAGAGACCTTTTTTCACGATAATTTGGTTATTGTGACAAGTATGAAAATTTCACGGGACAATCCTCGGTTTATTTTCTTAAACTCATGTCTCAACTACATACGAAACTCTACAATTTATGATTGAAAATGGATTCTAAACATCTGTAGTAAATAAAACATCACAACTTTCTTTAAAATGAAATTTTTCATTCGATTTCCTGGAATTTTTCTTAGTTTTCAATGTATAGCTCAACATCGGCATGCTCAGTCACAAAGTCGTGCCCCCGCGAGAGAGGAAGTGTTTAACACCCATAAACAACGGATATGGTGAAACTTGAATGCTGTTTACTTTGAAGAAATGATTTCAGTACAGTCTTTGAAATGGAGAAAGTCTGTCTGCTACAGTTTCAAACATTTCAATTCCAGATCAAAAGAACTCATTTAAAATTTATTCATTTATAAAGTGTCCGGATAACCTATTGTCCAGTCAACTGATATGATGCCTGTATAACTAATTAAATGTCATAATTGTACTTTTTGATATTTTCAGTTGGACCAAATCTTTGTGACCCATGTGACCCTAATACACCATCGTGTAGCTCTGATCTAGTATGCAGTATGGATACTAATAGATGTGAATGTCCACCTGACCGGATACAAATAGGAGATAAATGCTGTAATATATGATCACATTTACGTTTTTATACATGAAAATGTGCATGACTGTAAAGATTAAAACAATGAAATAGACAAGCTAGTATGTTGCATCCATGCTTAACTTCTCAATCATTTCACTTTGTAATATAAACTTATTTTAGTGCTCGCCCAAGTCCTTGTCCAATCAGTGACAGGAATTTTTTGTTCTCATATCTTCGTAAAACATAAACATATTCTATTGCGTCTAAATTTCCAAGAGCGCACAGGTACACACTGCACATGCTCAGAGACTGGGAGGTCTATTACTCATAAATAATACCCATATGTTACGGGTCCTTCGGCTAAAACACTGTTCAAAAATGGAACAAATGGTGGCATCATCTAATGTGTAACTTATCGGCACTGATGTTATGAACATGCGAGGAAAATTGAATGGAGTACTAAGACGGTTAAAGTCTATATTGAGTGTAATGATCAATGCTCCAGTTAGCTTTTTTTATTTAGGAAGAACACCCGATCTACACACCAACCTCTACTAGATAAAGCTTGCATCAGAAATATGAATTTGAATCTGAACTTAACATTCCAGTATAGATTTCTTCAGATATGAATTCGATAACAATATATATCTTCATAAGTAATAAAAGATTCTTTTGTAATGTTATCAATGTTTCTTAAACCAAGTTCATGAATCACTCGGGTCAGCATAGGCAACTACAGCTGCAGTAACTTATTTTAACACATTACTTTTGTAAATTTCAATGATTCGTGCTGGGTCTTCTAATCCTGAATTATGTACTTGCAAAGCTTAATCCGAATATTCTCAGTCAGTGCTGATTTGTTGACATTTACTTACTAGCTACTTTTCCTTATGCATAGATCAGGTTTTTTTCTTAATATGTGAAAATAAATTTTCATGTTGCAATTAACGACCAGAGAAACTTCTGATGCATACACATTGCATTTCAGATGGAACACGTGTAACAGAAGCGTGCACTGATCAGACCAGTGTATGTGTTGACGACAATGCTGAATGTAACGGCACTTTTTGCGTTTGTAGTTCGGGATTTACCTGGAATGGTTCTATTTGTGGTAATTGGTCCTTCATACTAGATCTTTCAAATTTATAACATAAAAGTAGTTGGCTTATTTGAAGTATACCAGTATCTGTGAATACTGACTTCTAAACATTTTAATTTAATAGTTTTACCTATATAATCTGTCCCTACCTCTGTGATGTTTGAATCGAAGAACAATAACCACCAGAGTGCTTTTGAGAAAATACTTCTGCATTTTAAGTTTGATATATTAGATCATTCTACTGATATAGATGTACAGCACCAATAACGCTTTTAAAAGATAAAAAAAACATCATAGGCACAAATGGTTACAGTTCGAAACAATAAATTCTAAAGGAAGAAGATACGAGTCAGGTATTTGCAGAGAAAAATGAATATGTATTTACAGTTGGAGATAGTCTTTGTGACCCCTGTGATCCTTCCAACCAAACCTGCGCTTCAGGCCTAGTGTGTTCCTCGACGAGGCACCGATGTGAATGTCCCCCAGACAGAGTACAAATAGAAAATGCCTGCTGTAAGAGAGTTCCTTCACTTTTATTTCTTATGTCGCCTGATGAAATGTAAGAATAAGAAAAAATCCAAGTAGATAAAGTTTATATAGTGAAAAAATGTTGATAAACTATGATTTCATTTTTGAAAAATTAAATTTTAACCTGAATGCGAACATGTTCTGCTAGTGATATAAATGCATATACATTTGTATATTCTATTTTAAAAGAAGTCATTTTCGTATCAGTACTGTATTTCATGTTACCCACAATACAAAGATCTGTTCTATTCTTTCGAAGATGGGACCCGTTTCCTCGAATCATGCACATCTGTTCAGGATACCTGTACTGACGACAATGCTCATTGCAGCTCGAATGGAACATGCGTCTGTGATTTCAACTTTGTTTGGAATGGTTCTTTGTGTGGTAATTTAACTCTCCAAGTTTTTCTTTTACTTTATTTAATCTGTTGAATGTGATAAAAATTATTTTTACGCAAATTTCAAGACTTATAGGATTGTCTTAACATCGGATCTGGTAAAAAACGACATTCTAAAATTGGTTTAGAATTTAGACAACAGTATCATTTATCTGAAAAGAAAACAACATTTGCGTTTTATAACGTTTCTGTTATTAATTCACATGAAATAGAGTCTTAGGCTGAGTTTATTGTGATCACATCCTATCCGGCGTCCTCCACTTTAGCTCTTTACAACGTCTCCTCTATATCGGCTAGGCTTAAGTCGACTAAAGTTGACAGGAATGGTTCTGACATAAACTTCTTTCAAAATGTTAAAAAAGTTCTGTTCCTTGCAGAACTATGGTAGCTATGGTTTCTTGGATGAAAATCTTAAAAAAAATCTCGTCTTAAATGGCCAAGTATTATGAAATTTGGTATGTAGCACTGTCTAATAATCCTCTACCAATTTTGTTCAAATAAAGACTGTGGAATCACCACTGGCCCCGTCCAAGGGATGACTTTTTACAGCAAAGACATATAGATGATTGTTTTTAAACAGATTTGCTTCTCTGAACATACAGAGCCTATAAAATTGGTTTGTAGCCTTGTTTAGTACATGTCTACCAAAATTGCTTCGAATTAAATTGCTTTTATTTGCTGTTCCTTACTTACTCTTAAGTACAGTTGTAAACAGGTGAGAGATTTAGGGCTGTCATTGCCATCTCGTCAGATAATCATACATACTGAATATCATTTTATATTTAAACAGTTGGGCAATATCTGTGCGACCCATGTGACTCATTCAGCACTTGCATGTAACGGCAGTCTAGTTTGCAGCTCAAATACGTAATAGGTGTGAATGTCCACCAGATGAAGTACAAATAGGAGAAAACTGCTGTAAATATAGATTTAGAATGTAATATATTTAGGACAGTAACGTCTTGATAAAAGAAGTTCTTTTTGGAAACGTAACCAATATATTACAAGTGTATTAAAAATATATTAGAAACTGAGAATTGAGTTAAATTGTCCGGGGATTGTTGGATCCTGACCACTTCATCAGTTTCATGTGAGTAGATTTACGTATGGTCCGTAAGTGTTTTTCCTTATGACAGGGCTTATAAAACCGCTCTGTTCCAAAATGTTTTTCATTCAAGATTGTCTAGAAACAACACATCCATGCACACTGATCATGGTCTGCACTATTCATCATTCAGTCAGTAAATTTTCATTAAGCACCCCAATAAACAATTAATGGATCTGTCCAAATTAAAAGATGGACAAATCCATTGTAGATATCTAGCATGGCAAGGGTTAAAAACATTTGTGCAAAGCACATGACTTAACTTTTTTCTCTTTCTTGTGACATTTAGCTGTGCAGCAGGTATCATTCAAGTTTAACCCTTCTTTATTAATAGTTATTCAGTTTTTATATTTGCTGTTATGACATTGTAAAATAGTATTTTTTGTCATTTGCTAGCATTTAAATCATAGGCATTATATTGTCAGCAATATGTATTTCTTTTATAAATGTAGATGGAACTCGAGTGACAGAGAAGTGCACAGCTACCCTTAACACCTGTACTGACAACAATGCTAAATGTAATGGCACTGTATGTGCTTGTATTTCTGGGTTCATTTGGAATGGTTCTGTTTGTGGTAAGTGTATGTTCAGGTATTGTCTCTTTGCTTGTAGGTGCAGGGGATTGTCAATTTAACAGATTAATTTCTAATTGACAAGTTTTAGAAGCAAAGACCCTGTTTATGAAAAAGGATAACATTAATTCAAAATGAAAGAACGTTCAGAAAAGGTATGCACATAATATGAAAGAAAGGATTCTATTCACATACTAGAGAATTAGCTAAGTGGTTGAGGCGAAAAGCTTTAATGACATGGTTTGACGTTCATCTTTATATAAATAACAAGAAGCAAAATGTTTAGAACAAGCTGGCTTATGAAAAAATTTGTTAAGTATGGTTAATTCAGAACATTAGAGAATACTCTTTATATCATTTCAATTTTTGAAGATAGAATATTAGGTAATCTGTGATTTATGTACAGGTGTTTTCTGTTTTATGATAGTTGGACCTGACCTTTGCGACCCTTGTGACCCTACTAATTCCTCATGTAGTGCACCATCAATATGCGGAACAGAATCCAACGTATGCGAATGCCCGCCTACCATTTGTTCAATATGGGAACAGCTGCTGTGAATGCTTTTTTCTCTTTATTTCTTTTTACTTCTCTGAGATATTGAGCAAAACAACACAAGTCTATCAAATAAAACAACCAAGACTGACAATCTTAAGATAAAATTCATCATCTCTTGCTGTGAGCTACAAACATAGATTTAAATAGACAAAACTTTTAAGATATAAGTTTAAATTAAGTGTCTTTCAAAAGATTATCAGTAGTTTGGCGTTATTTCATCTCATATCATTGACTGTTGCTGCAGTGCAATATTATTAATCATTTTTTTATGAATAAAAAGGTCATACGAATTAAAATTTTCACTTTAGTTACATATTATTTTATATAAGTGCACGACAGATGTAATAGTTTTGAATAAATCAGAACATTTCTTTGAAAAAGAGATATTTTAAGTACACTGGTAAATTCCTTTTTAGATGGGACGCGTGTTGGCGATTCTTGTCCTTCCAGTCTTAGCACCGTGTACTGACGATAATGCCATATGTAATGGGACTGTATGTGTATGTGTGCCAGGATTTATTTGGAATGGTTCAATCTGTGGTAAAGCAGTGCTTAGTTTCTTCATTTTAGTCTTTGGTCAAAAGTTTGGCTTTTTTCAGTGAGAAGGAAGAGGGAAATATCTTTTACAGGTTATGACAAAAAATTCAAACTAGTAGTCAATATATTTAAGAGTATTTTTTTTTCCAAATCTTTTTCCATGAAATGGATTGGATGGTTATGTATCTAAATAATAATTGAATGATACATGTATCTCTTTCAGTTGGACAAGCTCTTTGTGACCCATGTGACCCATCAAGTTCAACATGCGCGTCAAATCTTACCTGTAGTGTGGCCAGTAACAGGTGCGAATGTCCTGCTGACCAGGTTCAAATTGGAAACGCCTTGTTGTAAGAGTTTTATCTCAGATTGGTTAAATGTTTTGTATGATTTTTCTCGAACTAATTATTTTTTTCCGATCACAGGACACAAAGACGCGAAACCTGTCCGTATAGCTAGTAGTTTTTAAATCGAATATAAATGATATAAAAAAGGTTTGACTGATCACAGTACCTACAGCACTATAATAAAATTAAATTTTGTTCGCTTGAAATGGAAGGGGTCCTCGAATTTGTTCGAGAGATCGGTAGTCCAAGGCATCAATATCGGGGTTGCTTATACACCGTGTCATCATCAACGAGATAAAGAATAGTTTCACAGAAAGTTAATTTGGACGTAATTTGTGACTAAATGGAATCCGATATCGCTTATTTTATTATATTACATTTACATGCGTAGATAAAAAAGAAACCTACGAATATGTCCAAGCCATACAATTACTAATTCGCTGATCACAACATAATTTATGATAACAGTAGCAATGGCATGGTGCTGTACTCATTATGATGTACACAATATATATTACTAAAGAAGTCACAGATACATGTGTTTGTTTGCAGCAGATTGCTTACGCTCACATCCTGCTTCATGTATATTACATTCCTTGACCAAAGCAATCATTGACTGACAACGAAACATGTATAAGTTTGCTTAAATGTGTATAAAAACGTTGCTTTTCTTAAAACTGATCAGTTTGTTAAAGGTTGTTGTTGTTTAAGAAAGGTATAGTATGTGGAAGTCAATGTTAAACTATCAAAAATTGATCCTTGATAGAGACATTTAGTAAATACATTCTGATTACTTTGTCTGGTTTATAAATTACATTTATTTTTTTTATTTAAAGATTTATATATATGTTGTTTCTGTTCCTAACTAATTTTTAAAATCTTTTGGCATTTAAGATGGACGTCTCGTAACAGAGTCATGTACATCAGTGCTTGATACATGCATTGATGATAATGCTGCGTGTAACGGAACTACCTGTACATGTATAGCTGGATTCATCTGGAATGGTTCTATATGCGGTAATCATTTAAAGAACTTTTTAGGAAGTCGTCTTCTTTTGTGTGTGTGTTAACATAAACGTATAACTGTTAAGCACTAAGTGATGCGTTTACATTTTTATTGTGTTTATTTGGACTCTTGAATATTTGTTTTGTATTTCTTACAATTTCCTTTCCAGATGAACACAAGTTATGTTTACATTTAATAGATAAATAGATACATATTAAACAAATGCAGAATTTATGTAATGTTTTAAAACATAATTATGATGCATTGATCATGATGGTGGTCCACAAGAAAATATCGGTATTGGCGGAGGCGACGGCCAAGCTGGTCTTTCATTGGAACAATTCCGAGATTTTAAACGTTTTCGTTATATGAAAGGCTGTTTTATTTTAAGATATATAGTTGAAGTTATAAACGACTGTTTTGTAGTTGGTCCAAACTTATGTGATCCTTGTGACATATTGACAAAGTCATGCGACTCGGGTTACTGCAGTCCAGAAACAAACAGATGTGAATGCCCAATTGGTCAAGTACAGATTGGAAATATATGCTGTAATAGACATTTATTTGTTTAAAAGATTTTTTTTTTAAATCTGTGTCCGAAACATTTAAGTCTTTGCCTCACTTGTATTTCTAAGCAACTATCTTATTCTGTTAATTAAACGCCCTGAAATTCTGTTCGTTGAGAAAAGTACATTTTGTGCACTGTGTATTTGTACAGTTCTTTTAGTTTGCATTAAATAAATGCATTTGAGCTTTTAAAATGTATATGTGAACATGAAAGATAAAATCTATAAACCTTTGAAAGACATTTAGCCATCTTTTACATATACTTTAAGCTGGAACACTTATATCTGAGATCTGTACTTCTGTTCTTGATGTCTGTATTGATGACAATGCTGCCTGTAATGGTACTGTTTGTGACTGTTTACCTGGATATGTTTGGAACGGTTCAATATGCGGTATAGTACATGTTTTTACTCATGATATTATTTGTCCTAAAGAAAGAGATTATTTCACTGATATTACATTGGTTCAAGTTTTTCCGGTGTTTAATGTGTTGTTCTTACATTTTTATAGTTTACAAAGTTTGTTACATAATGTTACTTATTAGTAAAACGGCAGCAATTTATTTACACTGAATCCAATCACACGACTTTTGTCAATTTGCCCATAAATCTATTTAATATTACGTGATTGGGGTTAAACAGTTTTCGTAGTTCTTTTTGGTTGGGGGCGGGTTTAGGGAAGTCAGCACGAAAGCCGAGAATGTTTGTATAGTGTGCATTTACCAATTCGAAATATTTTTTTTACAGTTGGATCAGCTCTGTGTGACCCATGTTATCCTGGTACACTTGCATGTAACTCCAGTCTTGTATGCAATCCAGACACGGACAGATGTGAATGTCCACCTGCTGAAGTACAAATAGGAACAGGCTGCTGTAATTATGTCCTTTCATATTTCTTCTAATTGGAGAAGATTCAAGTTGTTAGTAGGTGAAATTTAGCACATAATGTCTGACTCTATTCTCTTTATGCAACTATTTTTTTATGCAAACCCTTTACAAAGTTTGCATGCAATGTGCACTCATCGTAGGCCTATATTATTTTCCGCTGTACACTTGTAAATTGAAATTGAGTACTTTAAGTGTTGAACAAAAATAGAATCAAGATTTTTTCATAAAATATAGATCAAAACTCTTTGAATTCTTTAGACGGTAGAAGAATAACGGAAGCATGTACTTTAACCACTGACACATGCGTTGACGATAATGCTGGGTGTAATGGTACCGTATGTGTGTGTAATACTGGATTCCTGTGGAATGATACTATTTGTGGTAAAGTTTGCTTTTAAGTGCTTTATCAGGATTCTTATCTGTAAAAAAATCCTTGCTATACTTGTAAACCAACTGGAAGATGCATTCTGAATTGGAATTTATCTATCCAGTGTAGTGTCAAGACCTCGGCTTATAACTTACTTAAAGAAAACTTGGTTATTTTTTAAATCCTTTAGATTTCGCAAAAAATGATGTTGTCCAGTTAAGATACATATGTAATTACAACTTGATTGACATAAAGTAGTCTGATTATTGTACATTGATGTTTAGTTGGATCTGGCCTATGTGACCCATGCGATTCGTCAACACTTGCATGTGACACAGGTCTTGTATGCAGCTCAGACACCCACAGGTGTGAATGTCCGACGGATCAAGTACAGATAGGAAATGGGTGCTGTAAGTATTTTAAATAAGGTTATAAACAATAAGAAAAGTAATCAGTTTATTCTTAGAGATCATTACCTTTAAACCGGACATAAGATTTTATAAAAGGTTTGGTTGTATGGATCAAATTTCATTAAGCAACAACCACAATTAGACAATTATTAACTGAATAAAGTCACAAATAAATATTGTCTTTACATGTAAACACATATTTCCAGGGAATGCTTTGCACTTCTTTTTGCTGTAGTTATAATTGTAATGAGAGAATTGAAGTCAGTTTTCATCTGTATGGTGTTGATGAATAAAAATAGTTAAATAAAGTCGTAGAAAGAAATTAGACGGGTTCATACTTTCAATATTTCTTTTCGTCTTTTAATTCTGACAAGTATTTCAAAATTCACATACATCTAGATGGGACACGTGTAACAGAGCCTTGTACCAGCCCAGACACGTGTACGGATGATAATGCTGTATGTAATGGCTCTGTTTGTGTATGTAATCCGGGATTTACATGGAATGGCTCAATATGCAGTAAACAAACATTTATCATTGATATAATATATTAATAAGACATAATAAATATAAGATATTACAAATAAGTTTATAACATAATTAAAAAAGACACCTTTATGAAGGCGACTACATAACTTTAGGTAGAAATAGCTCAGCTGAATACCAATAGTAAGCCTCTCGCGACAGTTGATGAACTATGTCTAGAGATGTCTAAAGATTTATCTTTTAACGAAATATATTTGTATGTTATTTGTAAGAGAAATGTATTATTTTTATACTTATATTGATACAAGTTTTGATGATTGTTTATCTAAAGTAATTACATAACGATGTTTCACCGACGCAATACAGAACTAGTATTTTATACATTTAGTTATAGTTAAAAGGTATTATGATAAATCAAATTTTCTAAAAAAGGACACGTAGTTGCTGAACACCGATATCTTCTTGATTTCTTCTTGTAGCTGGCCAAGACTTATGTGACTCGTGTGATCCTTCAAACTCAACATGTGCTTCTCCACTTGTTTGTAGTTCAGGCACAAACAGATGTGAATGTCCGCCAGGCAAAGTCCAGATAGATGGTGAATGCTGTAAGTATTTAATATGTTTACTTCAAAATCGAAATTATCTTGAAAGTTGTTAAGCATAAAGGTTCACGCATTTTGCATACATTTTAAAATAAAGGATACACAAACATATTTTCATTTTTTGTTTTTTTTACTCTTTTAATTACACTGATCTCATATGTTTACTTGTCTGTGTCCTAGTATTATTATATTCATGTAATAAAAATGAGAACTATTTTATGTTTTGTTTCTGTTGCCAAAAGAAGATACCTTCAATTTTATATGTGTGTCGCATTGCAGACATTTGTCAAAATTAAAAAAATGACATAAATATATTACAGATGGCACACGTGTCACTGAAAATTGTACAACGAGTCTTGTCACAGTGTATTGATGATAACGCTGAATGCAATGCATCTGTATGCACGTGCATAACCGGATTCAAATGGAATAATTCGAAGTGTGGTAATTATTTATTTTCCAAATACTGTTTATACAGCAGAGACCTCTAAGTTCTATAATAATTAAGTAATTACAATGAAGTAATGGCTTATTGTGTATACATATATATACACTTATTGTATATCTACAACAACTGTCAAATGGATAGCCGAAATGGTCTTTGTGCTTTGTAAATAATTTTCTTACCTGTCTATACCAAGGGTGTCCACTGTTACTGTAAAATCAAAGAAAAAGGTACAAGTTTATATATTTTAATATTTCTTACCTGAAGACGCCTTAGACAATGACCACAAAGGCATATGGCCTACTGTTATACTAAATTACTAGGCCTCGGTGATGTCTTTGAAGCCTTGGTGTAGTTTCATTTAATTCTAAAAGAGGGATTTCATTTCTCTTCTTGTGATCTTCATTGTGATAACAATACATTTCATAAAACTAAAAGGCAAAAAAAAATTATATTTTTTCTGGCAGTTCTCTATAACCAGTCTTGTCTTCCAGTAAATTCATGTTTCAAAAGATATTTTTATCTTTGTTCTTGTTTTATTTTCATGAAATGCAGTTGGACATGCTCTGTGTGATCCTTGCGATCCAAATACACTTTCCTGTGACCCAGGTCTTGTATGTAGTTCAGACGCAAATAGATGCGAATGTCCGCCTGACAAAGTACAGATTGGGAATGCATGCTGTAAGACTAATTCATTCATCATGACATATATTTAAGAAAATAGATTTACCAGTATTTTCTGCAGTTTATTTAGTGTTATTCCCTGCTGACTCCGATAGAAACAGCGCATTGTCCATGTATCAACAATATGGAATCTGTCACAATTCGATTGGTTAAAACAAAGTTAACCATAGATTTAAGCAAGTTGTATTCAATGCATTCTTTTTAGTATAAATGTAAAGCGTTACCTTTTGATTCTCAACTTTGCAAAATAGCAAGTATGTGTTATAATATTGTTTGAACTATATTCAGTGACTGGTGTTACGACAAAATGTTTTAGTGTGTCAATGTGTCAGTGTTAAACAGCATTTTACCGATGCTTAAAGTTTTTTTAAATTCCAGATGGGACTTTAGTAACAGAGCTTTGTACATCTGTTCTTGACACATGTACAGACGACAACGCTGGATGTAATGGCACCACGTGTGTATGTGATTCGGGATTTGTCTGGAACAATACGGCTTGCGGTAACGTTTTTGAAAATATTTCTTCAGTTTAATAACTATTTAAATATTTATTTAACATAAAACGTATATATAATTCATTAATCATTTATGTTTTGTTGTCGAGGGATATCTTTTGGTCTTGTAGACAAAAATTGAGCGCTCCTTCGTACTACACAGAGATGTCCACTCAAAATTAGCGAAATGCATTAAAAATTTTGTTCATTGATAGATTTATATGTATACAACAAACAAAAATTAGCTTTCCAACTTCAAGGTATATAACTGCACACAGTCTTTTATTTTACTAGAGAGTTCAGCCTGTCTCATTTAAGACTCTTTTTTTAGTTGGGTCAGGCCTGTGCGATCCGTGTGACTCTTCAACACTACCATGTGACTCTGGTCTAATATGCAGCTCCGTAACGCACAAATGTGAATGCCCTGCAGACCGAGTACAGATTGGAGAAGGATGCTGTAAGTAGAAGTATAATTTTTCATCTTAGAGACAAATGTCCATCAGATAAAATGAAATGATACAAGAATGAATTGTATAAATTTTGATATGGAAAAAGAGACATTTTAGCAAAAACTATAAACTAGGTCACTGATTGTATTGTCTTCCTTGATATTTTATTACTTCCTGTCCGATTACATCAGTACTACAATGTAGGAAAGACACATCGTTGTCAAAGGTTCAAGCATTGTGATGTTGTGATGTTTCCGTATGGTACACAAAATGTTCTTTCTTTTATATGTTAAAATACTTTTGGGAATACAATGAACACAGACGCAGTGCCACAAACATGACCGATCGCTATGATATAGATATGTATTGTGTTGAATATCGTTTTTTTTGTATTGAAAGATGGAACACGTGTAACTGAGCCGTGTACGTCTGTTCGTAACACGTGCACTGATGATTATGCCATATGCAATGGAACATACTGTGTCTGTGAAACAGGATTTGTGTGGAATGGTTCCATATGTGGTATTGTTTTCTTATTTAGTCTTACTAACGAGTTATCGATGATAGAAAGTCGATTTAGAAAAAAAGACAAACAAACAAAAAGAAAGTTACAATTGAATAAAACAACAGAAACATAAATTCATGGTAAGTGTTCTAGAAGTGCCATTTAAAAGGCAACTGCAAAGCATAAGGGCTACATATGAAAAATTGAACTTCATTGACAGTTACACAAACAGTTTTCGACCTAACGGTTTGACAGGCTTTAACAATTATGGTCTGTATTAATACTAAGGATAGAAGTGGTTTCTTTCTCAGTTATCATAATTATGTTTAAAAGGTTTAACAAAACAGTTTTCTGTGCTTTTCTTTCAGAAATACATTTTCAGAACAATCTTAATTATTTGCAAATTATAATTAATAGTATTAATTTATAGTTATATGTCTTTGTATCTTAGTGTTTTATTTTAAGTTATGTGTTAGATTTCTTAATCTGGATAAGTAACGTATGAATTGAGTCATACTAATTATGAAAATAAACATTAAATTATGAATACTATTTCATACCTGCTTAATATGTAATTTAATATAAATTTAGTGTCATAATCACTTTGTCATTGTTTTTCCTCCCAGTTGGATCCAGCTTATGTAACCCCTGCGACAATGCTACGCTGTTGTGTTCATCACCTCTTGTCTGCGGGCCAGGCACCTATAGATGTGAATGCCCGAATGATAAAGTACAGATTGGAGACACATGCTGTAATGACGATTCTATTCTTATTTTTCAGTTCACTAACTTATTTAACTTTTTTCCAATTAAGAGACTGTATACCTTCCAATTATCGAAAATCAGTAAATGCCTTTTCCATTTCATGAAAAATTGTATTGTTTCTTTATTACCAAAATTGTTATGACCCAGTGTATAATTGTATAAATACAATCAACTGCGCCAGGGAATCGATTCTTTGTCTCAGTGGTCAACAGCGTTGGTTTTCGATGCTTTTGAAAGATACATTGCATCTTTCTGTTACGAACTTTTATGACTCTAACACAAGAAAGGACTTTATAAAATATTATGGAGACGTTGCACTGGTGATAAACTTCCATCTGAAATTGTATTTCTTTTTGTTACACTATTGTTTTACGTAAATCTTTCTGTATATTTTTAATTGGCTGACATGTTGTTATTAAATATTTAATTAGTTGTGAGTAATTGGCCAAACCCATACTCTTAAAGGCAAACCTACCATCTTCAACATAGTTTGGTTCAATCATGTCCAGCTCTAAGTTATTTCTTGCTTCTAAAGGTACATAATATTTGTAGTTAATGCATGCTAATTGTAAACTCTTCATAGAGTTTACTACAATAATCAGTGAATACATTTTGAAATATACAACCGGATGGTTATATACAGATAAAGTCTTCTGGTAAAGGAAAGGTCAGGAAAATATATTCAGATGTATGGGATGTAATTTAAAAGATCACAGAGAATACATGATTCTGATAGAACTATAATATAAGACTAAATTAGACTGCAACAGCCTTATATAGGGACTTATTTACAGATGGGAGACTCATTGGTGAAAGTTGTACATCGACTCAGGACACGTGTATTGATGACAACGCCGAATGTCCTGGAGCGCCAGGTGTCTGCACATGTATATCACCCTTTGACTGGAACGCTACGCTTGGAATATGTGGTACTTTTTTCATAAAAAAACATCTGTAACTGGAATGTCACTTTTCATTCAAACTTTACAATCTCTTTTTTCATAAGACCCACGTGCCTCTGTAAGTTCATTCTTTAAGAATGACGTGTCTCTGTTAAGTTTATTCTGCCAGTAAACAAAAATAATGCATTCATGACTTGTAAACAATATAAAATGTGATTGGTCCATTACTGATCACATGTTATTCAATATAAAGCGATATTCACCTCAGAAAATAAATACTGATGTAAACAAAAGTTGCGTCGTCACGCTGCGCTTGTGCATCGGGTAACCCCAGGAATTAAATCTATTTATGTAATTTTGCAAACAAAGAAGAAGAAGAAGAAGAACAACAACAACAATAATAATAATAGTAATATAATGATAATTATAATAACTTTATTTATTGTGGAATACATATTTTGGTTCATGATCAGTTTTCAGTATGGTCCCCATACAGAATTAAGAACAATTTACAATGGAAAGTATTATCAAATACAAACTGAAATAACAACAGAAAATGTAACAAAATTATGTACAGAATATCATACAGTTACTAATGCCGTACGTAGTGTATATTTTATTGAGTTATCTGTCTGTGACGTACATTTTCTTTATCATTCTTTTGAGTCATAAAACAAAACAGTACCTGTAACATAATCTCAGCCTAAGGTCTTAATATTAGCCAGGTCCGTAACTGGAATATTCACTGTGTCATCATACAATAACTGAATAATTTATTCTTTGAGTGAAATAAACGTGCCAACTTTCGATATTTTGGATAGATAAAGAAGTAAATGTTAAGAGTCTAATAGCTAAATACATAGTATTGAATTGCTTAAAAACAACACATTCTATGCACTACTTCTTTTATGGGTAACTTTTTAAGTTACAGATTTGCATATTCATTTCAAATATTATGGAATGTATTTGCATTTTGCACTTTATATGAAATAATTTACACAAACAGATTAGGTGTTTCTTAGTTTTTTATTGTTCAGAGTACATAGATCAAAGAACATGATAACAAGATAAATCACAAAATGTTCTTTAAAAAAATCCAGCAAAAACAAAAACAACAACAACAACCAAAAAAGAACAACAGATATTTCTACGTAAGAAAAGATGAAAGCATGAAATTTCCGTTTAGATGACAGAGTTATTGTCGTGCATAATTTATTAAGGGTAAATGGGTAAAATGTGAATAGAAGACTTCAGTCTTGTATTTTCCTTACCAGTTGGGCCAAACCTTGATGATCCATGTGACTGGGATTCATGTGGTACTGGGCTAAAATGTGGCTCGATTAGCCAGCGATGTGAATGCGAGACCCCGCCTCTACAGATTGATAACATGTGCTGTGAGTATGAATAAGACCATTTTCAATATTATTTTAAGATATGTCGGATACATTAATATATCATAACCTATAATTTTGCGTCCCTACACTACTTATTCTTAGACTAATAGCTTCAATGAGATCATTAACAGCGATCCACTGAGGAGACAATCTCATTAAAATCAGATCATCGTTTTCGCTTCGTTACTCTAAGGGTAGTGGAGCGACAGTTAGGATATGATTTTAATGAGATTGCTGAGGAGATGATTTACATATGAAGTGTGCCTCTGAAATTGAGAAAATTTCTCAAACCTTTCCTGGAAAGCAAATAGATAAACAACTAACTCGAAATTAAAGACTAGATCTTTGCCCCTCACAGGTATTGGCATCTAGTATCAAACGTTTTAGTTACCAACCAAGACGATCTAGAACTACTGAGTGTAGCGTAAAAAACATGTTATAAGGGCATGCTGAAAAAAAATTAATGCATTTTAACATTTGTTATGGATAGGCATTAAGTTTTACCAACAGAAGGAAGGTTTTCTTAGATGGTGAGAAAGTGTAACTGAATTTGTAAAAACGTCTTACTTTGATTAAAAGTGTGGCGTTTTGATAAAGAAATGGTTATGCAAAAAATGGCATATAAAAAATGTCTTTGATGTCATTAACTTGTGTTTATTTTTACCTTTATGATAACATGAGTTTTATTGGTATTTTGACTTTGTAGACGGGTCACACATTGGTGACAATTGTACAACTATGACAGACACATGTACCGATGACAGTGCTATGTGTATAGGTGGTAAATGCGCGTGCATGGCAGGGTTCTCTTGGAATGGTCTAATATGCGGTAATAAACACACACTTTGTAGGACTACTACGATCCAGAAAAACATTAAAAACCTTTCTTAAACTATTACAAGATGCAAGGTCTGATTTTGTTTTATTTGTTCTATTATTTTAACTCCACAAAATGCATATTCTTTTAAGTATGTTTTTTTTTTAAAATTTCGTGAGTATCTTAATGAATCAGATTTAAGTCTGTTCTTATTGAATCACTGTGGTTTCAGTTGGAAGTGAGTTAGATGATCCGTGTGACAATTCATCTGTTTCCTGTATCGCAAATGGACTGGTGTGTGGGTCGACTGGCAAGTGTGAGTGTCCTGACGACCAAGTTCAAGTTGACAATACATGCTGTAAGTGAATTTGACATAGTATGACTTTTACACAGCACTTCTGGAGTGTCATAACAGTTTGCCTATGTCCATACATGTATCCTTCCGTTCGGTCACCCGTCCTTCTGTTTACTAAATTTTTGACTATTTAGATAACAATGGATAACAGCTACAGTCAAACTCATTAAATAGTTAAGCAGCGTGTTAAGTTAGGTAGCTGGGGTTTTCCATGTAAAAGACTCGTATAGATGTTTAGTTTTTGTCCCTGTCTAAAACATTATGTATCGCTCATATTCCGCAATGACTAACAACCAGAGTCATCAAGCTCTACAAAATAAAAAGATATTGTTAGCAGCATATAAAGTTAAGGTAATGTTAAGGGACATACTTAAAAATATGTTTTATTAAGTAAACATATCTCCAAAGAGACAATACCCATAGTAACTTAATACCCATAGTAACTAATTTAAAAGAATTTAGCGGCTAGCATGCGACGTTGTGCATCTAGATGTCTTCGTCTGGGTGCACCCAGGAAATGGAAATTCAGATCTTTACCAATGAATTAAAAAACAACAATGTTGCGAATTTGTTCTAATAAGATACACACAATATATGATTGAGATGCATTTGCTCTGATGTAACATTTAAGCAGACCGAGACTTGGCCTGCTTTTCATCAAAACATAGTCCTCTATCTTCCAAATTCTTCTGTCATTCGGACTACCTTTTTTTACCATGACAGTACAGCTTAAAAAAATATCAGTACTAAAAAGTCAGTCTTGAGTGACATTGCCATTATACGGTTCAAACAATGCTAGCTTTATCTTGTCAGCAGAGATAACCTGTACTACTCTAAAACAAAAAGCCTCGAAACAATTCTGAGGCATGATCAATACGTCATTCAGTTATACATTGTTCAGCTAAAGGTCATTAGTATTAAGCAAAACGAATTAACCTTTACATAACGTTAGTCTGATGTTAAGTTGTGACTCTTGTGTCTCTGGACATAATCATAGGACATGAAAAATTCATTGTTACGTTCAGTTCATTTTTAAATGCGATCCGGGCATGAAAGGCAATACTTTGGGATGTAAATGCAATACCCTTTTATATGCAAGACCCTAATCGGTGTACACTACAGACAATTAGATGACACGGAAAAAAGATTTAAAACTGAACACTTCTTTGCTGTAAATGATCTAGTTTATGAGCTAGTTTCTAATCACTTTCAGTCACGTTGTAAAACTAAACTAAATGTATGTTTTAATAAAATTAAAAAAACCATTTGAGCCAGTGGCAAAATATTTTTATCTTCCTGGGAGATATGGCTATAGTCTTTCCATCCGTCCGCACGCAGTCCAGAATTTAAGTCTTGAACATAATTCTGTATTTCTACATTGACTTGAAACTTAAAAGATAATTAGATGGATTTGGAGAGAAGGTCTGAGTGAAAACAAGAATCTCCATTAATCTACCGTCATGGTAACGTGCATGGTGTGATCTAAATCTATTGACTTGAAACTTTAAATTTGATATCATGATGGCTTCTTACGAAAAGAAGGAAACTAGATCGTTCCTTTTTTATTGCTCATTTTTTCCCAAATGTAGTAAGTGTTTAATGTAAAAAATGTCAATAACTCTATATACCATTTATAACTGACATTGAAAAGTTTTGTATCAAAAGCACACAGCACTTATAGTCTAGAACAGTAACTCTTGTTGTCTGAATAACAGTAACTATATCAACTTTAACTAACATCGATGTACTTCAATTTTGCAAATAATAAATGACTAAAAAGTGGTCACTTCATATAGATGCATGTTATAATTTCCCAGGAATCAAAAATGCTTGCAGTATATAGGCACAGTTTTGCCAAAGCTTAAGACAGATATCATATACTTGTGAACAGGCTTTTGCAGGTGAGGAAATAGTGAACGTTACATTAATAATTGAAGTTGTATAATGAAAATGATATAAGTATCTTTGTTGGAATACATAAGAATTGAGTTTTACGTTTTCAGTGTCTCTTATTTGTGGCCCATGTGTATCCAACAGCGACTGTGCTGGCTCCAATCAAGTTTGCGTGGGTGGCGAATGCAAGTGCGATACTGGCTATTTCTTGAATAATTGTAGCGTGTGTCAAACAAGTAAGTCAACTGAAACTACATTTCTGCCCGATCACTCATTTGCGGTAGACAGAATAACAACTCAGGAAGTGTGTTTATTATGTTAAGTGGAACACATATTTGTGTGTAAAGAAAATTATACATGAGCTATTCAGTACGATTTATTAAATAACTGTTCTAGACGCTCTTCTTTAAGATAGTATTGATACAAAGAATTTCAGTTGCAGACTACTCCTCATTTAGTCAGAAAAGAATACATTTTTCCTTATTTTATAGTGTTTATATCGCAATAGTTTTAATGTCAATAACATTTTTGATAGCCAGAGGAGCACACCAATTTTAATTTATGGAAAAGTTAGCACTATATATTACTGTAAAAAATGTATTATATTTTACCTGGCCAGAACAAGCCAATGGTTCTCCTTGTAACAGTGACGATGAGTGCACTTCAAACATCTGTATCTGTGGAGTATGCGAAGCGAATGCAGACGATGACTGCTGTGACGGTAAGTTTGTTGGACCCGAAATACATATATTTAAAAATACTGATTTGAGCTAGTCTTATAAAAGTATTATGATAATGTAAGAATGTAAGGAAATACCTATTGGTTATTGGATGAGATGACATTAACCTTGTCAATTTCGTAAAAATAACAAGAAAAAAAGGTTAAAAAAGTAAAAATAGAAAGAAAAAGAAATGCAGCAAAAAAGCAAAAAAACAACAACAAAAAACAACAGCAACAACAACAAAATATGAGTATTACGCTTTAATTCCCGATATTATATTTCTAGGTGAATATACGTTGTAAAGCTAGAGTTTTGTCCTTTTCTAAGTAATTGCATGATATCGTAAATTTGTAAGATAGAGAAATTCATCTACTCACTATTCTATATCCCTTACCTTAACATTTCATTTTCCAGACTGTGAAGAAGCAATTGCAGATATCGTTTTCATAACGGACAATTCTGCCTCTGTCGGCACCTCAGATTACCAACTAGAGAAAGCTTTTGTCATAAGTCTTATCAATGAGTTTGTTGTGTCCACAACTGAAACAAGGATCGGCGTGGTCGATTACGCGACGCAGATTCGTGAACAAAACACCTTCAACATGAATGTGTACACCAGTAACTTGGACATTACAGCACAGGTTGCAGGACATTCGTGAGTATTTTATTTCCTTGATACTTTTTGCTTGCTGTTTGCTTCTTGCTTCATGTAAACAACACATTGATTTACTTAAAATGGAAGTCCATGAGGCGGCCGTTGACTGGAAAATACCATTTTAAAAACACTGTCATGAGGATGGCATAGACAGAAGCATTAACAATATTGACACCTAACATTTCTTATAGGTATGAAAATCATTTAATGATAAATATTAATATTTATTATATACTTATAAATGCAATATTAAGAAATATTGATGAAGTAAAATGCGTATTTTCATTTTCGTATTTTCACTGTAAAAATTTATTTTTCACTGCAGTGAAACATATTTTCCGTATTTTCACTGGTGTCTTGCCGGACTACTTTCTTCTAAATTCAGTCAATACACAAATTTAAAGGGGAATTTTGTCAAATCGTAAGGTCAAAAAGAGAGTAAGTATGTAATAAACAGAAAATTCAAGTTTTTCTATAAATATGGGAATTATTTTCATCTCGTGTATGAAAATTATCATATTTCATTCGTGGCTATTGCCACTCGTGAAATATTTATTTTCATACCACTCGATGAAAATAAATCCCTTATTTATAGAAAAAAAATCTTGAATATCCTCTATATATATTGATATGTTGATACAAGTGTACATGTGGTTGACTCCCCAAACATATTTATATATTTTATCTAGAGATAAAGGTATATCTATTGTTGACTTCTTGGTACGTTACTTTATATATCAAATCTACAGATAAATGTATCTCTCGTTCACTTCTCGGTGAATTGCTGTTCATATCTGATTTACAGATAGGTGTTTTTCTTGTTTACTTGTTGGTTAATTGCTTTATATATCTGACCCACAGATAAGTGTATCTGGTGTTGATTTCTCGTTTAATTGATTTATATAAAATATCTGATTTACAAATAATTGTTTCTCTTGTTCGCTTATCGGTTATTTGCTTTGTATATCTGATCAACAGATAAGTATTTCTGTTTTTGACCTTTCGGTTAATTGCTTGGTATATGTTATGAATTCTCGGCTTATTGGTTTATATGTCTGATCTACAGATAAGTATTTCAGTTTTTGACTTTTCGGTCAATTGCTTAGTATATGTTATGAATTCTCGGCTAATTGGTTTATATGTCTGATCTACAGATAAGTGTTTCTGTTGTTGACTTTTCGGTTAATTACTTGATATATCTGTTCTACAGATAAGTGTTTTTTTCTTGTTGACTTCTCAGTTAACTGATTTTTATATCTGATCTATGATTGTTAAATGATCGTATACCATTGAACGTACTTATTTTATTTTTTCGAACTCCATGTTGTCTAGCAAAACATAACCTTCATACCAGAACAGCTCATCTCACAGCTAGGGTAACATCAACGAGGCAAAAATAAAGTTACCAGTGAGATTGAACTGACGTGGTTAAATAACTGTCCAGTGAAATTGATTAGAGTTCAGGGGCTAATGAAATCTTGATTGTTTTTTTATATTTTAAAGATAAAACTTTTACATAAACATTTTGTTTTTTTCCTGAAGTTACACAGGTGGGTTTACTAGAACAGACTTAGCTTTAGAACGAGCGACACAATACTTCCAGTCAGGGGCAAACAGAGCGAACATTAAAAACTTTGTAATTGTTCTAACTGATGGAAATACTAACAATGGTGGACAAGGAGCTCCTTTACAAACTGCGGCAAACAATCTAAAAGCCATTCCTGACATGGAGGTAATATTGATGGATGATTAAAAAAAATCATTTGCATTTAAAGAACTAATAAAAAAGTATTTTGTCTTGACTTTCATTAAAAGTCTCACCTGAACGAAAAAAAAAAGGAACGTTTGTTTCTGTCTGATAGTGACGTCTCAAAAGACATCGCTTCGTTGATAAGATAGCAGTTGAAAGTAACTAGTTTGTCATTTGTTTTTGAACAGGTGTTTGCAGTGGGGATTGGTGGCGGGGTCGATCTAAGTGAGCTTCAACTGATTGCCTCGGACAATAACAATGTGTACGAAACCACAGGCTTTGCTTCACTGAATGAAATCACTGTAAAATTATTGGATGCGGTTTGCAGTTAGTATTTTTATGTCCATATTTGGACACATGTTTTAAGTGTTTTCTTTTATACAAATAGATTAAACTCGTTTATCTAACATGGATTGGGAAGCGAAATATTGAATATTGCAACTTTTATTTTCTATCTACATGACTGCTTTCTGGATTCAAACCAGTGCTTTCGCCTTGACCACTGCTCCTCCTCTTTATTCATATAGAGTTAAGAGGTAGGTACAGAATCGACATGGAAATGAAAAACTAAATAAGGACGTTTTTTTATTTATGTTCTGCTTGTCTTCATGGAAAATTTAGTATGAAAGAAGATCCAAGAAGTGTTAGAAACAAGTTAAAAATATTTATATAGCTGACAAGTACATCGAATGATACCTCAGAAAATCTTAGCGAGTGACATGCAACACTGGTTATGGTTAAACCTAAAATCCATTCCGTTTTCTTTTTAAAATTGTATAAAAGTGAATGATATTGAATGGTATTGAATGAATTAATGAATTTTTACCCGAAATCAAGGTGATAGTTAAACGGTTAACACAGTTGTACCATTTTGGGGTGAATGGCAATTTATTTCAGATAAACACTTTCTAAGTGTCTGAATGCCTAAAGGAAAGTTTTGAACATGTGAATTTCTTTAATTTATCAGTTATTTTATATATAAATATAAATGCAGTATATCACTAATTACTTGCAGGGTAAGTCACTTTAAGCTGTAACGTTTTCTCCTTAACAAGATCGCTGCATCTTAGGGTATTCAAAGCCTTGCACTACCACACAAACGATTTACTTCATCTTTAAGTTAGATTTTGTATGTTTATTTACTTTTGGATCCAACATTTTACTAACATTAGTGGAGACATAAAATTTATTATTTTCATTTTTGCAGGTGCAGCCAAAAAGTAGGATTGTGAAGAATGCTAATATTGAAAAGAACCCAACAGCAAGTCACGTGTTAAACCCATTTCGTTAGCAAAAAATTGCTATGCGTATTTTCACATGATGTTAATTTCAAAACTTTGAACTTTTTATCATGATAGTTATGCAAATAATCAAATACATATTTCTTCATCAAACTTATATCGCTAAATACTCTTAGCTTGTTGTAAAAACTTTTATAATAAGACTAGAAGGCCTCTTCGTAAACTCCCAGACACCGGTTTTTGGTTGAACTGCTTAAGGACATAAGCCGTTTTGACCTTGTTTCGCGTTGTATCGGACTTAAGTTTTGGTCCATATATTTGTTTTCTACAGTGGTGCTATATGCGTTCAGTTAAAAAATGTTTTCCTGCAAGATCATTTTTTTTTCTACCAAGCGTTCATTAGAATAAGACTTATGGTTAATAACCAGCTCAAACTAAAAACCGCTCCAAAAGGCCCCTCATTCTCATCTCTGCTGTGAAAACATGTACATCGCTATACGCTCTCTATAATTAATATATATAAAAAGCATTTGGACTTTATTTAGCACGTTGTTTCCATGTGAGGCCATCACCTAGATGCATATACGATACATCGATTGGCAAGCGAGTGCACCGTTCCAATATTCGGCCTTTAACTTTTTTCCACTGTTGAGCTTATGAGACAAACTTAACAAAACGTTTGTCCCACTTAATCGTTTCTTTACTTTTTCATATTCTTTAAGTGCATCTTATTCTTACCCTTCCCCTTAGTCATGTAAAACACCTTAAAGTACTTTGAAAACTGTCTGAAACATACTCATGGTTCCACAAAGACTTTTTAAAACGCTAAAAATACAAAAGAACTTATGAGCTAAAATTCCCTCTCTCCATAGTAAATCACATCAGTTGCTTTTTTTCTGCAAGTTGGCTGACTAGGGAGAAATGTACGGAATCTCGTTCGGGCCGTGTAAAATATCGCCTGTCTAACAGGCGATTCACTCGCAAGGACTTAACAGGAGATGTACGATTTTTTAAACAAAATGACACATTAGAAATATAAGTATTAAATTTCGCCTGTATTTCCTTGCGAGGTTTTAGATTTGTGCTAGTATATATGTCCAATTGAAAGGGTGAGACAAGAGATTTTTTGAAATACTTGCCTGTCAAACAGGTGATATTTTACGTGGCCCGAGCGGAGTTCCGTAGAAATTAAACGCAAGTGTTCCTCTGTAAAGATGGTACTGTACACTTCTAGCAAACTGAAACTGTATAGATGTAAACATAAATATGCACTGTATTTCACCAGATTCAAATCAAATATCCAAAATATCCAATATCCAAAATTATATTGAACAAATGAAAGTCAAATTAGGCAGAAACATTTATCCTCTAAAGTAGATGAGGTTAACATCAAAATTATCCGAACTTATTGCATCCCAGTGAATATTTATTCCTTAATAGCTTTCCTGTTTCCGAATTTCCTTTTCATAATTTAGCTAACATACTCATGATAAATCTAAAGATACATTTTCATTTTACTGGACTGATGTACAATTTTAGCTATCCTTAACACAAAGTGCTTCAGGTGATATTATGAGATGGATATTTGTCATTCGTCGTCCACATTTTAGCTCAGAATGACAGGTACTTTACCTTTAATAAGTGAATGAGGTCTTCATTTGATAATGTTCTACAAAGATTGCTAATTTAAAGATACTCCCATTCATGCAGAAGCTTAGTTGCAACGGCAACCAGAAGGAATTCTTTAACCATCAAATTAGAAACCGTATTGTTCAAAACCCTTGAAATAATTATGTATGTAGGTAAAGGTGGACCTTTACAAAAATACCCTTGTTGTCATTTTCATTTAGAATAAGAACTGACCAGGACGGTACAATTTCACACGCCATTGTCTATAAGCGGGCGATGATGTTTCATTTAATTGAGCTTAACGCCCTTCTAACAATCAAAGTAGTATCGGGAGAGCATTTTAACCATTGCTGCTGGGAAGGACCAGTGATAGACACTGTCAGAAACTGTCACATAAATGGTGATGGTCGGTATCGAGGCTTGAATCGATGACCATCAACCAGTGAGAGATTAACGGATTTGACGTTACTGACTAACACTCGGCCACAAGAACGGATCAGACTAGTCAGAGAACATATTTATCGCAAATAATTCACTGTTTGGATTTCTGAGGCGTAGGCCACCTTGGTTAGAATATTACGTATATAAGCCCCATACCGTGTATTATTGTGTAATATATAACGCAAAGAATATCTACACAATTAATTGTGTGTAAACTTTTCTATGGGACGGTATCATAACGAATATCTTTTACAACGCATAGTACGACTTATCTCCCTGTCCCTTCTCTGAACAGTCTGTGACGTATGTGAAGGTCCTCCTACACTTCTAGGCTATTTTATGAACCTCAATAACTACCTTTGTAGTAAAACGACCGGACACTGGCCGCTGCAATTGTCCATGACGAAACAAACATGCATCAGCACGCACAGATTTAGAGCAGCAAAAGCATCTAATTTACAGTGTGAGTTTTATCCAGATGTACTCTTGATACATTTTTAATGTTAATCATTAGGAACTTTTTTAAAACAATGCATACAAATAAGCCTTTTACCTCCATCCTTTCTATGACAGGCGATTCAACTGAGTCTAAAATTGCTACAATTGTATTTTTTGAATTTATAAATGTTATTACAAGAAAGTAAAAGTAGGTGGAAAAAGTATTCAGCTTAGAAATTTTGTTCTGGTATTAGTGTGTGTGGTTTTCCCCCATTGGTTTTGCACTAATATTCCGAAAGGCAAGGGTCCGACTAGCTGAACATATAGAATTAGTCTATAAATCTGTCGTACTATAATGGTTGAATCTAAAGTACCAAGTTGCAAAAGTTGTAAAACACAACGAGTTTAACTAGTGTCCTTGACCTTTTAACTCCCCGGCCGATTCCTGTGTTCGAATAATAGATTCATTGTGACTGTCTGTCTGAAGGTCAACGCTTTAATGTGCGAGTCTTGACTATCGGCTTAAGTACGAAGGCGTATGCTATGGAACTCCAGCTGCATGAGATTTGAAGGAAAATCTTGTCTGAATCAACAAGACTAAGAGCTCTGATTATCTGTTTGTATTACTGTCTAGCTAGGCTTTACAAAAGTATTACCATTAAGTAATTATTTAACTTTTTTCAATAGGCCCAATTAGCCTTGTGTTTGCTTCTTATGTTAAATAATTTTATGGGTTTAATAGAAAAGCGAATCAAGCACTAACTCGTCTGGGCCATTGTTCGGATTAGAAGAGATTCCAGAATAGAAGGGTCGTCACAAATGTAGCCGTAAGTCAAATATTATATTTCATCACTAAATTTTTAACTTTTTATTTAAATCTCAGAGGATATTAACTTTAGAAAGTATTCAGTTTCTATATAACAGAAATAGCATTTTTGCTCTCAGTAATAAATTGGCTGCAGATTTATACATATATAGATCGAGAGATAAGTTGAGTGTTATGTAAGACAGTGTAATTTTTCATTCAATGAAACATGTGAGGAATGTTTATAACATTGTGAGGAATGTTGTAACACATTGATTGTAAGACACAGAACAGAAATGAATCTTTACAGACCGAACGACACTGGCATAGCATGCTGGTCCCTTGTTTGTGACTCACAAATAAGTCTTAGAATAAAAAATCCTAGATGCGCAGAAGAGCATCTCTAAATTTGGATGACATATGTACTTACAGACTTACACAAATAAATAACTGCTGGAGAACCTGACTTGCAAACAGGATTCATGCCTTATGTTAATATACGACAGAAGTGTGGCCGAAAAATTGAAATTGAAATTTATGGCTGAATGAACATAAAACGTTAGTCATGTTTTCAACTAGATCCTTCACCTGATGTACTCATGTTTTCAACTAGATCCTTCACCTGATGTACTCATGTTTTCAACTAGATCCCTCACCTGATGTACTCATGTTTTCAACTAGATCCTTCACCTGATGTACTCGAATACTTTTTATTTATTTACTGCTTGTTTTTATTATGAATAAAACCGTTTTTAAAGCGGGAATATCTTGTTTTGTGTTAAAAGTTTACGTATACAAGGCTTTGTTCACTTTGTTCAGAATCGGAATGGTCTTCATCAGAATCACACTAATCTGTATACTCATTTATGTCTTGTCTAACAACACAATATAATTAATAATCATATAATAATTATATGTTTTATGTATTTATTTATTTATTATTATAGTCTCTATCTATGCATATAATTATACATAGCCATTCATATAGAATTATAAGAGACTGTTCTGACATATCAAGACATTATCTAACATGTTTAAATCATTTTTACATATTTACAGTACACACTGTTCAAACTGATATAACATTTTATAAACTAAAAGTTTGTCAGTAATAACACTTACCGCCCAATCCTTTACTTTCGGCAGTTGTGGTATTAAAATTAACTGGTGACTTACTAAAAGGTTCTATATGTAGAACTAAGTTCTTGTTAAAAAATTTTGCAACTACACAGGGGCAAAATTTAATATTAAAAAGTATAGTGTATATTCCTGACAGGCTTTTGTATTATAACACAAGATAAGATGTTGTAGTATAGGACAACTAAGAATTCATACTATATAATATTGAAAAAGAAAAAAAAAGAAAATAAGATAAATAAATAAATTACCTATCACTACAGAGACATAGATATAAGAGATATGCTGCCTGACTGAATGGCAAGATATCACACAAATCATCCAAACAAATAAAACTTGACGTTTACATTTGACGTTTACATTTCAGAAGAATAGTGGATCTGTATGTATTAACATACTATAACATTTAGAAGTGAACAACTATGTTATGATAATTTCACATATATGGCCTAGTGGTTAGGGCGTCAGCTAACGGAGCGTAAGGTCGAAGGTTCGAGTTCCATCAGGGGATTACTACAACGAGGCTGATTCTTGAGCTGCCAGCTAGTTCGATAATGCCTTCCGTCTGGCGTCTTACATATAGGACAACGAATCGTTAATTATGTACAACAGTAAAGTTGTCTCGTGAGCGCGGAAGGGTGGTCCTTTCAGTAGGGACGACACTTTACATAATAAATTTAAGGATAAAAAGAAAGGTTTTCTGCAACGAAAATTAAATACATACCAGTTATTAACCGTTAAAAACTGACTGCTAGTTATTCAACAGATATACATTTAATATTTAGAATTCTGTTAGTCTGAAAGACCGGGCAAAGTATTTCCGATTGGTTCTGGTTCGAATCCCAAGTAAGTTTCGTTATCGTTACAATCATAAGGTTTGAAAAACAATGTCTTTGCAAGACAACTTTTTTATTGACAGTTCTCTCTATAAAACTTGATTTTTGAATGACGAAATTCGAAATAAATGAACACGTAGTTTAGTTTTGTTCAAGCCGAATACTGACACTCATGTAACGTACCACTACTATCATAAAATTGGAAAGGTAAAACACATTCTAATGTGTGTTGATAGAGTGCATGAAAATTGCGAAATACAAATACATATATCTTGTAGGAGTTAAGAGAAAGGTAAAACATAAACATGCCACTAACATAAAGTGCCAGATTTAGCAAAACCTCTGAGTGTTATGTCATAATGTTTATCACGCATAAACGGAAAGTCTATGGTATTCTCTCGACCGTTGCTTCAGATGTCTGAACAAATCTTGACAGTTATATTAGTATTATGCAATATACACCATCTTATATTGTCCGCCAGACAGAACACAATTATGCCTCTGTAACAAAAGAGAATAGATTTGGCAATTTTCACTTTTTTGTACCCAATTTAGTAAAAGTGCAATACATTTTATCATTTCGCGACTACAAATAGTAAATTGCGACTTGTGTTATTTTTTTGTGCACTCTTTTGTGTGTTACCATTGAGGTTTAAATCTTACACCATTACTGAATTATGTTGTAAAAAATAAATCTGTACTATACAACATAGAGTTGAAATGATGTGTGTGTGTGTGTGTGTGTGTGTGTGTGTGTGTGTGTGTGTGTTTGTGCAATATCTGAATGGAAAAAGCCAAAATTACAAGTACTGTCAGTAATGACATTTGATATACTATATATTTGCAGTCAATGATTCAGGATTCACAAACATTTCTTCCCGCGAAATTTCTGAAAACTTCTTAAATTGTGATTTCGCGAACTTTTCGACTCGCGAAAATATCAACTTATAAAGTATTGCATCGAAAACCATGTTTTCAAGTATATCTTACAACTGAAAATGACGATAAGGACAAACAAGTTTATATTTGTAAGGTAAGAAATGTTATTTTTGGTATATTATGAACTGTGAAAAAAGAAAGAAAAAAAGAGAAAAGAAACGCAGTACTGCTATAACAGATGCTACATAATTAGGTTACTTCATAATATCCGTGATGAAACTGAGCAATTATAATAGTGGATAGTTTGTTGAAAATATAATAATCTGTAATTTAGATAGACTCATATTTAATATAAAGATAATAAATCCAGTTTCAGAGAACAAAAACTAACCAAGTTATTTACAGAGTTAGTATTTAAATTGAGTGTTCAGAATGTGACCTTTGTTCGTTCTTAGACTTCGTAACTGACAATTTGCTTCATTACACCGACGCCAAAAATAGAATTTCATCATCTGTTTGTTTGCTTCGCTTCGAAAGATTGATTGCTAACATTAACCTTGAATACATTTTACAACACGTTTATGAGAAGAATAACTTTTATATTTTAAATCTTTATATTAAGACATGGTTGGCAGAGAAATTTCAAAGCTTCAGCACTAGATAATGTCAACTAAGAAGCCTGTATAAAACATTAACCCGTTGTGGAGATTCTTTTCAATAAATCTATGTACATGTCTCACACATCAGTAATTTCAAACTAGATATTTATCTACATATTTATTTATAAACCAAAAACAGCATACTTTGTCTTTTGCAAAATTAGTTGGAAGAGCGTAGTAAAGGACACATATTACAATTCCTTATAAACATAAGTTTAATTAATCTAAACACCTGAGCTAACGAGTGATATGATTTAAAACTGATGTTCTCTCATCTTATGCAGCTCTAGTCTACTTATGATTAATTTTCAGACTATCATGTTTAAATACAAACTTTATCACGACTGACACTAGTGCCCGCTGCTGTAACGACTCAGGTATATGAGTGGTAAAAACCATGTCTTAAATGTTTGATAAAACTATCATGATGGAAAAAACGTTCAAATGTTTAATATTTGCACACTTCAGATTACATGATATGTACAATCATTTATTTTTATCATATGCTGCAATACCGTGAGGAGGCACCGCGGTCCAGGGGTAGAGCGCAGGGCTCCGGGTCCGGAGGTCGTGGGTTCGAATCCCGTCAGAGGCGAGATTCTCTCATGATCTTCACATTCCTCACCTCTGCGCGAATACTGGTATGGAACCCAGGTAGCAGTCATCGAGCGTGGTGAATCTAAGTTGTAAGAACTTGTATCGCAATCGATGTAAAATAAATGAGTCTAAACTAATACCGTGATAATGGTTTTGATGTCCGTTGGCTAAATTGCTATTGAATAGCACATTATCCAGTTCTAGGATAACAGGAATTCTTATACCAGATTTGTAACAACTACAAATGGTTACAATTTATATTTGAATGTCTCTTGTGTTTAAGGCAAATTGCAAACTTAACTGAACTTAACTAACAAGCACACAATCTACATTTTTCATGTGATTAGTGCATCAAATACCCATTAGATCCAGACAGACCAATCTAGTAAAACCATTATGTTTAAAGAAAAAAGCTGAAATTTGTTGAAAAAAAGATTTTTATCTATGTCCTTGATGTTGCAACTATATCCACCATCTTGGCATTTTCTGAAGGTACATCTGTCCAGTATTGATGCATATTGAGCCCCTAAGAACAAACCAGGGAATGCTCTTGTTCCTATGGAATCAGTTTTCTGCAAAACTATGCAGACTGATGAAAATATAACTCAGTAGGGATTGCTTGTAGAGGTTAAAAATGCTGACACTTTGACGTCTAGAAATTCAAAAAAGTGTTAAGCTGATATATAACACTAACAAAACTCATTTAATTGTATAAATATTGATAATTGTGCATAATAATATTTATAATCTTAAAAGGAACCCAGTTTTAAACCAGTAGACACAATTTGACTCAGTGTCTGTTCAATTGCGCTTCAAGAAAAAATGGGATTACCAAATTTCTTTGTAAAGGAATTGTAAATATTAAAGCGGCAAAAAGGTTTAAAGCCTGCCTTTCTGAAAATTATTTCCATGAGCCCCTTGTACCTTTGATATGTGAACTACGCAATATTAGGTTCAGCTATGCTACTTACCTATTTCCAACAGGATGCAAGCTTGCCACACTCTTAATCCAGATACTTCAGCTATATCATACTGCTGCTGATAATCAAAGTTTTGACTCTTCTGTGTGCACTTATTTGAACTGCACTCCCCTGCACACAACTGTCTAAAAATGCAGATTATTTTAACAGACGTAAACGAGACTGCAAGTAAATGAATATTCTTTCAGAAGCTTGAAATTTTTGTTTTGGTGTATTAGAATTTTTTTGTGGTAGCCGAATTCTGTTCTTGTAAATGTAAAGCTCCTCTCTGATCAGAGAGAAATTCATTGGAATGTTTAACGTAAGTATGAAAAGTGTTTTATATCAAAATTTATGCTGTTGGTTTTTAGACAGAATGATAGACAAAAAGACCACACCGTGTTTCTGCGTATTATTTTCAATATCAGAAACGTAAGGAATCCTTGTCGCTGTCGCACTTAGACGCTCGACAACGCGACGCGACATCGCGAGATGCGATACGACGCTCTACAACTCGAAGCGACGCGCGTCAATTTCAAACGAAATATTGCGATGTCATATCGTATTATCGCGCTATAACAGGAGACAATGCGAAACGAAATTGTGAAAATGTCGCGTCGCGTTGTCGCGCGTCGCTTCGCATTGTCGAGCGTGGAGGCCTACACAAGTACAGAACGCGATGGACGACAACGCGTCATCGCGACACCGCGACAATGCGATACGACGCACGACAATGCGAAGCGAAACTGCGATATTTCGGGCTTTTATAGTGCGACAATACGAAGAGACATCACGATATTTCATTTGACAATGTCGCGCGACGCTTAGCGTTGTCTAGCGTCGTATCGCATAATAGCAATGTCGCATCGCATTTTCGCGATGTCGCGTCGCGTTGTCGAGCGTCTTCCTCTAAGTGCGACGGTGACATTTTAATTGGCCCCTAACAGGGGTAGAATCCTGTCAGAAAACAAAAAACTGCGCATCTTTATCACCTTTTATATTAAATGCCTCCCATTTAAATAATGTTCGTATAATGTCTACTAAAGAGGTTTTTGCTATCGTCTCGCACCACATCTGTTAGTGAGAATGAAAACGTTTGATAACATCGGTTCAAATTTCCTTCCAGACATTCATGTGCCATTTTGATCATCTTAAGAATATGTTTAGCAAGTATTCAAGCAGACAGATCTTATCTGGTTAAAACTTAAATATGTCAATTTATGGCAGACGTGTCATAGGCGAGGATTTTATATTGTGTTTGAACATTGTCCACATATGAATTGAATTTATGTATAAATTTTGATGTTTTATCAAACTGAAGACAATAATAACAAAAGCTTTGTCTGTGTAAGGTTTTGAGAACACGTTGACGTTGTGACGTCACCATGACGTCATAAAAACTGATAAGACGTTGTCATCTCACAAAAAGGACTTCATGTTGAACTCATACTATAGACTTTAACTAGAAAATATGTTCAGGACAGGTAGGAAATGTCCATGTATTCTATATCGGAAAAAATCTGTTATGTGTACAATATAACATTTTGTGGACATTATTACTGCATCGTTCTTGATGAAATAAATAATGCATCTGCAAATGGTATAGGTATTTTGAAACACACTGTAGTAACAGCAAGTTTCTTTTGTCTATGACTATATTACAGATTAATCGCGCAGGTATATTAACAACTAGTAGGGTACTACGTCATCGCGCACATGTTTTATGCTCTCTCCCGTACTTTTTTTTTAGTTCAACAAACTGTCGCTTGAAAGGTTAAATGGCCCTTTTCAGTAAGAAATCTGTAGAGTTGCATAAAATCATGTTGTGCACCGAAGATTGGCTGGTGTGCTTTTGTATTTACGAAAAGAATTTTTATAATGTAAAATTCGAGTTTATGCCTGAAAACGGGAGAACGCTTTTTCAGCATGCATTCAGAGAAAAAATCTTTCACGCATATCCAGACGTAGTATCCTAGTATTTTATTAAGCCTAGCAACTACTGCATGACTCCTCAGTTATAGTACAGCGCGCTTTTCCTGGCCTTTCTGCAAGGTAAACTGGCGTCATTAAGTTAATATTTACAGTAATATTTCTCGTAGATACGATTATACCGCACACTCGGGCTTAATACCTTATGGGCCTATAAATCTCATATATTCCAAAATAACAGGCTGTAAATATAACAAAACAAATGGCTAGCATCATTATTTCCATTTCAACTTACTGTTAGTAGAAATTGAATAGATATATCTATATATGTGCAATTAAATATCCCTGATTCAATCAATTTGTTGCGTGGTAAGTCAGTGCGGATAAATGTTATTACCCTAGATATTTGCATTGACATATGGTATGGACAGAGTTCCAACTCAATATGTATGGTCTCCGAAATATTAAAATGTAATCACGATTCTTTACATGAGGTTACACTATTCATTTCATTTTTTGCTGTGTGTTATTTGGAGACGGTGCAGTCATTATTTCTCCATACTCCTGTAGCGAAACACTCGCTATTTAACGACTTGGCGACCAGTTTTAGAAATTCTATAAACATAAAAATAATATCAAAACGAAAAAATAAATAGGATAATATAAGCCAGCTTTTTCTTCGTTCTTCAATTTTTCGTCACAGCCTGTCGAGCATAAATTTATAAATAATTAAACAGGTCGAAAGTCGTAAGCAAAACACAAATACACAAGATAAACATCGGTGTACTCTTTTCACTTCTGTTAGCTCTGAACTATTTCTCGTATGTTATTTTTCTTTTATCATCTTTCATCGCTAAATTACGCGATATTACTTGGTGAGAATTGAGTTCTTTAGATAAAACAGTTCTGTCTTCTCTCATTTGCAAAATATTTTCTAATCTGATATTCCATTTAACAGATAAATTAAAATGAAATACATGTAAGTCAGACAAATAGATATTACAAATATTATGTTTTTTTATAGAAAAATTAAAGTCCCTGGATCAAAATTTCAAGTACAATTTATATTTTTTTACCAAGAAAGATGTCTTACCGGCTGAAATGATCTTTATTTGAACGAAACTCATTACTTATTTTGCAGTAATTTTTTCAATGATATTGCAAAAATATAAAAAGGAATGACTTGATAACGAAAGAAAGACACATTGTTTAAGAGTGAATAGATCATGACGGTTCCATCATTATTCTATTAGTACATTTATCTTTCAATATCAGTAGAATCAATGTGATACTGTGACTTTAAATAAAGACAATGGAGATGTGTAACAAAAATGAAGAAAAAATGAATATAAAGCATGCGTGTTTTGTATGTGCATAATTATTTTCCTAACGTCCAGGTAATGCTGGATGCTGGGGACAATACTTGTACAACTTCTAAGGTTAGAAGAATAGCCCACAGAATGAATACATAATATATATATATCATTATAAACCTTATAATTCTGAAGAGTCGTTATGGCTAATGAGCCCCTGTTATAAATCAAAGCCTCTGTTTTACTAACAATTAGCTCTTTTATAACATATTTTGATGAACTTTCGCGACTTCACGTAATTATCTTTTAAAGAGTATTTTGTTTCTTTATTTTTCCAATTCAATACAGTATGTTTGCTGTTGACATTCTCTACGTTAGAATTCATTTATGTTAGCTGTTGATCAAGGTTTAGGGACTTTTTCAACTAAAGGCCTGCCATAACTGATATTTTATGTGTTGTCCTGATGCTGTTCTGTTAGGTTCTGGTGTGGTTAGTCATAGACAATCCATTGAAATTTTATTGTAATAGACAATATATTTTTATATGAATTGATAGTATTTACAGAATGATGTCAGAGGGACAAATAAATGATAGGCGATTTTTAATTAAATAGCCTTATCTAACATTTCTAGAAAACAAAACAGTACACAATACATATTTGTAATTGATAAAAACACTGAATAGAAACTCAAATGTGATTAACTCTGGTATTATCTCAAACGCCTACTTTAGTTTCATTCTCTCATCAGAAAAGTAATAATGATAATTAAACATTTTACGGACGAGAAGTCTCGATTATCTGTCTGTTAATAGAAAACACACACGTTCTTTTTTGCACGTTCATGCCTTTGTTTGATATACATCTTATTAAAGTGAATCACAACATCAACTTTCTGCTCAGATAAAATACAAGATATAAAAACATATATCATATATGTAGACATATTTGTTCTTTGTTCAAGAGAACATATTTTAACAACAACAACAACAACGACAACACAACGACGACAACAACAAACGAACAAGAAAAACTAGAGAAGTTAAAAAGGGCAAAATCTAATTTAAAAGAGAGTTCGTGCAGTCAGAATAGTTCTGATTAATTTATCAACTTTGCGTGACAGGTCTTCGTAAATAATTGCCAGATGAAGTCACATGACCATAAGCTCTGCGTTTCAATATTTTGGATCCTACATTCATTAAACCATAAGCAAGTGAATAAGAAAAGCAAATACAGAATTGATATCAGGTGTTCCAATTCATTTAATTTAATGTGTAACTATTTTGTATTTTAATGCGTTTTTTTTTTGTAATTCAGAGTTGAATATAAATCTATAATTTCTTTTGTTAAAAATTATGAAAGTTACATACGACATTGACTGAACAAACATTTTTTACACGATATGACATTATGACAGAAAAGAGAAACAATTCTATTAAACTTTTTTTTTATTTAAGTAAATGTGCAAAAATAATGATCCAGTGTTAGGAAAGGTTGAAAAATATCATGCTAATCATTCGCATTGATCCATATTTATGTGTGTAATTTGGATGCTGTTATGAAGTATACATTAAAATCTTGTATCGCCTTAAACGCATCAGATGAATTTTATATTGCTATCAGTATAAAAACGAATACTTAGTTCTGTTAGCACTCTAGACTTTTATGAATATCTAGAAATAATCTTATCTGTTGATCGAAATATCTTCTTAATCTCTTATATTAGGAAATATATAGGCTTTCAGTTATTTATCATATAGTGTTTTTATGTCATTATCTCATCAAACTACAGAAAAAAAAACAACAAAATGCTTTCAGACTGAGAAACTCCACAAGCGGTCATTCCATCAAGAAATTTGCAAGGATTTTTTTTTTTGTTATCGAAGGCATAATATTGTCTGAGACGAAACTCTATTAATAGAACGCATCTGATAAAGCATTGAGATGATTTTAGATAAATGTTCTGTTAGGTTATTTTGATACTCTGTGTTCAAGTTTATTTGAACGCTGCCACCATTTTATACCGACTATTTCTTTCACAACAAACTTACTTACTCTTCTACTAATTGAACATAGACAATTTCACTGAAACACTGTCATTTGAATCCATTGTTTTTAGACGCAATTCAATTTCAATTTTGTTTCAAAGACGCAAATATACAAGGAATTTAAAAGCCAAAGGAAGAACTCTAGTTACAAAAACAAGCTCATTGTTTCTTTAAGAACTTTAAGTTTAGTCATTGTCAGAACTTCGAAATATAATTCGATGTCATGATATCTGTCGCGTGATTTAATGAAAATATGCGGAAATAAGCTAGAAACATGACAGAAGCGATATTTAAAAGCTCAATCATTAAACTTGTAGAACAAACGCTAGCAGCCTCGTACACTGTAGGAAAGGAAATTGGAAAGGTAGACTTGGAAGACGTTCATCAAAATATAAAAGGTAGACTAAGTTGATTATGGTATGGAACGTAAAGTGTGCATTACTTATTTTCAAGAGAGGGCTTTGTGACCTCACTTAAAATGGTGGAATATGGAGTCCGTTTAAACAGAATTTTGAGTCATTTTTCACTTGGTTAGCAGTTTTTCTTGAACCTTCCAGCCAAATGACTATGCCCTATCGAACTTTCTATAAGGTTTTCTCGGCATTTTCTTTGAAACTCGTAGGTACTGGAACAGAAAAAGTTTAACTGAGAAATTTTCATTCTAGTTGTTAACGAAAATGGTTTTCATGGTCTTAGTGTCATTTTCAGCTAATAATATCCTGATTACTTCTAATCATGTGCTTAAAAATGTGAGCAAATATGGTCGCTCAGTTTCCAGATGCTGTTTCATTCATACTTCACGTTTAATGACCGGAAATATAAGGTTAACCCTTCTTTCGGTGCCTGAGTTAATGGATATTTGGAAAATGTTAAGTCAATAAATCTCGGTAAAAATGTTAGGCACGCTTTACAAAAACATCTATGATAAGCCGCGCATTGAACCAGTTGATATTCTTGTACATGTTTTCAGACACATAATTATCAGAATAAAAAGGAGAAAGAAAAAGAACAACAAAACAATCAAACAAAACTAAATTCTCACAAACAAACAAACAATAAAGGCAAAATACTCGCCTATATGTTAATTTACTTAAAACAAATCAACTTTTTGGCACATTGAGATTCAACGGAAGCTCTCAGTTAAGCTCATTGTGATTTATATATACATGCATATGACATTAAAGTATATATAAACTTCCCTACTTACCAAATACTTAGATATGGCCCGAGAAAGTAATTTGTTTCAATAACACACCAGGTTAAAAAGATATAATAGGTACAACCAAACGTCTAAGACTGTTGTAAATGGTTATCACTATCGTCTAAAATGACCGTTTTATGTGGCAGCATTTGAAAGCTTCAGTATATTTGTCTCAACTTAATACAGGCTTCTTTATCACACTTCTTTAATTTGTAAAGTTACGAGAAATAGAGGCCTTAAAAAGAAGTTTCTGTGTGTGGAAAATTTACGTTATACGATACAAGTTCAAATATTTTTTCATTATTCTGAATAAGATTTGCATACTCGGAGAAGTTGATTTTTTGACCATAAGTCTGGAACTAATACCCTGTATTTATTTGCAGAAACTCTTATCCTTATAAACAAAATAAAAGAACCAAAATAGACCACTTACCATAACGGAACTGGCATGTAGAGTAGAAGAAAAAATGCTTCATTTAACTGTCTTCTGAGCAAGTTTAGTCTTAGAATTTTAACCATTACAAAATCAGTTTAAGGAACTGTTTACGGCGTTTGAATGGGATGTGAAATCTGCCCAGGGCAAAACCAGGTTAGCAGGATAGTTATTACTGGATTTCCCATGAATAGATTTGGGGGTTTTAGGACTTTATATTTTGAATAAAGCGTTTTATGCATTTGATTCATCAATGCTCAAATGCCAGTAAGCTGTACATTTTTATACACGCGTATATAGTTTGGCAGCTTGCGTTTCGATCCAAAGTTTAAGAAGATAATTCACTTAATGAAACCAATATTGAAACATAATAAATAATAAATAACATTATATAAGTTCGACATTGTCTATGGCGTGCTTGTAAATTAAGACTTTGTGAACCATTGATTTAATTTCTACGTAATTTCTCAGACAAACATACCATCGTTACAGTAAAGTATGTATAAATGGCTTTAAGGAAAGTCTAAATTGTATTTGGTTAATTTATCGAATGTTCCTGATGTAATTACTTGTATTTTCCTTATGTTGATATGGTAGACGACACGGGAAAATGGCGCTTGAACATAATTTTTGAAAATTGACATTTGACAAATTGAAACTCTAGTAAAATAAAGTCACATATTCTAATTTGAAGTCAGCTTCCATAGTAGTTCTGTTGGTAGGAAATTAAATGCCAGATTTTAAATATTTAAATCTTAACTGTTTCATAACAAAATTATATACCTTTTTCAAATGTCCCATCTTTTTACACAACTATAAATGTTACTATTCAATGATGCGTTTCATTCAGGTAACATCATTTAGTACAGTCAGTATTTACTTTTGGAAGTAATAAGCTGAAATTGGAATTATTTTTAGCTTACCTGACCAAAGATCAGGTATAGCTTTTGGTATGTTCTTCCGTCCGTCTGTCCTTCATCCACAATTAACTTCAAACAACACCTCTTATACCAGTGGACTGCAATCAAACTTCACAGATATGATCCTTGTATGGACCCCTTTCAAAATTATGTAAAGATGGAATTCCAAGCAGAACTATGTTTGCCAGAGCAACTGCAAGGAAAAACTTTTAAAATCTTCTTGTCTGAAATCACAAGGCATAGGAGCTTAGAATTTTGGTTTATAACATCACTTAGTAGGCTTCTATCAAAATTATATAAAATATGATTCGTGGGTCAGAATTGGCCCCACCCGAGGGGTTGCTTTATTTGATATAGACAAATAATGGAAAAAAACTTTAAAAATCTTCTTCTTGGAAACTATAAAGTCTGCACTTTAAATATTTGGTGTGTAGTAATGTCTAGTGGACCTCTTAAACCATGGTCACTTGGTCAAATTGGCGTGGCTCCAATGGTCACTTGATTTTATATAGAGTTATATAGGAAAAAGATTTAGAAATATACTTGTAAGAGCATGGGAAAATTTTTTAAAAAGTTTTTTCTTGCCGGAAATCACAAGACCAACGGCTTAGATATTTTCTATGTAGAATCAACTAGTTGATTTCTACTAAAATCATACAAATAAAGGCTACTGGGTCAGAATTTGCCATTGGTCAGTTCATTATATATAGACTAATATAGAACAACTTTAAAATATTCTTGTCAAAAACAATAAGGCATAGAGTTCAGATATTTTCTGTTTAGCATGTCTAGTGGAATTCTACCAAGCTGGTATAAATCATGGCCCCTGGTTCAATATTGGCCACGCCTAAGGAGACACTTGGTTTTACAGAGTTTTATAAGAAAAGTTGAAAACAATCTAAATGTCTACAATCACAAGACCTAGAGCTAAGATATTTGGTTTGTAGTATCATCTAATTGACGTCTACCAAAATCGTACAAATCTTGGCTTTTGGGTCAGAATTCGCTCCAGACCAGGGAACACTTCATTTCATATAGACTTCTTTAGAAAAAAATTTAAATATTTTTTTTTGGTCAGAAACCATAAGGCACAGAGTTTAGATATTTGCTTTTTAGCATTGACTAGTGGACTTCTACCAAAATGATACAAATCATGGTCACTGGGACAAAATTAGCCCCGCCCCAAGGGTCATTTGATTTTACAGAGAGTTATATAGGAAAAGGGTAGGCATTGAGCTTAGAAATCATAGTGAGTATTGCTTTGTTAATTAGATGGGCTATGGATGAACTCGGCCCTCACCTTTGTACCCAACCTGGGTAACCCCCCCTCCCCCAAAATATAAAATCCAATGGTTGGACTAGGAAGGTACATAACCTCATCCGCCTTTGTTAATGACCTTCATGTGACATTGAGGTCAGAACTGGAGAGGAGTCGGTTCATTTTATGAAGCTTTTATATGAAAAACAAATGGTATGAACAAAGTTCCAGTTCAATATTTATGGTATCGGAAATAATCAAAGGTAATCCAGGTGACATTTTACGTGATGTCACACTATTACTGTTGTTGTTGTTGTTTGTAATTTGCAGACGGTACAGTCATATATTTCTCCATACTCATGTAGCAAAACAGTCTCTGTTAAACGACTAGAAATTTAGAAATTAATTAGAAATTAGAAATTTTCTAAACATAAACGTAATGCCAAAAGGAAAAATGAATAGCTTGTGAGCAAACTTTTCTATCGTTCTTAATTTTACATTTCAGCCTGCCGAACACAAAACTATAAAATAATTGAACAGGCCGAAGTTGTAAACAAAACACAAGAGCACAAAATAAACATCGGTATGCTCTTTTCACGTCTGTTTGCTCTGCATTATTTCTCGTATGTTATTCTCTTTTATCATCTTTCACCACTAAATTACACGGTATAAATGATTTGGTGTGAATGCTAGATGTTTATTTCTGTAGATAAAACTGTTCTGCCTTCTATTATTAGCAAAATATTTTCTTAACTGATATTCCATCTAAAAGGTAAATTAAACTGAAATAAGTCAGACAAATAAATATGAGAAATTCAAGTAAATGTTATGTTTTTGATAGAAAAAAGACATAAGAGATCTGTAATGAGAATTAAGAAAAGAGTATGATATTTGTACAGATAGTAGAGATAGTACTGAGATAATGTTTTGCAATATATGTATAAATTAATTATGTACCTGCTGTCCAACTAATGCTTGTGATAATAGTGGTACAAATTCTTATGTAATAACGGTCCTAACACATATTGTTTATACATAATTGTAAACTTCCATCGACACGGATGTTAGCAGTGACAATTTTTAACCAAATATAACATTTCCTCTGTTGATCAAACAAATTAATTTTCATGTCTATATGTCTATTTAATTGATCAAATGAACAGTTTTATGCCTTATATAATTAACATGAGATTTTTTTAAACATATCATTATAAAATTTATAATTCTGAAGGGTGTTATGGCTAATGAGCTCCTGTAAATCAATCAAAGCCTGTGTTATACTAACAATTAGCACATTACATTTATAACCTATTTTGATTATCTTTTAGGCTTCATGTATTTATCTATAAGAAAATGTTTTGTTTCTCCTGTTATTTTTTCCATTAAATATGTATGTTTGGTGTTGTCAGTATCTACGTTAAATCCATTTATCTTTGAGGATTGATAAAAATTAAACAACTTTTTAACTAAAGGCCTGTCATTACTAACATTTTATGTGTTGTCCTGAAACTGTTGAGTTATGTTCTGGTGGTGTGATTGTTCAGAGACATTCCATTAAAATTTTACTTTAACAATTTTTTTTTAATATAAATTGATAGTTTTTACAGAATGATGTCAGAAGGACAAAAAAATGACATGCTTTGATAGGCGTTTTTAATAAAAATGTATTATCTAACTTCTCTATAAAACAAAAAAATACGAGTACATAATACATTATTTTTTGGACGAGAAGTATGGATTATGTGTCTGTTAATAACAAATACACACGTTCTTTGTTGGACATTCATGCCTTTGTTTGATAGACATCAATTCTTATTAAAGTAATTCACCACATCAACTTTCTGCTTAGATAAAACACAAGAAACAAGATATCAAAACATATGTTTATACATAAAGACATATTTTTCTTTGTATCTTTGTAAAGGAGAATGTATTTTAACAACAACACCAGGAAACAAACAAGAAAAGAGAAAAAAAAAGGCAAAAGCAAATTTGATTTCGTGCAATCAGAATATCACTGATATAATTTATCAAGATAGCGTGACAAGTCTTCGTAAATAGCTGCCAAAACAAGTCACTTTACCAAGCTTCTGCGTTTTAGTACTTTGGAGCCTTCATTCTTTAAACCATAAGAAAGTCAGTAAGACAAAAAAATATATGATTGATTTTTGTTCAAATATAATCAAATGTTTAAATATTTATTTTTTAGGGTTTCTTTTAAGTTTTCATAATCAAGTTGATTATAAATCCAAAATTTATCTCATCATCTACGACATTGATTGACAAAACAAATTTTTTTACATAATATGACATTATGAAAAAAAAAGGAAATGATTCATTTGACCATGTACAGGGTGTCCCAGAATATATGTCCACTTAAATAATTTGAATAACTCTTCACAGACATGTCATATAAAATCATATCTCATCTTAAAGGGTATATACGTAAGTTTTTTTACAATTAAAAATTAATGTCAACATTTACTTACAGCTTTTATAATATGTGTTCCAAATGACCACCATTATTTCGCCGTACAAGCTCAACACGTTCTCTGAAATTGCGTACATGACGTTAACACATGTGTCTCTCGATATTTTTTTCATTTCCCTACGAATAGCGTTTTTCAACTCAGCGATGCATCTTGGTTTAAGGCTGTACACGTTGTCTTTTAAATAACCCCAAAGATCCAAGGGACTCAAATCTGGTGAATGGGGAGGCCATACATGAGCCGTCTTCAAAGAAATCAATCGGTTGCCAAATGTCTGCTCTAACCACTCCAGAACACTTCTTGCCGTGTGTGGTGTAGCACCATCCTGTTGAAACCAGCAGGTTTGGACTCGAATTCCTCTTCTAATTAATTCAGGGACAAACTTTTTCTTTAAAAGATTCATGTAACGTTCCGAATTCACAGTGCAACATTCCCCATTTTCTTCGTAAAAGAAAGGCCCAATGAGTCAAGAGGAGCTCATCACTATCCCATGCTTTTCAAACTTGTTAGCCAAGCGCTTAATTTGTTGCCTGGAAGGTACTTTCTCTGTAGGGTAAATTTTCAACAATTTTCTTTGCACAATAGATGGAAATTTTCCATTTTCGAAGTACAGTTTCACAATTTCAGCACAGGACACCAGTTTGGAAAGCTGAAAACTAATGACGTCATTGATGACGTCCTATTACGTTACCGTGACGTCGCATGACACCATTCATTTTTTTATGAAAAACTTATATCCAATACTTTTCATTTGATACAAAATATGTAAAACAATGAGTGACTGTGTAGAAGTTATTCAAATTATTTAAGTGGACATATATTATGGGACACCCTGTATGGTTATTTTTTTTTCTTTTTTGAAAATGCGCAAAAGAAATAGGATCCAGAGTTAGAAAAGTTGTAAAATATGACTTGAATCATTCGCCTTGATCCCTTTTTATGTTTAAAATTTTGGGGGTTGTTAAGAAGTATACATTAACGAATCTTCTGTCGCTTTAAACATCACGTGACTGTTATATTGCTATCAGCACTTATCAGTATAAAAAATGAACACATAGTCCTGTTAGCACTTTTTAAATTACGAATAATTCTATCTGTTGATCGAAATATTTTCTTAATCTCTTATACTAAGAAATATATAGGCTTTCAGTTATTTCTCATAACATTATTATAGTGTTATATATCATTATCTCACCAAACTACAGATAAAAAACACAATAAAATGCTTTTATATTGTGAAACTCCACAAGCGTTTATTCAATCAAGAAATTTGCAAGAACAGATTTTTTTTTATCTAATGCATAATATTGTCTGAGACGAAACTATTTCTAGACGCATCTGATAAAAAAGATAAAGTTTTGAGAGGATTTAGAAGCAAATCTGGTAACTTTTGAATGCTGTAACCATTTTACACCTACTATTTCGTACACAACAACCATACTAACTCCTTTGTTAATTGTCCATAGACAATTCCATTAAAGCACTGTCATTTGAATCCACTGATTTTAGACTCGATTCAATTTCATCTTTTTAAAGATACAAATAAACAAGATGTTTCAACGTCAAAGCCCGTAATGTAGTTACGAAAAACCCATTCTTTAGAAAGTTAATCATTCATCTTTAACATTTATCAGATTTCTAATTTCACGTGTATTAAATCGGGTTTTTCTTGAATGCTCTATTTGTTTTCAAAATATTGTAATCAAAAGAGCAGTGAGGTTTGTCTTCTTCAAGATTCAAAGATGTAACACTGAATGAAGAGAGAGAGAGAGAGAGAGAGAGGTGCGATCAAATAATAAAAGGTAAGCAAACTTGAAAGCACAAAGTTAAACACGGGAAGGAACGTGAAGGGTGCGTCACTTATTTCAAGCAAAAAGTGTCACCTGAGTTAAAATGGCGGACAATGAAGCCCGTGTGAACAGGTTTTTAGAAGCTTTTCATTGGTAAGCAGTTTTTCTTGAACCTGTCTGCCAAATGACTACTACCTATCGTATCTTTTGTCTATAAGGTTTTTCGGCAATTTCTTTGAAATTCGTAAGTACATGATAGAGAAACATTTCGTCATTCAAGTTGTTGACAAAAATGGTTTCAATGGTCTTTGTGTCATTTTCAGCTAGAAAAATCCTTGTTATTTGTTATCGTTTGCCTGTTAATGTGAGCAACATGATTATGGATGCCCAGTTTCCGGAAACTATTTTATTCATTTTTCACGCTTTATGACTGGAAATAAAATTAACCCCTTCTGTTAGTGCCTGAGTTTATGAATATTTGAGAAAATCACATAAACCTAGATAACTATAAGTAAGACACAGTTTACAGAAAAATGTAATGATAAGCCGCGCATTGTTCCAGTTTATAATTATTTTATACATATATTCACATTTCAGGATAACAAAAAGGAAAAAGCATTAACAACAACAAAAATCACAAACAAAACAAAAATCAAACAAACAACCAATTAACAAAACAAACAAAAAACAGAAATACCGACACAAATTAATACAACCTCCCCCCCCCCCCCCCCCCCCGCCGAAGAAATACTGGACCAGTTGAGAATTAACTTTAAAAAATCTACTTTTTTGACACTGAGATTAAATGGAAACCCTCAGTTAAACTAATTATGATGTGTATATACATTTACCAGACATCTAAGTATATTTAAATATCCCAATTTTCCCAAATATTTAAACATGGCCCAAGATGTAATTGTTTTCAATCACTGAAGACACACCAGATGTCTATAAAGCTATAGGTGTATCCACACCTCTAGAACTATTGTCATTTGTTGTCACGATTGTCTAAAATGAGCTTAATATGTCTCAGGCTTCTGTATCACATTTCTTCAGTTTCTTTCTGTGTGTAGAAAGTTACGTTATATGAAACAAGTTCAAATAATTCTTAATTATTTTGAACAAGATGTGCATACTAACTCGGAGATGTTAATTACTTATTGCCATAAGTCCGGAACTAATGCCCTTTATCTAATTGCAGAACTCTTAACTTTATAAACAAAACAAATGAACCAAAATAAGACCACTTACCGTTCCGGAACTGGCATGTAGAGTTGACAAAATATGCTTCATTTAACTCTAGGTCTTCTAAGCAAATTGCGCCTTAGAAATTTAACCGTTACAAAATCAGTTTAAGTAAGGTCATTACATGTTTACGACGACTGATGGGAAATCTGCCCAGGACAAATAAGGTTAGCAGGGAAGTTATTGCTGGAAGACCCACTAATAGAAAAGCAGAGATGATACTAGCTTCTCAATGAATAGACATTTATACTGTCGTTCGTTAAATTTAATGCTTCAGTCACACTACACCGTATAGCGTTAACGGACGCCAAACGCAAAGAAAAATGCGGCTGAAAGTTATCCGGTGGTGAAAAGCATTTCCCGCTGCTGCTCGGTGCTCTTATGATCGCTGTACGGGGCGCTAAAACGTACAAAACGCACAATGACCGAACGATCATCGCACATATACCGGATGAACGACGTACAGTTAACGGACTTCACCGTACTAGTAACGGATTTGTACCGCACAAAACGTACACGCAGCGCATGAAGAACTGACAAAACGTTCTTTGAACGTTCGACGAGCGTATTTCTACCGGTCACGTGACGGACAAAACTGGTATAAATAGTCCGATATTTTTTTTCGTTTCGTTATAATAGTTTCCACGCTCTCAAAGATCACACACGTGCTCCAAAATGCCAAAAGCCAAGGCTGCCAATGCTGGGAAGGGTAAGGCCAGGGGACGGAGGAATACTCCAAGTTTCGTCAGATGTACGGTAACCATGCGCTGGTATGCGTTTTGTTCGTTACTCGTACGTTCCTTATTCTGTACTTGTCCGGTTCGAGTCCGTTAGTAGTCCGGCCGTGAATCAGGTCCACCGGACAAGAACGGACTCGAACCGGACAAGTACAGAATAAGGAACGTACGAGTAACGAACAAAACGCATACCAGCGCATGGTTACCGTACATCTGACGGACAACTTTATCCGGTGGTGTGCGTTCCAAATTTTGAACATGTTCAAAACTTTCCACCGAACGGAACAAACACCGCCGGACACCGCCGGACAAGAAGCGCAAACGCCGCATGATAAACGGAAAAGAAACGCCTGTGAACGGACATGGACGGATTGAAAATTTTGTTATGCGTTGGACGTCCGTTAACGCTATACGGTGTAGTGTGACTGAAACATAAAATAGATTTAAGACCTTTGTCATACTTAATGTCTTGATTATCGTATAGCAAGTCGACAAAGGTAAATCTTAAATTCTTAATGTAAATACACCATAACTTACCTTTTTCTTTTGGCAAGGGAATAATGCACGTGTAAGAACAAATCAATTAATGGTAATTAAATATAATGGTGTTCTACTAACAGAAACTTCTACTTTAATATTCCTTTTTAACAATGACCTTGAAACTTTTCAATTAAATACCGAAAAGCTGGCAGATCGAATGCTGAAACCTGATCACACGAAGTAAAGCCAAGGGAAATATCCAATAACTCTGCACTGTGTTTATTTTCCGAAACGATATTCGCTCCTGTCGCAACTAATATTAGATTTCAAAGTTAGAAACTGTTGTAATGAATGAGTTAGGTTTAGTGCCTGTTCAACCAAATATTTACTCATATGGACACATTTTACGAGCAATAATAAAATGATTATTCACACCAACCTTTTATAAAGATTTGTCTAAACTCTTACCCTGCTGACCTGTCTTTAAGCTCGGATATATTAGGGAAAAATTTACTTACAGTATTTCCCGGAATTTTCATTCCTATGCTAGTATCTAGAATAAAAATGTCGTTAAACGTACAAAAACGTTTTCTTAAAATATAATTTTTGTTTCGCCTCATTAACTTTCTTTCAAAGATGACTTTCCGTTACTTTTCATTTTTTATCTTCATTATCTTTATATTAAAGTGTACAATAAATCCTTCCTCAAAATGTTATTTTTAGTAAAGTTAATGTTTTCATAGCCACTCGTACATTTAATATATAATTTGGGATGTCTTTCAGTCAGATTACAAGTAATCAGTAAAATTAATTGTACATGTATAGCTGATTTTAACATTTCCCCACCGTCATACGTACTATTGCTGTTTATATTACATTATTGTAAGATCAATGTTGGCAATGCAATGAAATCAATATATTTCAAGGAAATTTCGTCTGAAGACGTGTGTCTATGACGAAATCGTAGCAGAATTATATCTAACAAATGTCACGTGCAGAGAAACAAATATATGGGAAGCGATTTCGGTAACATACAGTGTTTTATACTTGGAAATAGATAAACTTTATAGAAGAAAGTTGTCTTGACACAACGAGAAACGAAAAAATCGAAAACTTTTATTGTTGCAGTCCGGTGACAAAAAAGGTTTATAAGTAACATTTAACAACCCGGTGGTTGGTCGGTCAGGCGGTCAGTCTGTTGCAATTTCCTTGTCCGTTGTATAACTTGAAAACTAATAGATTGAATTCCATGCAACTTCATACAATGGTCAAGCACAATGATAGAAAGTGCACTGTTTAAGAATCATAACTCCATCTTGAGTATTTGTATAGCTATTGCCCTTTGTTGGTTTTCCTTATCCGGAGCATAACTTGAAAACTAATGGTTGGAATTCATTGCAACTTCATACAATGGTCAACTATAGTGGAAGGAAATGCAATGTACAAAAACCACAACTATTTTTAATTGCCCACAACCATAACTCTATTTCAATTCTTTTACAAGGTATTCTGTTACTAGCAACTTCCTCAGTTCCGAAGCAGTCTTGTGGGGGTATTAATCACATTCAGAGATACCTCAATTTATATCTCATTTGCAAAATAATACCGCCGAGATTTGGTGAACGCAGACAGAAAGACAGAGAGAGACAACCTTTCGTTTTACAATATCCGTTCAATTTCCGATCAGGAACATGTGCATTCTCGGCTTCGTGAATTTTATATGATGTGAGTGTGGCTACAACTGTAAGAGGTATGTCGCAAACAGTAGTGTTGCTATTCTCTTTACGAAAAGCCTTCCAGCTTATTCTTTATCTTCTTCTCGCAAACCATTACTGAAGTATACTATTTATTGTCATGAAATAAAACACAATTCTATTTCTGTCATGATTATAGCCGTTCTTAAAGCGACCGACTCACAGATGAACCGACGATGAAAAAAAAAGAAAGAAAAGAAAATGTTTATACATCTGGAAAATCAAGCTGTAATTGTAAAGAACATATCTAAACTAAGTTACTGACTCATTTTTGTTACATAAAAACATCAAAATATAAAGTTTTACACACTTGTCGGTAAAAAATTACGTCGTTAGTCACGGGGTAGATACTTTAATTTTAACATTAATTTTGAGGATGTTGTATAACTAGTCTCTATGACTCAGTGGTGTATATCGTCGCTGTAAATTATACTGACCGAAAGGTCATGGGTTCGAATCCCGGTTAAGTCAAAACTTGCTTTTCAGTTTTCATTGTGAATAGAAGCATATTATTATGCTTTTTTCCATAGCATATTAACTTCTCTTAAAATTTAAAGAAAATACTTCTATAGCTGAATTCTCTGAGCCAGTCGCTATAATGGCTTTTATATCGGTACGAAGTTTGTTAATCAATCACTTTAAACTCCAAAGTATCCTTCAAAATCGTTGAATATTTCAAGAAAATTTGTCAGATAAAATAGAGAACTGACAGTACTAGTCGGTTTTGCACTGAAGTGCGCCTTTTGTTCATTTTATTTTTACAATATGCCGGAAATATTGCCGGATTCTGGACGTGCAAGATGGCACAGCTAACTTTAAAACTTAACTGCTGAACATCTACAGTTTCAGCTGTCTTCTTTTACATATAATACAGCATGGGGAGGATTCATTTTTTTTTAATTAATGGGGAAAACATAGTAATGACAGATTTTAATCTTATCCTTTTAACTTTTACTCAAGCTCAAGTAAAGGAAGACGTAACATATTCCGCGCAGTCAGAATTGAACAAAGTCATTGAAGTAATATTACGTAACAAATCTGTGTAGACGTAACATATTCCGAGCAGTCAGAATTGAACGAATCATTGAAGTAATATTACGTAACAAATCTGTGTAGACGTAACATATTCCGCGCAGTCAGAATTGAACAGAGTCAGTGAAGTAATATTACGTAACAAATCTGTGTAAACGTAACATATTCCGCGCAGTCAGAATTGAACAGAGTCATTGACGTAATATTACGTAACAAATCTGTGTAGACCAATGATATTATAGGAAGTTTAAAATTGCACTGTGTAGATTTTGTTTATCCTCCCACGATCTTGAAATCGAAAGAGATCGGTATTATGATATTGAAAGATCAGCTAGAATCTGTAAATTTTGTAATTCACAAGCAGTAGAAAATGAGTATCACTTCCTTCTGTCATGCCCTGTATACTTGGATTTACGTAAAAAGTTTTTAAAACCATATTACTTTACATGGCCAACTTTGCAAAAATTTGACAACCTTATGATGTCTCAAAACAAACAAAAAATTATTAATCTGTCAAAATATTTGTATTTTGCAAATGTTGGTAGAAAGGAATTTGACAAATAATTCAATACTTTTTCCTATTTATTTTGTCGTTAATTCTAAGCTACTTCTACTTAAGTATTTATGCTTTAGACCGAAATATTCACTGTTTCCCTTTTCACTACAATCATGTGTAACATAATAATTTATGGACTTATGTAGGCTAGAAGCAAGGTGTTATTGCTTAATTGCTGAATAAGCTGTTGTTGTTGTTGTTGTTGTTGATATAACCAGTGACCTGACTCACAGATATGTTCTAAAGAATTGTCAAAACTTGAGATATTAGAATGAGGAAATGGCGTGCAGAAGCATGTATTACAAATAATCATTTATGCAGTGCTATTATGCAGTATGCTTTTTAGCATGAACGTAAACAATAATAAAGTAGTTAATTAGAATAAAATAAATAAGATAAATGTTTCAGATGACTTTTAGCTAGAGATAGAACGACCACAGCGCCATAATTTGAATTATCTTTCTGAGCTGTGTTTGTGTGCTATCAGCTAAATTTTCAAAAGTCGGAGCCTAATAGTTTGAGACAGAATAGTTAAACAGTTGTAAAATGTTTGGCTGTATTGAGAATCTGACCTCCGCCATAGAGGTAGTAATTACTCCAGCAGAAAACTTTCAAAGCTCTCGAAAGCGGTATATTAAGCATTGCATCACGCGACATTTCAAATCTCTGGACCTTGTAATTTCAGACAAGAAGAGTCGTAAAGTTTATCTGTAATGTTACATAAAACATGCGACCCCAAGGTGTACCCAGTAATAACTCTAGTGACATACATTAAACATGTTTGTCGATGCCCACTGGACAATGCTGCATAATGAATCAAATACTCTGGACCATAATATTATGGCTAAAAGCAAGAAGATTTTTAAAGTTTTGTTTAAAAATAAATATATTAGATCTTGTGACTTACTTGTTGAATGGACGGAAATATTTTTTAGAGGGGGCTTCTCCTGTACAGTTTTGATTCAAACGTTTAAGAGGAAATTTATTTGAAGACAGGCGGGGGACATCGTACACCATGATATCGCTAATGCTCACTTTCAGCATTATGTGTTCAGATGAGAATAATTAATAAGACCAAGTTGGACACTCGAGTTTTTTACAAATTTATATTGTTTCGAAACAGCAAATGTGCCACACATCTTTCATTCTTAAAACACTGTTTATTGTGGAAGCATAAATGTTTCTTTATTAATGGACTACGAGTATGTATTTTAACTTGAATATTGTAAATCTAACTGCCGGTGCCACTGGACTAAAATGAAAGGGTAAGGCAGACCAAAATTAAATGCCACTTTACATTATTAAAGTTCAGCATAGTGTATGACGTGTATGTAAATTAATACTTTGTGAACCATTGATTTAATTATTACGTATTTCTCTGACAGACGTACCATCTTTACAGTAAATTATGTTGAAATGGCTCTAAGAAAAGTCTAAATAGGAATCATTGATTGTATTTGGTTTATTTATCAAATATCCCTGACGTAGTTACTTGTATTTTCCGTATAATCATATAGTACTATGCATACGTGCGTCCTTGTTCATGCGAGTTAGTTTGCAAAAATGTCTTCGTTAACCTCATAATTCTAAACTGCTAGTTATCTTAAAATTGACCATTTACCAAGAATATTTCGATAAATATAATTCTGGCTTTTAAGAAATATATTTTCTTCTTCTTGTTAAACGTTTTTTTATTGTTTTGAAAAAAAAAGACATCTTACTTGTTTTATTTTTTTTCCAGGCCTGTTACCTCGCCTTTTGTGTGTTCTGAATATGATAAATAAAAAGAGAAACAATACTGTTCTTGAATGCCAAAAAGGAATACCTTTTTACACCATGCATAACAAGAACAAAAGATAACTTTTTTTGGAGAAGCTGATTTTGGCGTTGTATCATTATAGAAAGTTATTTAGAAAGTTATTTAGCGAAAAACGAAACATTATAAAGATTAAGTTAATTTATTCCAAGTGCTCTTAGCAATATTAAGCTGGAGTTAGACAGGGGTAGTTATCATTATATAATGAATGTAAAAATGCCAGTTATCCATTACAAATAGTTTTTCATTTAGGTGGTATCTAATTTTTTATTTAAGATGACAGGAAGTGTTAAGCGGAATTTTCAAAACTTGAGAAATCTGATCAGGTATGCTTTAGCCCGTGCGAAATATCCATTAAAAGCATGCCTCTCTACGCTGTTTCAAACTAATTTGATTCTACTGCTCAAAGGGTTCCTTCCCATTAATATGAAATCCAAAGCTTCAAACATTCCGATGCGAGACAGAATCTTGGAATATTTTCTATGTCAGACTGACAGCAATGATAGGTGATCGGTAACTTTCAGATCAGCAGCAACGACAACAACAAGAAACAAAAATGATTCGGTAATTAAGCAAATACAATGCTTCTAACCTACATAAGAATTCTAAAATAGTTATTTCAATGAAATAAATTGTCATTATGGAATTCTCTACTCGAATTTGTAATTAGCTAAAACACATCTTTAACCAATGCGAATACTGGAGCTCTAACTAAATATGTTTCGTACAGCCTGGATGAAAATTTGTTTTAAACGATTTTCTTGTTCTGTTTAGCTTAGTTGCAATGTTGTTTCCAATGTTATTCATTTTAATTTATGAAAGTGTTTAACAATTTTTTAAAGTTGTGCATTTGAATTAGTTAATTATTTATTAAATTCTATTTTCAGTCACAGACTTAACTTATAATAAGAGATCAGTGATAATTTCACAATCGAACTTGGGTAATTTTTTTTTCTAGTCACGAATTACAAGTTATACGACTTTAGAGTGTATAAAACTGATTTTGAACAATCCCTGACGTCCATTCATTTATTTCTTTATCTTCATATCTGTATATTGAATCATTTGTTGCAGTTCTATTTAATAATGAAATGAAATCCTGATAGCCACCATTTCTTGTGATTGATTGTCTGGATATCTGTTTAAACAATGAAGATTACTTGTGATGCAATGTAAACGTAAAATAGTCTGTGACTGATAGAATACAACAATTGCTTTGGTTTCTGTTATATCAAGCGACGGCTGTAACATAACAAAATAGAGGGCAAAGAGAAAAAAACCCAACTAAAGTACTGACTTACCTAACATCAGAACATCACGGAATAGTGTGTTGAAAGTCAACAAATTATATAATTACTGATAACGAATATAATCATATATATATATCGTACTGTTTGTAAATATATCACTTCTTAAGCATTCGTTCCGGTAAAAATACCAAAAGGTACCCAAAACTTTGAAATCGTGTACGTGAAATACGTTTCTGTGTGGCAGTTTCGTCTTTGGGTCATACTGGCCGAAATGTTCCAAGTCTTTCATGAATATATTAAAAAAAACGGAAATCTATAAACATATCTTTAAATAAAAATCCGTTTTGAATTAAATGGTTTTAGAAGAAATTCAGAAAGTGCATTTTATACATTTAATAAACTCACTTGGAAGAACCGTTACGAAATATTTCACACGTAGGTCAATTTTCGTTCCTCTTTATTTCAAGAAAACAAAAATGAGCATAACTTTAACATTTATCTTGTTTTACACATTTATGTACTGTAACGGTGTTTTATTTTATCGTTATATGAATACAGCTGTAATGAAAGGATTACGTGTGTACTGTCTATAGAAATTCCGTTGCATTCTTTTGTGAAACTTCCTATCTCGAATATGCAATTTATGCTATATAGCAATGTTATAATTTATGTTATTTAACAATGATATCAATATTTTATTTTAAATATATCCTTAGCGTCGCCATTCTTAGATATATGTTTGTTTGTCAAACCATAAAAATCATATAGTGTATACTTCTCTCAGTCAACAAATGCTTTAATAGGTGAAACGCACCAATCAACTGTTTTTCTCAAGATCTGACTTTCTTTCTTAAAATGAGACTCTTATTTCCGCACACAATAGTAATTTTATACTGATATTCAACTTATAAGCAATTTGTAAGCATGCAATCAACGGAATTATTGCATCAATATCTGTAAATCGTAGGGAATTGGATTCATATTCAAGCACTTCAGACGTCTATTAGGAAAAAATAAAATAATCAGTCTTATGAAATATTTGCATATTGCTCTAAGTTTATAATACTATGTCAAACACAAATATTTCGTTTTTGGTGTTTTACAGCCTTCTGATTTGAGTAACTTTCCATTTTAAAGTACACGTCTTGTGCTGTGTCATAGCCAATCAGAGCTCTATATTAGTCGGTGCAGTCTATTATTTTGTATACTTTTTCCTGTTGCCCATACAGTTCTCGATTTCTTGTATCATTTTGGGAGTAAACTATATACAGACTACCAAGGGCATAATGTAAGAGTCTTCCTGATTTCTTATAAAGTCTTCTGGTAAAGAAATGCAATAGATTGTATAACAGTTATTGTAAAATAAATTTACTTTCAGAAATCCCTGACTTGATGTTTCATCTCTCTCCTTTTGTATCTACTTTGATACTTATGTAATTTTGTTTCTGCCATAAATATCAAGTAATAACAGTACATAATACCTCAGTTTGCATCGAAATAAGTCATGAGCTGTGTCATAGCCCATCAGAGCTCTATATTAGTCGGTGCAGTTTGTATTGCATTGTTCGTGTTAATGTCATGCATGTAAAAATCGAAACAGTCTAGACCTGACATTAACGTTAATCAAGAGTTGTCTTATGTTCCCCTCTAATGACTCTGATATATCCCAACTCGATTCTATCAATGGTTACTGACATGTGTACGATATGTGTACTTTTCCGTACTTGAAAGCATTTTGTTCAAGCAATTAGCGGTTTTCTTTGTTAAGAAATAAAAATATAGGAACAAAATACAAAAAACTATTACCCATCCCTTTTGTGGAAAGAATCTACAAAAATGCTAATCCTCAATGGCAAGTTTTAATGTTGCACAACAAGAAGATAGACTAAATAATTGTTCATACGGTTCAGCTATAATTTAAAACGATTCGCTTGTTCTGTTTGACATTAAGAATCTCTGTAATTCAGTTTTTACGTATTGCCAAGTTAAAAGAATAAAAAAAACTTTGTTTTTAATTGAGTAGAATCCACTTTAGTTGACACTTCTGATAGCTGTTTTAAATGAAGATGCCACTTCATATAAAGAGCTTTCATAAGATATGTTCGGCAAGAGAATGCCAATCGAATCTCCCGAAATGGACAGAGATTCGCCCATGCATATGACTTGGTAATCTTTCGTTTGAGAAGTTATGAAATAAACAGAGAGTCAGCTCATCTTGAAGAATAACTTTTAACTGAAACAGGTCTGAATAAAAAATCATGTACAAAGATACGGGGGGATTGGAAATAACAATTCATAGCTCTAATTATTTACATATGCCCAAAGTTTGTATTTGAAAACAAAAAGTCATTTTGCGTAAGACCAAAATTTCGCAACTTCTATTTTGTCCAATGAACACATAATCTTGTCAAAACGTAGCACTATGCACAAGTTAAACGAAAACTAACAAGAACGTGTTATGGAAAAATTAGTGTTTTAACGCAATTTAACGTTTGGAATGATATTAAATTGATTTTACAAAGAAAGGGTGAAGTTGTTACATGACATGCATAGTGTTAAAAATTGAAGATTTATAATTTCCGCCTGAATACTAATTGACACAAAAGACAAAATCTACGTACTGCTATACAATATACAGTCAACAACATGGATAAAGTAAACTTAATATGTAATATTTACATGAAAATTGTTACGGTTTAATACATACCTTCCTGTAATTGTATAAATTCAACCTCTGACAACTGCGTCAGGGAATCGATTCTTTGGCTCAGTGGTTAGAATGTTGGTGTTCGATGCATTAACATCAGAGTTCGAATCCCGCTCGGGGTTGTGAATTCTAAGGTACATTGCATCGTTTGTTACGGACTTTCATGTTCGTAAGAATATAAAATAGTGGGTATTTTTGATTTGATAATGTTTTGTTTGAAAACATCAGAAATAACCCTATTACACTGTTACAAGTGAAATTAATCATTACATAACAATGACTTCTTCAAACTAATTCTCCATTCAGGATTTTATCTAATATATTCACAGCTAGAAGTGGTTGTGTGTTAACTCTCATCGAACATTTTTAACAGGACTTCTTCGTGATTTTTGCTTTCACACAGATGCTTCGATATACATCATTAATATTTACTGTAGCAGTCTCTTAAAGACAATACTCGCATGATAGCATTATGTCATAAGAGCTCTTCATGTTTAGAAATCATATAATATATCCATAGTAACTGTTATTACAATTTGTCATGATTTCAGTAAAATCTAGCACAAAAGAAAGTGTAAAATCAAAATGGGAAGATTGACTTTGTAGGGATCAAATCATGTTTTGAAGTTTCGATGATCCTGCTTGGAAATGTTACAGCAAAAATATTTTCACTTGCTCTTAGAAATAGGTTGAATAGATGGTGCTAAACTCAATAATTTTTAATGAATCACAATGTGGTTTTTGAGACAGTCACAGTACAGCAGACTGTATATTTATACTTCATTCTGTTATACAAAAGGTACCTAAAATCAATTGTAAATTATATTCTGCATTATTAAACTATGAGAAGGCATTTGAATACAAGTAGATAGAGATGTGCTATAGGTTAATATTGTTAAAAACTTGTATTAGTTATAAAATGTTAATATGCTGCATGTTTATTTATGCCAACGTTGAATCTTGTATCAAATTAGATATGAAAACTTCCGAGTTGTTCGATGTTACACTTGGTTTGAAGCAAAGGGCAGCCACTCTCGCCTTTACTTTCGTAAGTAGTGTATCTGAGAATATTAATTTAGTAACTAACGTGAAATTTACTTAGAACGACTCAATATGTATATGCTATTGTTTGCAGATGATATTGTACTATTCACGACTAATCCAGATATACCACATATCACAAAAATGACGATATGATGTTCCAGAATATTTTTTAAGCAGGAGCCCGAAATATTAATTTGAAAAGTACTCTGTTTGTTACCTGTTGAAAAAAGTTATAGATATAACAAAATCGTTAAATGTTACACTTTTTTATATATTATGTTGGATGTCGACCTAAAGGTCATTAAATTTGCTGAAATACAAATTTAAGTATTTAGTGTACATGGAATTAGTTGTGTAAATGAAAGTTCATTTTTTTCTGAGTTCCAAGTGTTGATATAAGTTTTCTTGTTTTATTATGTACAGAATCGTGTGTCTAATTACCATTTCTAATGATACGTGTGTAAATGTCGGGTACGATCAATTTTTGCATAAATATTTAGTTGTGTATTTATTCCTTGAAAAATGTTATTGCACGGTATATGTTACGTAAATGAAAGTTTATTTTCCAAAGTCGCAAGCGTAAATATAAGTTTTCCTTGATTTAATTTGTACGGACTGGTTTCAGTGTATCTCATTTTCATTTCTAATTTAACATTTCTAAATGTCATGTATGATCAAGATTTTAGGAAATATTTCATTCTGTCTTTTATTCCTAGAAAATGATAGTATACGTTTGTCTGATAAAGAATGTCAACGTAAGTGTGTTTTGCTAGGCTAAAAAAAACATCTGTAATATTTTGATGCCTTTTCTTAAAGGAAACAGTTTTAATTGTTTTCTGAATATTCATTTCCGTAAACATCATAAAATGCAATCAGATGGCAGATTTAACGACCACACTTCCTTTCATGGTCTTGTATGCTGACTTTGACAAATCATCCTGCTGAGCATTAAACAGTAACACTTTTCGATTTGTTGGGAATAGTTGTGCTTTAATTGTTTTCATCTAGTATATGAAACTGTACGTTTTTCAGTCATTCAACTCTGCAAGGATTGTCGAGACTGTTCCTTTTGTAACAGAATGGCATATGAATGTGAAAATGGTAGACTTTCATTTTTGTCGAGCACGCTTGCGGATAGCTCGAGACAGTCATCACATTTGGTACCGCAGTTCGGTGTATGTACGTGCGTGCGTCCGTCCGTCTAAATTGCCTTGTCCAGGCCATAACTTCTCTGGGCATGGAAGGATTTTGAAATACCTTGGCACATTTGTTCTCCTTGGTGAGGCGGTATGTCTTGTGCAAGAACCAGGTTCCCAGCTCAAAGGTCAAGGTCACAGTGCCAGGTCAAAGGTCCAACATTTTAATGATAGACCTCGTCCGGGCTATAACCTCTCCCTGCATGGACGGATTTTAAAATACCTTGGCACATTTGGCCACCTTGATGAGATGGTGTGTTGCGTGCAAGACCCAGATTCCTAGCTTAGAGGTCAAGGTCACAGTGACAGCTCAAAAGTCCAAAATGTTGATGAAAAACCTTGTTTGGGCCATTACTTCTCCATGCATGTAAGAATTTGAAAATACTGTGATACATTTGTTATGCTCCCTGAAAGAAACATCATATAAGCCTGCCTTTTATTTTATGCCTACCAATGAAATATAGGGAAATATCAGTGAGATAAAAGTGATAATCCACTGTTTTGAATCAGTGAAATTACCATTTTGATAATCCACTGTTTGTGCCGGAACTAATTTCCCCACCACGTAAATACAAGAGAATCCGCTGTATTTCAGGCAGTGACAGCGAGTGAAATTTATTTACCTTGTTAAATCCAGTTATAATATTGAATTCCAGAGCCTAACTAGTTGTGAACAATGATAAAATTCGCCATAAATTATTTAAAATGTCTGATTTGTTTACATAACTCACATGAACAATATCCAATATGGCCGACTTTCAATTCAATTGATTGAATATTACTAGGTATTAATCCGCTTTTATAATTAATGTATGTATGGCTAAAATTCAATAAATATTGATAAACTGTGTAGAGAAAAATAAATGTTATTTGATGAAAGTGTATTCAGTTTTATTTCAGCAGAAGTAAAGTTATCATATGTATTGGAGATTGTCTGCACTTTTTTTGTGCGGAGTAACGGTTTGACCAAAGTACGCATTAACTGATTTGGGGCTCACCATGGGGACTTTATTGAAGGCCCTGAGTAAAAATGTCATAAAATACCCATTTTTTACGTGTTGGCATAAAATAAAAAGAAAATTTGTTTGTTTTTTAGTGGAAGATGGGAATTTATTTCATCTCGTGAACACCATATGTTTATATTTTCACTCGTGGCTGCGCCACTCGTGAAAATATCACATATGACCGACGTCACGGCAAAAAGGGCACTCGGGCATTTGGTATACTATTGAAATATACTGAATTGAAAATCAGCAAAAATGGCAAAAATTTTGAACTCTTCCAATCTAAAATTAAAGTGAAATATTGATAGCCCGAATATTGTCCTTCACAAAAATGACTATTTTGTATCAAATTCTTGATTACCATTACCATGGCAACAGTTTTTTGGGACAGTTCTTACTTGTATAAAATGATATCAACTGAACAAAACACAATTTTGAATGATAACAATAATATTTTTGCAAAAATGTTGGATACACTGAAAAGGTATAGAATCTTAAAAAGTAAAATAAGTAAAATTAAGTGTCTGAAATATGCCATGTTAATCTTATTCCAGGTGTTCACTCGATGAAATAAATTCTCATCTTCCACAAAAACAAACAAATATCCTCTATGTCTTTCCATCATTATCTTCCCACAGTTTCCATTTCACTGTCCCATCCCCATAGGCGGCTTTCCATTGGTGGACTCGACATGCTGCCCATAGGCATTCTAGTTTATCAGTAAATCTTATATTGTGTATATCTTTCAAAGGGACAATATTGGTGAAATTATGTTTGGGGTATGGAACAGAAAATTGTCAGTCAAACAAATCTTGTAGGATTTACTTTACACCTTAACAACGAATGCTACATGTATAGACAAGCAGCGATTTATGTCTCCTGTCATACCCTACAATATGTAATTGAAGGAAATGGTATTAACAAGCATAAAATCTCTCAAAATAAGCATCAACCTTTGTATTATTCTTTATTCGATTTGCCTTTTCATTACATTGTAGATCGTAACAGCCAATATCGAAATACGTTAATTGAAAGAAAATGGATTGTCCCTGTTAAACTGTAAATACGTGGTACAGTTAATTTTGACTTATTATTTTAACTCTTAACATCATATTAAACAAATTTAAGATCCCAGAGGAACCATTTAAGCTAACTGGATCTGACGTGTCAAGTCAAGCGGTTGTCCCTTGTTTAACCGGGACTTATCGAGGAAACTATTATACAATGCATTTTTATTTGAAAAGAAATAACTTGTCTTGATAAAAAAAATTGGTTTTAGAAATAGTTTTGTTGAAGTTTTTGTCAAAGTGTGGGAATACATGACTGTTTATATTCAAACAGATTGCTGTACCACATTGAAGTTAAATACTGCAAACTTCTAAAGTAACCATCTTTTGTGAATCAATTTCTACAAATTTAAGACCATATTACAGTAGGAACTTCAAATTACTGTGGCAAGGAATCTCGTGTACTGTTAAGAAAGAAAACCCCAATATATTGCTATAAACCACTCAGTGTTTGACAGAATTTCACTCTTGCGCTGAGATTTACGATACAAACTGTACTGGAAAATTTCTTAAGAGAATACAATTTTCTTTCTCCCCTTTTTAAATGCTTTAGTATATTTCGATCGAGTAAACATAAGCCGTATGATTTTCTTGAAAAAGTTAAATCAGAAAAATCCAAGTCACTCAAAATAAACGTTAAATATCAAAACAAAGGTATTTCACTGACATCCCCATGTTTTACCTAATGTATTTGACTGACTTAAATTTTATGTTTTAAAGTTATGTTTACCTGCCAGATGTTTTTCGATTATTTTTAAAGATGAAGAGCATTTAAGAATGGTGATGCGATGCAGAAATGACAAGTAACAAGAAAGCCATTACGTACTCGTGATAAAAGGTATGTACCACCGCACTTTGGGGTCGAACGCACTTTGGGGTCAAATTTTGACCCCAAAGTGCATTAAACAGGTACATACGAAATTTTTAACACCAGACAAACGACAGCACTTTTGGGTAATAAAAATTAAATCAATAAAAATGAATTTTAGTGACATTTTAAAGTAATATCTTGTAGTTAAGACCAACGGTAAACTAAAAATAAGGACATTCCGAAATGAAGTAGGCGAAATGTATTAAGTCGGATAACAGTAGCAGAAAATGGTTTATTATATTTAACTTTACATTAATTTTACAATTGAAATAGTGTTATATAATCACGATTTTCACGATATTTAAAGTAACTGTGGTAAAATTCATAAAATCATTTACATTTAATAAACAACAAATGTTTTTATTTTTTGAATTACTGCTACAACAGATTTAAATGGCAGATAACAGTAGCAGAAAATGGTTTATTATATTTAACTTTACATTTACAATTCAAATAATTTGTTATATAGTCACGATTTTCGCGATATTTAAAGTGGTAAAATTCATACAATCATTTACATTTAATAAACAACAAATGTTTTTATTTTTTGAATTACTGCTACAACAGATTTAAATGGCAATAAGTCAGATTATTTGATTGGATTGCACAGTCATGTATCTAAGTATCGACCGTCATCTTGAACTCCACCTTAAATATTTCAAGGTTTCAGATCGAAAATAAGTCAGTTGACACTTTCAGAACTTTGGAACCAAAAGTGCGTTGATATGTAACATATTAACGCACTTTGGAGTTCATTTCTCGATTTTGATCCCATAGTGCGTTTGACTTCTTACCGCACTTTGGGGTCAGACCCGAAAGTGCGTTTGACCCCAAAGTGCGGTGTTACAAAGGTACACGTAGGAATATACAATTACATATTTTTAATCCCCTCTCCCTACCCCAGTTATCTTTTCATGATGGTTAAGCTCAAAATTATTAAATAGTTCCTTGAAGAACTTCTATTAATCAGAGCTGGTGCATGTCAGACTTAAGTACAGTTGCAGGATTCAATAAATTAAGGTGTTATTTTAGTTAATATATTTTAAAAACATTTGAAAATTAAGAGAGTTGATAGTTCTTCCCAAGACGGGCGACTGATGATGACCTACCACGGAAAAATACCGGTCCTAAGAGCTTTTCATCAGTAAGTTGTGCCCAGTTGTATTTTAGTATCAACATATATTGTACTTAACAATGTACTCTTTAATTAAATACATCCCGAATATAAATGTTCGCTAAGCCTTCATGAATATTTTTAAAATTCTTTTGACAAATGTAACATCACAAATAAAAGTATTAGAAAACTGTTTGTAGTTTGTCTTGAATAATTATATGTATTGAAAAAAAAACATATTTTTAAGGGAAAGGTTAGTGATCTTCACGTCAGTGAGATATATAAACCTGACGGATGAGCAGTATATGTATAGAGATATTATGTTTCTTTTAATGTCAGAATTAAAGGGAATGCCAATTTATATTTCAGGAGAAACAGGATCTTCACGTTTTTTTCTACTTCTTTTTCGCTATAAATTAATTTGTAAATATCTAAAAACTAGAAATTTATTGACATGAGCTATAAATTATCTTTGAAGGTAGGTGACAGTTTTTCTGTCCGAAAGAAAAAAATCCTGTGGTCACTTTTCAAAACGCTGTTATCCACAAACATCAAATTCATAGTGCTGAAATTTTCACTTTTAGACCGTCATTTTTAAACTATGAAAAAATCAATTTTGGTAACCGGAACGTTTACGTTAAGATTAAGACACCTTGCCCTCGAATATTTCCCCGCATAATGCAACGTCTGATCAGATATCTGATGTTTGATATTGAAAGTTTCTTTGTTTCAATTCATTGTAACATTTTTCAGTCAGAAGAAACTTCTAATATGATATCTTTATAAAAGTCACTTTGATACAGCCTTTAAAGTCATTTTAATCAATTTTCAAATAATTATATGAAAGAGGCAAGTGTCTTATTACTGACATTGCATTTCCATGTCTGATCCCACCGTATCGGTTTGCCTGCTTGAAATACAAAAAAGTTATCTTAAAGTTTCATGTACCTATAAATAATACAAAGTGTCAAAATTCCAAAGGTCTGTTGCTATTGTAAAATATGTGTGTGTTCTAATAATGGAAACAAGAAGAGTTTATAACAGATCTAAAGATGCACTTTTTAATAGGCGGACCGTTAAATATTCGGTGATGTGGGCATAGGTTGCAGGTGTTTGTGTGAATAAGACAATTACCGGTATTTTATTTGCTTGAAAGGTTTATCTGACGGGGCAGGGAAATCAAAAGTAACAGACTTTTACAGTTCTTTGTCATAAAAATCTGTCAGCAAGACAAAGTTGCATTATCCCTCTAATATATAAATGACAAGAAAACAAATATGACATGCATTACTTTTCAAAGATAAGTATTATCTGTATTACCAGACACTTCGAGCAAAAGCATGTCAGCGTCGTAAAACTCGATATATCTTATAAGCTTTTGCGGGTAAGAATGCGCGTTTTGTTAACATCCAAAGGTCAGCTTTTCATAAAATCTTATCATTCTCCATTATTGTTTTATTCGCTACAGAATTCAATCTAATTCGAAAGCAACGGTACTTTGTGAACTATGAAATCAAATCAGCTGCCTTGCGCGTCATGCGTTCTGCCCTAATTGTTACAGATATTGAGTTACTAGATACGTCCCCGGGTAATAAAAAGGTCAGATACGGCATATTTTTGTATTAACAGCTTAAAAAAGCTATTGTACGTTTAGTTACAATCACAGAATGACAAATATCTGTCGATACAAAATATATCTTAACAGTGTTTAAGTGTAATACCGAATATTGCCAATGTGCATGTGGGAAAAAAGTAATTTAAAATAAGTAACTTTATCTTTATGCATTGCAATTTTTTCTTTAGTGTTTAAAATAATTTTGGTATGAAATAAATATAAAGATTAAACAAAAACCGAGAATAAAACAGTAATGCCCTTGTGATTCCATTTATATTTCAAGTTTTTAAATCTTTTGAGTTTTTGACCAACAATATTTATACTTAAAAGAAAATGCTGTGATCTCTGGTAACATTCCTTTGATCTATTTAAAAGGACTAAAGAGTATATAAACTATCAACATTTATTCTCTAAAAAAATCAACTGCCGGTTGACGTTCTATTCACTCAGACATTTCCCTTGGCATAAATTCTTATAACAGTAAAAGATTTGCCTAGTTAATCCTCAGACAAGATCAATCGCTGGAAATAGACGTTATCGCCTTTTGATTTTATTGCGTAATAAAAAGTAACATAAAATCTAATATAGGAAAACCATACTACATTATACGAGAGTGGACGCCAAGGATAATTCTAAATAAGTTATACTCAAGTTTTAAATTAAGTGAGACCAGTGTAGTTGCATCCCTTCATGTTTAGAAAAAATCAAATGTAATGAATACAGTAAGAGGTATGACCATAATTCAGCTGAAAAGAAAACTAATTCATTTAATTGTTGCCGCCATGTCGGGATGTGTTATTATTATTTATTCAGAGTGACTAGCAAAGTAGACTCATTTGTTGAGTTTACATGCCTGAAGCTATTTCGCTCTAAAAGTTACACATAAAATAAAATATGATTTGGCTTCATAAGAAGATAAAGTACCATGGGAAAATTGTTATAATACACATCTAATGTATCTTATTTCCCAGGAGAAATAAAAAAAAAATTATTGGAAGAAGAGAACGACCTTTTAATCAATAACAGATGGGGTTAAGAAAGAAATCTTTGAATAGAGATTTATAGACTATAAAGCTAAAATGAATATTGTTTTTTTTTTATAACTAACCCAGGTATGATTAAAATTCACTACTATATTTAAAATGTGTATTTTCTTCATAACACTGAATAAACTCTTTGTTCATTTTACATGATTTCTGAACATTGGTATCTAGTATTTTCAGCATCTGATTGTTCGTCATTACTTTCTGTCGTTTGACTACAGTTATAACCTTAAACCTTAAGTGAATTTTTATTTACGTAATGCAGTTGTCTGACTTCTTACGACCTGATAAAGGACATGTGACAGTTTCACACAAATTTTAAACGGAGAAAAACGTGACATGCTTTATGCAATTGTTTTCTTTGTTTTACGATGACATATACATGCACAAAACGTCATTCCGTAGGAAGAAAATTGTTTATTATCAACGTTATTGTTTTGTTTATTGCATTTCTAAACAGAGCCCCTGTTGACATATTACATTTTATATTGTTCTAAAGAAGATTTATTTTTGTCTTCACAATGTATATCGATAGTAACAATGCAAGTCACTTGATGTCACAGAAGGGCTGCACCTAAACTGAAATAGAATAAAACTACGGGACACCGAACTTAAATTTCATACCGTAAGTTTACAAAAGATAAGCAGTAGAGACATGACATGCTTTTCTTTAATGCTTCTTTATTCATATAAAGCGATTTTCAAGAAGGGCAGTGCCCGAAAATCTAATTGTGTTCTTCTATTTAACTAAAAAACCAATCTTGACAATAAAGCGAACCGTTCTAAAATCAGTTAGGGCGAATATTCCTCTCGGAATAAAAAATCTAGAAAAAAATATTTCAAACATCAAGTTTCTCTGACGAACCAAGGCTGAGTAGGGCGAGAGTTTAATATCACGTATGTTTCTCACCGATGCAGTGAGCCTCACAAAACGAGAGATGATATCTATAAAGCAGAAACCAGAAACATTTTATCAATTTATAGTACTGAAGACGAAGACAGTTTATACAACGGCAAATGAGGTATATCTGTTATATAAACACATTGTGCAAACAGTAATTGTTACTGTAACTCTCTAATTAAACAGTACATCTAATGACCGATGTACCCCTTTATAACAGAATCATTTAAAAAAAAGAAAACAGAAAAAACTGTAATTAGTTTTGATATATTGACATATGTATAACGGCAGATTGTTATAATTCTATAATGGGAATTTACTATGCAAAAGGTAACATGACACAAACTGAACAAAAAGCAGGTACATATTATATCCAAATGATACTTTAAAAATATGTTTGCCGCACAGAAATATGAAATGTCTAATTTTAACATAATCAGTCTTAATATCAAGAAATATGTCGTAAAACACAGATAATAAAACAAAACCAATTTTGACATCTATGTAAGATATTCAGTTTGATGAATGGTTTCATAAAATCTTTTCACAGTATGAGTGTATGATATAAAACATCTCGACACTCGGTCGTTTAGATATTATCAGGATAATGTTGTCAGATATCTGACGCGTTGCTAATTTTCTGTGGAACAGAGGAAGTCTTGATTTTACGATTGTATAATAAGTTCAAAGAAGAGAAGCGTCGTCTTGCTACATATTCCTTTGACATTCATAAAATATGCAAAAATCATTTTTGTGAAGAAATAGAGATAAGTTAGTGTAATCAGTGCAAGTCTTATGAGTACTCAAAGTTAAAGCTTTCAAAACATTTTGCAATCCAATGCGCTAAGCAATGTTTAAATGACTTATAAATTGGATTGGATTGCTGGATGACAAGTTATATATATCCAAGTTTAAAGATCTCACAGTTCAGTTTATTTTATACATACATAGGTAATTAACTTGCAGTATGCCGCGAGCGTTAGGGACACCGTGTTTTGTATGTGCCAGTCATTAGTGCAGCAAAAAGTGATAAAAACGTTTCTAAAAAATTGATTGTCGTAGAAGAGCAGTTTGAAAAGTTGCTGTGTTGATGCTACTGAAACAAGCCATATATATATCAATCAAACCTTGATATTATTAATTATCCTTATTGTTCTTAACCTGACTTATGATATTAGAAGCGTCGGTGTTTCAAATTCAGTGTAATGAGCGGTTTTTACACAATAAGACATTTTATAAATTTCGTTATTTTTACTAGACCTGTGGTTTAATTTGATAAAATACCATAGCTTTTGAAGAAATTATTGATGTAAGTGTTTTTACCTTCTCGTAATAAGGTTATTATGTTCCTCTGTTTGAAATAAATTTTACTTAATATCTTAAAGTTTCATATGCCTATAAATAGAACAGTGGGTAGGTCTAGCAAAGAGATAGAGCAATTTCTGTATACCTATGCATTCATTTACTCGTTTAATTTCGTGAAAAAAGAGAAGTTTATCACCAGTTATTGAAATATGTGATGGCTGATTTATGCAATGTCACAAAAACGAAATGTCAAGAACACAAAAGCACAACAAAACGGTGACACTGTCGTGTTTTCGACTTTACGCCCCGACAACGCGGAAACGCGAAGACCTAACAGATTTATGTCCAAAACAGGACACATTTTAAGCTCATCTATAATGGAAATATTGTTCATAGTGTCTGTGTGTGTGAAACAGTTACCTTAAAGAAGTTTGATGTAAATGACTAGCGAAAAGTAACTGTGTGAAGCAATATCTATTTACTTCTTTGCTAGCGACGTTTGATTCCTTGAAAACATTTTCCGGTCCCACTGATTTTTTTTCACACGATGTTTCAAAGTCTCGCCCCCAGTTCCTGCAAAAACAATTGTGCTGTAGTTCGATATCGGACCAAGTTGGTCAAGAAAAGCCCATTAAACAATGTTAAATGAACACTAGGGTAAAAAGCCTCAACACCGCCTCAACACCGGGTTCCGATTCATATTTATTCACTTCGCAACAATAGTAAACATTTACGCGTTAGTGTAAAAAAACGACGTGTGTATGTCTTCGTTAATGCATAAACAATATTTTGGCACATTAAATTTGGCCTATTCCTTTAACTTTTGCTTAAATGACCTGGACCATATTATATTTTACAAGGTGATATTATACCATGAAAAAATAAATACAAAAAGGAAACAAAAAAGCCTTACTTCTTCCTTGTTCTTTAGAAAAAAAAAATAAAACAATAATTAAACAATACAATAGAATTGTCAATACAGAAATGTTTAACACCTCTAAAACCATTACGGTTGACATTCATGTTACATCAGTCATATACTTTACTCGACATAAATTTGTTAATCATGGATTGCATAACTCATCAATCGCTGCAAACAGATATTATTGCGCTTTGATTTTATTGCGTAATGAAACGTCCCATAAAATCTAATAAAGACAAGACATAATACAATAAACGAGCGGATGTCAAAGATAACACAGAATATAATATATATTAATCAAACTCTCGAAAAATTATGTGAGATCAGTGGAGTATGATCCGTTCATGTTAAGGCAATATCAAATGTCAGAGAAATTGTAATACACACAATAAAAGCAACAATTACAATCCAACTAAGAAGACAATAATAAATTTATATTTTGCCACAGAGTCGGAAATATATCTTTCGCCGAGCACTCCTACTTATGTAATGCGGTAATTGTATAACCTGGCATTGAATTTACTCTACGCTACTTTACCTATAAATGTCAAGATAAATCATTCAGTCTGGAAAAAGCGTAGTATGCACCCTTCACACAATTATGTTTTATTTTGTATATATTGTACCGCAAGATATTGAAGTCAAACTTTTTCTGTTTCAGATTTATTCCAAAAACAAAATATACTATCAAAATTGTGCTCATATATAAAGCTGATAACAATGACAAGTCAACAGAAAAAAAACTTCAGCAGAAGTTTACAAAGTAAACAGAAAGTAACTATTTCTATCTAAATAGGAAGTCGAAAATGCAAATAATATCAGTTCTGTTTCGTGCATAAAATAACTACTTTTAAAAACTTGGAAACGCTTCTTGCACCATCGTGCCTATGCTCACTGGCATCAGAGTTATTAAAATTATAAAATATTCTCTCGTAATTAAATATCAAGTTATCAAAATTAAGAAACGGAAACCCGTTTTCATTTCCCTGATAAAAGCTATTCTTATTAAAATCACGATTAGTCAATTTGAAAACTAAATATTATGGCACTTTTTAAAAATAAATCCTCGACTTAATGATTGTTTATAAACACACCACTTCTATTTATTCAAAAACCTAATTAATATCTTATTGACACAGTTTGTTTTAAACATCAGATTAAAAGTATGTGAATAATCGAACAGTTTTAATGCTTAACTATTAATCGGAAAGGGTTAACGATTAATCGGAAATGGTTAACGATAAATCGGAAAGGGTTTAACTGAACTGGAAAATAAAGCTACCAGTAAATTACTCATAAGTTGTAATAGCATAAAACAACATGACCATCTACAAACCTTGACAAACATTAAACTTTCAGCATAGAAAACTATGATCATATCATATCACTGACAAATATTTTGAACAAGTTGATGAAAAAATGCTGCAAGGTTAATAATCGAATTCCTGACGGGGAAATGTGTATGCTGTTTTGTTACATGTTTAAAAACGACAGCAACAAATTAAATATGGTGACCGTTTATTACTGTAGAAAAAAGCTAATGCAAAGGCCTTTTCCAGCCTCAGATCACAGTCGATAAATCTACAGATCCTGCTCAACCTTTAATCATCCTGAATGGATGGCCGCCAGTGATCAGAATGCAAGAATATGCTCCCTGATTTTTGTTTGCGCTGGTTTCAAAAACAGACTAAGTAAGTGTATAATTCAAACGATCTTTCATACATTTTACTGTTGATTTATAATGTCAATGGACAATATATTTTCACCTTGTGGGGACACTGGTAACTTATTTCCGATCAGCAACATAACAGGAAATCTAATTAATTTAAAACTTCTTTGGAAACGAATACGAAATAAATTGAAATAATTAGAAATATGAACTATTGCAGATGCATCTTAAGATTATGAGGACATTATACTTTTTGCATTCTTTCCTGTATATAAAGTCCTTTAAAATCTCATTGTCTGACTTGATATGTGATGACATAAAATATTTCAAATGTCTTTTTAACTTTAGTGTTGTCGACCTATTCCGTTATAGCTGTTGCATTTCAGAAAAAGTGTTCCTCTTTCCTCGTGATACATTTGACTATGTCATGTTCATATCCATCATATATTCAGAGATGTATCGTCATTAATTATGCAATGGGCATAGTGAGGACATATTGCTATACATTAATAATTTTGTAGGAAACTTAGAAATACATTTTAAAGTTTACTCAGTAAATTTACTAAAGATAAGAACAGAGGCATGAAGCGCTTTTCTTTGAACGATGCATTACACATCTGTAAAACATTTTCTAGTTGGGAAGTAGAACAAAAAGTTTGTGTTAGATTTAAACGAAAAACTAAATAAACGCTTAGCAAAACATTTGAACGTCTTTAACTCAAGACATCTGTGAAACTTTTTAGAGGGGAATAAAATCTAGAAATTATTTAAGACAATCGACTCTCATTAATTTGAAGGTCTGCGTACTGCACGTATCAAATTAACTTTAAGCTGGAGTTTATACAGCAGTTTGATAGTAAATCACCAAGTTCGTCAGCGTTTTAGTTCCGCTGTTTGAAGAGATGGCAACAAGTAATTATTATGTGATGAAATAAACCCGTCACGTTCATATTATTCTTGCAATTTGAAATAACAACAAGGCTCGTGGGCAATTTGTAATAGTATGCTGAATGTAAGTATGTCGACCACCCAGAAAGAATTAATAGCAAGAAATCTCCATATCAGATTGTTTAATATATTAAACTGTCAAAAAGGGTAATTACTAGAGAGAAAAAATCGCTCCGTCATTAGTAACACTGGAAGTGTTGTATTGATACAAAATGGTTATGACTTGTTATTGTGAGTTAAATGTTTGTGCCCTGTTTTCAGCACAATTCTACAGCCAAACGAAAACCTCTTTAGTTTTCTTTGGCGTCGCTTTTTATATTAACGATAGGATGAATTTTTAACTAGAACATTTCCAAATTTGTATTTAAATAGTTATTTATTGATTTTTTTCTCTGAATTGCTATACAACAGACAGTCTGAAGACTAAATCACTTTGTTTGGAACCCAAATATTTAGTGAATACCATCATCTGTATGAATTTGACTCGCATGAAATTTAACTATTTTGACCACCTTTCGTTCCATTTGGGGAAATGTTGTGTTCTTCATTAAATATTGCATACAAGTAAAGACTTACAAACGGAACTCTTTCACTAAGCAGCTCGCTGTAACCTACATCAGAAGATGTAACATAAATGAGAAAGATTCCTGTTAGATGAAAGTACATATTTGTGATATCTAAATAACGCGAATTTGCACAAATGCGTCATAAAACGTTGGAATAGTTCAATTGTAAGGTTTCAAAATAAACCACAAACATCATCATCGAAAATGCTGATAATTTCTACAGCGGCACCATTATAGCTTTGCAACAGAAAACCAGACCGTAAAACTTCTATGATGAAGATATACTTTGTAAATGTTAAACTAGACCAAATCTAAAAAAGGAAACACATACTATTCCCTAATGATACTAAAATAACAGGCTTGATATCCAGAGCTGTCTATGCTGTAAAACATGAAAAAACAATTGTGACATTCGTGTAAGATAATGATGAAAGTTCTGATGAACAGATTTCTCGAAATGAGTTAAAATTAAGGTGTCATTTTAGTTATTTTTAAAACATTTGAAAATTAAGAGAGTTGATAGTTCTTCCTAAGACGGGCGACTGATGATGACCTACCACGGACAAATACCGGTCCTAAGAGCTTTTCATCAGTAAGTTGTGCCCAGTTGTATTTTAGTATCAACATATATTGTACTTAAGAATGTACTCTTTAAATAAATACATCCCGAATATAAATGTTCGCTTAGCCTTCATGAATATTTTTAAAATTCTTTTGACAAATGTAACATCAAAAATAAAAGTATTAGAAAACTGTTTGTAGTTTGCCTTGAATAATTATATGTATTGAAAACAAAAATGTTTTTAAGGGAAAGGTTAGTGATCTTCTCGTCAGTGAGATATATAAACCTGACGGATGAGCAGTATATGTATAGACATATTATGATTCTTTTAATGTCAGAATTTAAGGATATGCCAATTTATATTTCAGGAGAAACGGGATCTTCACGTTTTTTCTACTTCTTTTTCGCTATAAATTAATGTGTAAATAGTTAAAAACAAGAAATTTATTGACATGAGCTATAAATTATCTTTGAAGGTTGGTGACAGCTTCTCTGTCCGAAAGAAAAATAATCCTGTGGTCACTTTCTAAAACGCCGTTAGCCACAAACATCGGGTTTATAGTGCTAAAATATTCACTTTTAGACCGTCATAATTTAACTATGAAAAGATCAATTCTGGTAACCGGAACGTTTTCGTTAAGATTAACACACATCTTGCCCTCGAATATTTCCCAGCATCCGATCATATTTCTGATGTTTGATATTGAAAGTTTCCTTGTTTCAAATTCATTGTAACATTTTTCAATCAGAAGAAACTTCTAATATGATATCTTAATAAAAGTCACTTTGATACAGCCTTTAAAGTCATTTTAATCAATTTTCAAATAATTATATGAAAGAGGCAAGTGTCTTATTACTGACATTGCATTTCCATGTCTGATCCCTACTAATCGGTTTGCCTGCTTGAAATAAAAAAGTTATCTTAAAGTTTCATGTTCCTATAAATAATACAAGTGTCAAAATTCCAAAGGTCTTTTGCTATTGCAAAATATTTGTGTGTTCTAATAATGGAAACAAGAAGAGTTTATAACAGATCTAAAGATGCACTTTCTTAATAGGCGGACCGTTAAATATTCAGTGATGTGGGCATAGGTTGCAGGTGTTTGTGTGAATAAGACATTTACCGGTATTTTATTTGCTTGAAAGGTTTATCTGACAGGGCACGGAAATCAAAAGTAACAGACTTTTACAGTTCTTTGTCATAAAAATCTGTCAGCAAGACAAAGTTGCATTATCCGTCTAGTTTATAAATGACAAGAAAATAAATATGACATGCATTACTTTTCAAAGATAAGTATTATCTGTATTACCAGACACTTCGAGCAAAAGCATATCAGCTTCGTAAAACTCAATATATCTTCAAATATTTCGTCAGAAGTTTAGTTGTAAGCTTTTGCGGGTAAGAATGTGCGTTCTGTTAACATCCAAAAGGTCAGCTTTTCATAAAATCTTATCATTCTCCGTTATTGTTTTATCCGCTGCAGAATTCAATCCAGTTCGAAAGCAACGGTACGTTGTGAACTATGAAATCAAATCAGCTGCCTTGCGCGTCATGCGTTCTGCCCTAATTGTTACAGATATTGAGTTACTAGATACGTCCCCGGGTAATAAAAAGGTCGGATAGGGCATATTTTTGTATTAACAGCTTAAAAAAGCTATTGTACGTTTAGTTACAATCACAGAATGGCAAATATCTGCCGATACAAAATATATCTTAACAGTGTTTAAGTGTAATACCGAATAATACCAATGTGCATGTGGGAAAAAAGTAATTTAAAATAAGTAACTTCATCTTTATGCATTGCAATTTTTACTTAGTGTTTAAATATATTTGGTATGAAACAAATATAAGGATTAAACAAAAATCGATAACAAAACAGTAATGCCCTTGTGATTCCATTTATTTTTCAAGTTTTTAAATCTTTTAAGTTTTTGACAAACAATATTTATACTTAAAAGAAAATGCTGTGATCTCTGGTAACATTCCTTTGATCTATTTAAAAGGACTAAAGTGTATATAAACTATCAACATTTATTCTCTAAAAAATTCAACTGCCGGTTGACGTTCTATTCACTCAGACATTTCCCTTGGCATAAATTCTTATAACAGTACAAGATTTGCCTAGTTAATCCTCAGACAAGATCAATCGCTGGAAATAGACGTTATCGCATTTTGATTTTATTGCGTAATAAAAAGTAACATAAAATCTAATATAGGGAAGCCATACTACATTATACGAGAGTGGACGCCAAGGATAATTCTAAATAAATTATACTCAAGTTTTAAATTAAGTGAGACCAGTGTAGTTGCATCCCTTCATGTTTAGGGGATATCAAATGTAATGAATACAGTAAGAGGTATGACCATAATTCAGCTGAAAAGAAAACTAATTCATTTAATTGTTGCCGCCATGTCGGGATGTGTTATTATTATTTATTCAGAGTGACTAGCAAAGTAGACTCATTTGTTGAGTTTACATGCCTGAAGCTATTTCGCTCTAAAAGTTACACATAAAATAAAATATGATTTGGCTTCATAAGAAGATAAAGTAACATGGAAAAATTGTTATAATACACATCTAATGTATCTTATTTCCCAGGAGAAATAAAAAAAAATATTCGAAGAAGAGAACGACCTTTTAATCAATAACAGATGGGGTTAAGAAAAAAATCTTTGAATAGAGATTTATAGACTATAAAGCTAAAATGAATATTGTTTTTTATAACTAACCCAGGCATGATTTAAATTCACTACTATATTTAAAATGTGTATTTTCTTCATAACACTGAATAAACTATTTGTTCATTTTACATGATTTCTGAACATTGGTATCTAGTATTTTCAGCATCTGTTTGTTCGTCATTACTGTTTGTCGTTTGACTACAATTATAACCTCAAACCTTAAGTGAATTTTATCTACAGTAATGCAGTTGTCTGACTTCTTACGACCTGATAAAGGACATGTGACAGCTTCACACGAATTTTAAACGGAGAAAAAACGTGACATGCTTTATGCAATTGTTTTCTTTGTTATACGATGACATATACATGCACAAAACGTCATTCCGTAGGAAGAAAATTGTTTATTATCAACGTTATTATTTTGTTTATTGCATTTCTGAACAGAGCCCCTGTTAACATATTACATTTTATATTGTTCTAAAGAAGATTTATTTTTGTCTTCACAATGTATGTCGATAGTAATAATGCAAGTCACTTGATGTCACAGAAGGGCTGCACCTAAACTGAAATAGAATAAAACTACGGGACACCGAACTTAAATTTCATACCGTAAGTTTACAAAAGATAAGCAGTAGAGACATGACATGCTTTTCTTTAATGCTTCTTTATTCATATAAAGCGATTTTCAAGAAGGGCAGTGCCCGAAAATCTAATTGTGTTCTTCTATTTAACTAAAAAACCAATCTTGACAATACAGCGAACCGTTCTAAAATCAGTTAGGGCAAATATTCCTCTCGGAATAAAAAAAGCTAGAAAAATATTTCAAACAGCAAGTTTCTCTGTCGAACAAAGGCTGATATATCAGTAGGACGAGAGTTGAATAACACGTATGTTTCTTTCTGATGCAATGAACCTCACAAACTAGTTGTTATCCATAAAGCAGAAACCAGATACATTTTATCAATTAACATTACTGTATAATCGCAGACAGGTTTTACAACGACAAATGAAAAACTTTTTTGTATATACATTCTGTGCAAACAGTAATTGTTACTGTAACTCTCTCACTAATCAAACAGTACATCTAATGACCGATTTACCCCTCTATAACACAATCATTTAAAAAAATGAAAATAGAAAAACAATGAAAATTAGTCTTGATATATTGACATATGTATAACGGCACAGTTACAGATTGGATTAGACAATCAGATTGTTATATTTCTATAATGGGAATTTACTATGCAAAAAGTAACATAACCCAAACTAAACAAAAAGCAAGTATATATTATATCCAAAAGATACTTTAAAAATATGTTTGCAGCACAGAAATATGAAAATGTCTAATTTTAACATAATCAGTCTCGATATTAAGAAATATCCTGTGAAACACAGATAATAAAACAAAACCAATTTTGACATTCATGTAAGATATTCAGTTTGATGAATGGTTTCATAAAATCTTTTCACTGTATGAGTGAATGATATAAAACATCTCGACACTCGGTCGTAAAGATATTATCAAGATAATGTTGTCAGATATCTGACGCGTTGCTAATTTTCTGTGGAACAGAGGAAGTCTTGATTTTACGATTGTATAATAAGTTCAAAGAAGAGAAGCGTCGTCTTGCTACATATTCCTTTGACATTCATAAAATATGCAAAAATCATTTTTGCGAAGAAATAGAGATAAGTTAGTGTAATCAGTGCAAGTCTTATGAGTACTCAAAGTTAAGGCTTTGAAAACATTTGGCAATCCAATGCGCTAAGCAATGTTTAAATGACTTATAAATTGTGTTGGATTGCTGGATGACAAGTTATATATATCCAAGTTTAAAGATCTCACACTTCAGTTTATTTTCTACATACAAAAGTGATTAACTTGCAGTATGCCCCGTGCGTTAATTGTATGTCAGATCCGTGTTTTGTATGTGCCAGTTATTAGTGCAGCAAAAAGTGATAAAAACGTTTCTAAAAATTGATTGTTGTAGAAGAGCAGTTTGAAAAGTTGCTGTGTTGATGCTACTGAAACAAGCCATACGTATATCAATCAAACCTTGATATTATTAATTATCCTTATTGTTCTTAACCTGACTTATGATATTAGAAGCGTCGGTGTTTCAAATTCAGTGTAGTGAGCGATTTTTACACAAGACATTTTATAAATTTCGTTAGTTTTACTAGACCTATCGTTTAATTCGATAAAATACCATAGCTTTCGAAGAAATTATTGATGTAAGTGTTTTAACCTTCTCATAATAAGGTTAAGTTCCTCTGTTTGAAATAAATTTTACTTATCTTAAAGTTTCATATGCCTATAAATGGAACAGAGGGTAGGTCTAGCAAAGAGATAGAGCAATTTCTGTATACCTATGCCTTCATTTACACATTTAATTTAGTGAAAAAAAGAGAAGTTTATCACCAGTTTTTGAAATATATGATGGCTGATTTGTGCAATGTCGTATGAGTGTGTTTTCGGGGCGAAAAAACAAAACAAAAACGAAAGGCCCAGACACAAAAGCAAAACAAAACGGTGACACTGTCGCGTTTTCGACCTTACGCCCCGACAACGCGAAGACCCAACAGATTTATGTCCAAACCAGGACACATTTTAAGCTCATCTATAATTAAAATATTGTTCACAGTGTCTGTGTGGGTAGAACAGTTACCTTAATGAAGTTTGATGTAAATGACTAGCGAATAGTAAAAGTGTGAAGCCATATCTATTTACTTCTTTGCTAGCGACGTTTGATTTGTTGAAAACATTTTCCGGTCCCACTGATTTTTTTCACACGATGTTTCAAAGTGTCGCCCCCGATTCCTGCAAAAACAATTGTGTTATAGTTCGATATCGGACCAAGTTGGTCAAGAAAAGCCCATTAAATGAACACTGGGGTAAAACGCCTCAACACCGCCTCAACACCAGGTTCCGATTCATATGGATATAAGAATGTTACCTGTTTTATTCATTTCGCAACAATAGTAAACAATTACACGTAAGTGTAAAAAAACGACGTGTGCCTGCCTTCGTTAATCCATAACAATATTTTGACACATTAAATTTCGCCTATTTCTTTAACTTTTGCAATATGACCTAGACCACATTATACTTTACAAGGTGATATTATACCTTGAAAAAATAAATACAAAAAAAGGAAACAAAAAATCCTTACCTCTTCCTTTTTCTTTAGGGAAAAATTAAAACATTAATTAAACAATACAATAGAATTGTCAATACAGAAATGTTTTAAACCTCCAAAATCATTACGGTTGACATTCATGCTACATCAATCATATACTTTACTCGACGTAAATTTGATAATCATGAATTGCACAGCTCATCTCCAGACAAGATCAATCGCTGCAAATAGATATTATTGCGCTTTGATTTTATTGCGTAATGAAACGTCACATAAAATCTAATAAAGACAAGACATAATACAATAAACGAGCGGATGTCAAAGATAACTCGGAATATAATATATAATCAAACTCTCGAAAAATTATGTGAGATCAGTGGAGTAGGATCCATTCATGTTTAGGCAATATCAAATGTCAGAGAAATTGTAATACACACAATAAAAGCAACAATTACAATCCAACTAAGAAGACAATAATACATTTATATTTTGCCACAGAGTCGGGAATATATCTTTCGCCGGGCACTCCTACTTATGTAATGCGGTAATTGTATAACCTGGCATTGAATTTACTCTACTCTACTTTACCTATAAATGTCAAGATAAATCATTCAGTCTGTAAAAAGCGTAGTATGCACCCTTCACACAATTATGTTTTATTTTGTATATATTGTACTGCAAGATATTGAAGTCAAACTTTTACTGTTTCAGATTTATTCCAAAAACAAAATGTACTATCAAAATTGTGCTCATATATAAAGCTGAAAACAATGACAAGTCAACAGAAAAAAAAAACTTCAGCAGAAGTTTACAAAGTAAACAGAAAGTAACTATTTCTATCTAAATAGGAAGTGGAAAATGCAAATAATATCAGTTCTGTTTCGTGCATAAAATAACTACTTTTAAAAACTTGGAAACGCTTCTTGCACCATAGTGCCTATGCTCATTGGCATCAGACTTATTAAATGAATAAAATATTCTTTTGTAATAAAATATCAAAACTAAGAAACGGAAAGTCGTTTTCATTTTCCTGGTAAAAGCTATTCTTATTCTAAAATCACGATTAGTCAATTTGAAAACTAAATATTCTGGCAATTTTTAATACTACCGCTTGCAAAACTGATAAGAGTTTCACGTATTCGGAACACGGTAAAAAGTGACGTTACGATGTTTATTTCTGTAGCTTAAATTGTCACTTTACTGATCATCCAATCACAGCGAGGCAGTTTTCTCAGATATACCTGTCAATAAAACTGCGTCTTGCAATCTACACGCATGCAGAAAAATGTGCCTGGGCGGCGCTAAAGTTGCTGTGTCGTAATTGTCGCTGCGTTGCTGCCGAAAATCTTCACTCAAATGACACTTTTGACCGGTAAAAGGCGGAGTTTGAAAGAAACACATTGGGCGGCGCTTTAATTTATTTTTGACAGGTGTACCGAAGAGTCTCGTTCTTTACCTAACATTGTAAACTCCAATCAGTTTTGCAAGCGGTACTAATAAATCCTAGAATTAATGATTGTTTATAAACACACCACTTCTATTTATTTAATAACCTAATTCATACATTATTGATGCAGAGTTTGTATTAAGATCAGATTAAAAGTATGTGAATAATCGAACAGTTTAAATGCTTAACGATTAATCGGAAACGGTTAACGATTAATCGGAAATGGTTTACGATTAATCGGAAAGGGTTTAACTGAACTGGAAAATAAAGCTACCAGTAAATTACTCATAAGTTGTAAAGGCATAAAACAACATGACCATCTACAAATCTTGACAAACATGGAACTTTCAGCATAGAAAACTATGATCACATCATATCATTGACAAATATTTTGAACAAGTTGATGATAAAATGCTACATGGTTAATAATCGAATTCCTGACGGGGAAATGTGTATGCTGTTTTGTTACATGTTCAAAAACAACAGCAACAAATTAAATATGGTGAACGTTTATTATTGTAGAAAAAAAACTAATGCATAGGACTTTTTCAGCCTCAAATCATAGTCGATAAACAGATCCTGTTCAACCTCTAATCATCCTGAATGGATAGCCGGCAGTGATCAGAATGCAAGAATATGCTGCCTGATTTTTGTTTGCGCTGGTTTCAAAGACAGACTAAGTAAGTGTATAATTCAAAAGATCTTTCATACATTTTGCTGTTGATTTATAATGTCAATGGACAAAATATCTTCACCTTGTTGTGACGCTGGTACTTATTTCCCTTCAGCAACATAATAGGAAATCTAATTAATTTAAAATTTCTTTGGAAACGAATACGAATTAATTTGAAATAATTAGAAATATAAACTATTGAAGATGCATCTTAAGATTTTGAGGAAATTATACTTTTTGCATTCTTTCCTGTATATAAAGTCGTTTAAAATCTCACTGTCTGACTTGAAACGTGATGACATAAACTATTTCAAATTGTCTTTTTAACTTAAAGTGATGCTGATCTATTCGTTATAGCTTTTGCATATCATAAATGTGTTCCTCTTTCCTCGTGATACAATTGACTATGTCATGTCTTCATATCCAGCATATATTCAGAGATATATCGTCATTTATTATGCAATGGGCATGGTGAAGACATATTGTTATACATTAATAACTTTGTAGGAAACTTAGAAATACATTTTAAAGTTCACTCAGTAAATTTACTAAAGATAACAATAGAGGCATGAAGTGCTTTTCTTTGAACGATGCATTACACATCTGTAAAACATTTTCTGGTTGGGAATTCGAACAAAAAGTTTGTGTTAGATTTAAACGAAAAACTAAATAAACGCTTAGCAAAACATTTGAACGTCTTTAACTCAAGACATCTGTGAAATTTTTCAGAGGGATATAAAATCTAGAAATTATTTAAGACAATCGACTCTCATAAATTGGAAGGTCTGCGTATTGCACGCATTAAATTAAGATGGAGTTTATACAGCAGTTTGATAGTAAATCACCAAGTTCGTCAACGTTTTAGTTCCGCTGTTTGAAGAGATGGCAACAAGTAATTATTATGTGATGAAATAAACCCCGTCACGTTCATATTATTCTAGCAATTTGAAATAACAACAAGACTCGTGGGCAATTTGTAATAGTATGTTGTCAATGTAAGTATGTCGACCACCCAGAAAGAATTAATAGCCAGAAATCTCCATTTCAGATTGTTTATATTAAACTGTCAAAAAGAGTAATTACTTGAGAGAAAAAATCACTCCGTCATTAGTAACACTGGAAGTGTTGTATTGATACAAAATGGTTATGTAACTTGTTATTGTGAGTTAAATGTTTGTGCCCTGTTTTCAGCACAATTCTACAGACAAACGAAAACCTCTTCAGTTTTCTTTGGCGTCGCTTTACATATTAACGATAGGATGCATTTGTAACTAGAATATTTCCAAATTTGTATTTAAATAGTTCTTTTATTGATTTTTTTTTCTGAATTGCGATACAATAGACAGTCTGAAGAATAAATCTCTTTGTATGGACCCCAAATATTTAGTGAATATCATCATCTGTATGAATTTGACTCGCATGAAATTTAACTATTTTGACCACCTTTTGTTCTATTTGGGGAAATATAGTGTTCTTCATTAAATATTGCATACAAGTAAAGACTTACAAACGGAACTCTTTCACTCAGCAGTTCACTGTAACCTACACCAGAAGATGTAACTTAAATGAGAAAGATTCCTGTTAGATGAAAGTACATATTTGTGATATCTAAATAACGCGTATTTTCACAAATGCGTCATAAAACGTTCGAAAAGTTCAATTATAAGGTTTTAAAATAAACCACAAACAGCATCATCGAAGATGCTGATAATTTCTACAGCGGCACCATTACAGCTTTGCAACAGAAAATCAGACCCTTAAAACTTCTATGATGAAGATATACTGTGTAAATGTTAAACTAGACTAAATCTAAAAAAGCAAACACATACTATTCCCTAATGATACTGAAATAACAGGCTTGATATCGAGAGCTGTCTTTGCTGTAAAACATGAAAAAACAATTCTGACATTCGTGTAAGATAATGATGAAAGTTCTGATGAATAGATTTCTCGAAATGAGAATAAAATATAAAACATCTCGACATCCAGTCATGTAGATGTTATCAGCTGATGTTTTCTGATATCTGACTATAAAATGATTTTCTATAAAAATGTTTACGTCATGATTTTACGACTGTTTAATGGGTTTAATGGGTTTCCAAAATTATAGAAACGTTATTTCTTTTCAATATTCCCTCGACACGTGTAAAAAGCTACGGAAAACATTTGTCTGAAGATAAACAGAGACGACCATCTTAAACAAGAGAGCTATTCTTGTTTATCTTCATTTGTAAATCTGCATTCGAATTTATATCCATGGTTCCTGGCAATTTTAGAATGATTCTCCCAATTCTCAGAGAAACGAATTTGACTTGCTTGTTTTTTGTAAAGCTCATTTGCAGCAACTTCAGGGAAATGACCTTTAAAGTAATGTAAAAAGGCCAAGTAACATTAAAATCGTCAACAAATTCAAGTTGTACTTCTCTGTAGTTGAAACACAATCATCACCAATATTTACTAAAAGATGTTCTCTGACAAAGTTTTCACTCCAACTGAAAAATGTTTAATAGGGATAGTCATAGGCCTGGTAAAAAATTAAGTTAAAAACTTTACAACTAAACTGAGAGGTGCCCCTGGCCAGAAAGGGGATATTGATATTGATCCTCTCGTAGCTCAGTTTGATTGGCTTGTAGATCATGGCCAAAAAACTGATATAAAATATAATTTTTAACGGCAGCTATTATCTTTTCCAAGTGACAGCATCGAGTTTTAGGAATATTTGAAATTTTTCTGTCGGTTTTTATTCTGTCTAGCAGTACGACGTTACTACTCAAAACTGTTGTTTATGGCCTTGTGCGTTATTCGTATATGCTTTTTCCCACAACTTTTAACTCTCATGAATACAAGCAGACAAATATGTTTGAGGATGAGCGAATTCTGGAATTGCTGTGAAATAAAATTGCCATTAAAACCTGATTTGATTTAGGCCCTGATATTTGTCATTGACTGTTGTCCTCGGGTCCAATACGACAGCCCTCGAACAACTAGCAAGGCTTTTTTCAAATCAGTTATTTAATAACAAATATTTAAAAAAGCATGCATGTTTGGAGTAACAATATTGAGAAATTTTATTATATTACTTCAACCCCCAGATAACTTTACATCTAGGTATGTTCCGTAACAATGTAAAATAAAATATATAGATGAATTGAAACCAGTCTCACTGCTGGTAAATGGCTTATCTTCTTTTACGCATCCACGTACATAAATTCATTTAATCAATGAAGTCTGATTTATTCTAAAAAAATTTGTTTTGCTCTTTGGTCTGATACACACTGAGGTAATATTAATTTTTCAAGGTATATTTCATCGCCTGATCAGAGTCTACTTTTTAAGATTGATGTGGCCTTCACAATTCAACATGTCTTTTCAGTTCAAAATTTTAGTAGAAAATTTGAAAGTCAAACTTAAAACCACATTAGGTATTTTAATAATTTCAGAATCTGATTTTGATGCAATGCCTTTAAAATTTTCAATTCAATGGTACGTCACTGTTTGGATTGGAGGTTATTTGCTTGGTCATACAAACATCTGTATTGAATTACACTCTACGAAGTATATCAGAATAATGTGAGGGAACATCTAAATACATTCAGTAAAGAATACAAAATCTCGTATCATTTTTCTGACCTTAGGCAGAATTATTACTAAAAGACTTATAGGTCTGTCTTTATATAGAATAATAATTGTAGCAGTGAACGTTTCAGGTCAAAGAAATGTCATTTTGTGTATAGAGAAACCTGCCATCTTTAAGTAATTCTTTGAGTGTACCATGCACATTTTTCTTTTACAATTTTTCTGACATATAGCAAAGATACATCTATTAGATATATTTCGCCTTTACACTGACTAAATTCCTAATCAGCACATACAGCATGAAGTATATATCAACTGAAATAAGAGATATTTGGTACCTCTTACTAATGAATAATACGGTCGTAAATGGAAGTTTAGAAAGTGCATTTTTTTCTTAATTTTTTTTATTCGAGATCAAGAGTCTATTTGTTTGTCTGTAGACATGATCAATTACTAGAAATAGTATATTTAAAGCGATTTTATGTGAATGCGTAATAAAATGTTGCAAGGAACATAGGCATAAACGCACTTCTATAAAGGCATATCCGACATGAACAATAATTCGAAATAAGAAATAAACGCCACAAGTCAATGACCGAGAGTTCTGTTATCTTTTAAGCTTTTTCAAGCGTCTGTCAGATACCAAACAAATCCATAGAGAGCAATAAATAGAATTTAGTTTTAGTATTGAATATAGCCAGCTTCTGAACTGTTAAAACAACTGTCTGGCATATCCAAGCAATATGTTAACGCATTGCCATGGTTTGTTTTAAATTCACTTTTTCATTAGAAATATCCCAAATTATTTTTTTCAGATTCATTCTCATTTCCTTGACAGCTGTGGCCAAACACAGGAAAATTGCAAGTGCATGGTTTCTAAAGTTTAGTTTTACAGGAAACTGTAAGCGAAAACGGTTGTTTTGAATTCAAGTCTTTGTAGCTGTATGACTGTGTTTTAATTAATACCTGATCACGATCTGAAGGTACAAGTGTTTTACAACATCTTTGGTGCAAAAAATCTGTTTGGTCTCCTTTTCACAACAGAAAAAATGGTCGTTTTTGGAGCACTCACTTATATATTCTAAAAGCTTTAATTTCATGAAAACAAATGTCCCTGGGCTTTTTAAAACCGTTAAATATATAAATCAATGCTGAACATTTGAATATCAGTGGTTTGCAGCTTTTATTAATGCTGTGAGTTCATTCCCCTACCAAGTGCAACAAAAACAGAATACTTCAAACGGTTGTTTTTAAATATAATATATATATATTTTTTAATTTCTCAAGATGTTGGTGCATCTATGGGTTTTTTTTTAAACAAGCCCCACAATAAATTTTAATACCGCGGCCAGAAAAACGTCGACATTATGAATTTGAAATACGTTTCTTGTTGTGTGTAGACAGCTTACAATCGTGGCTAAAAGGCATAAATAACTACATGCTGAATTTAGACACGAGTTTTTTTGTTTATTTTATATCTTTAGCGAAGATAGCCGTTATCATGACCTGCTTTATTGGACTACGCTTAATATGATAATTCTGAATTTATGCTTAGCGAGTACACAATTTGAACTCAGATATATTCCAATGTTATGGTGTGTTTTCACCGCCGATCAGATCAGCTCGATCAAGCATGATCAAGCGATCGGGTACCGGTCTAACTCGGTTTGCATGCGTGATCGGGGTGGTCGGAGCGGTCTACCTTGGTCGGCATGGCTGGGGCTTCCTACCCGAACTTTTTGACATGTCAAAAAATTTCGAGTAGCGGTCGAGAAGCTAAGCGGTCGAGAAGCGATCGTATATTGATCGAGTAGAAGATCTAGTTGATCGATAATCAATCGTGTAACGATCTAGTTTGGTCGGGTATACATATTTTACCCGATCTGTACACGATCATCTCGACTTCTACTCGAGCATTATCCGATCACAACCCGATCAACTCGACCTCTGTTCGATCTATTGTCCAGAATAACTAGACTACTACCCGACTGCTAAACGACCGCACACGATCGCTTCCCGATAGTTATTCGACCATACACGAGTTCACGTGACGAAAACAATATATTGATGTAAAATTATTGTTGGTGTCTCTAAACAATTCGATACAAGACCATTCACGACTCGATTAAAATCATTACGATCTGGTCGGGTGGAAATCTGGCAACGATCGAGCAGAGGTCCAGTTAGTTTAGTTGAGATCGTGTATGACTCGCGTATAGGTCTGGGTGATCGAGGAGAAGTCGGGATGTTGGTCGGGTTTTCGTTGTGAAGAAGTCGTAAAAAATCGTGTAGGGTCGACTTGAGGTCATGTAGGAGTCGTGAATGTGCATTTAATCGAGCTTGGTCGGGCTTCATCGGGGAATTTATGTGATCGGGACAATCGAGTGGATCTGTTCGGCGGTGAGAACACACCTTTAACTTATGATAGGAAAAGTATCAAGAGTTTAAATTTTACTAAAAAACTACTCTTTGTAATTTTGTTCATCTCAATACAGTTGAATATAGAGCTGAATCTAGCAAAAAATCTTCTGTTACGTCATTGTCACAGGCATTGATCTTTTGACCAAGAATACATTTGTCATGAAAGAAAATTGTGCCATTCGCAAATAATTCTATAAAGTTACTTAAATCCGGCATTTTGTTTTTAGCTCAAGTGACTACAATGTAGTTTTTTTGAGTTTTTAGGATCGTTGAATGGCCTGCGTCCGTCTATATTTAAGTATGTTTTACAGTTTAGCATTCAAAGTTGTGCACCAATCTTAATTAAAATTGGATACAGGGTGTAAGGCTGTAAGAAATAGGAAAAACTAAAACTAAATGTCTTTTATGAAACTACAAGGTTTAGAGAGCCTAGATATTGAATATGTATCCAGTTCAGTTGCAAAGATGACATGCATTTTCATAACGATCTATGCATGTCCATAAGCCACGTGTAAGTTGCCACTTCACGTTACAAACTGTTAAAAAGAGGTTTTGCAAGATCGGTTGTTTGATGAAAGGCTTTCATCGGTTGTTTTATGGAAGGCTTTCATTTTCAACATCTGTTATTCCATGACTACTCTTTTAGGAAATGTGTACAACCATGCTTACCACTGCTGTGTTTCTTGCTATTTTAATTTGACATTCCAAAGAATAAAGGATTTTTAAAAACAACTGACATACCATTTCCTCTACATTTAAAAAAAGTGTCAGATATAGTGTTTTTCTATTTTTCATTGACAAAACGAAGACTCTTTATCAAAAACAGACTTAATTTTATCATTTAATCATTTAATCATTTTACTTACATAATTCTGTTTGTGTTACCATGAAAAAGTTTAAGTATTTAGGTTTACTGTTAAAATATTCAAGATCAGTTTTCGGAACAAAATAAGTTATGAAAATTCAATGAAATTCCGAGACTATGCGTTTCAGTCATGTCAGTAGCATTCTTTAATACTGAAGTCCTTTCCAAAAATTGCTCTAGAATTTAAATTTATCTCATACATAATATGAATGTAATATAACCATTCTAGACCAATATAGCAACATTCTAAATCAACATTTAATATTTCTGACATCATAGATTGAAGTTAAACATTTAAAAAAAGCGTATAGGTTACCGTAAAAAGGAAACAAAGTCTGATTACCATAGGACATGGTTAGGACATGTTATTAGTCTTTTAGTACTGTGATCTAGTTTTAGTTATGCTTCCATTGGTTTCTCTTTCATCGTGATAACCATATCTTTTGTTCACTGTCTTCAACTTCTGCTCATGCATTCATATCGCTTTAATCACGTATTACACCGTATACACAATTTTCAGTCTGTAGGATAAGCAGCCTCCTATATCTGATGCGATGTTTTGAGAGTGTATGAATGTCTGTAGATTATCTGATGCGATGTTTTGAGAGTGTATGAATGTCTGTAGAATATCTGATGCGATGTTTTGAGTTGGATGTAGAAATATCACGATCTTTTTTGTACGAATATTGAAAATGTCTTTTGTCAAACACATTATTGCGGTAGATATAATAAAGATACATGTATATCTTTTTCTTTTTTCTTTTTTTTCAAAAAAAAACTGTCTGAAAGAAGATAGTCTGCTTATAATGATAATGAGTTGTATATGTAAAAAAATTTCCTTTACAGCTTAATTACCAAACAAAATGCAGACAGTATACAGCATAATGAGAGAAAACTACAAATTGATACAAACTTACAAACCCGTCTGTTAACGGATTTCTGTTTAACTCATTTAGAATGTACTTTTCCTGACATAGGAATTATATTTTACATTAAGTATGTTCTATTTAATTTCCTTGAAAGTTTGAGTCGAAAAGAAGGCAAATGGAAACGGGACCATTAGAGCGGCTAAGTTAAGGTATTTTTGTCATCTGAATAAGCATTGGTCATAGAAATTTAGAGTTAATTTCATGCAAGGACAAATGAAATTTCTATGACAATATACTTTTTCATAAACAATGTTTTAAAATTAACGACTTTCAACATTTATCTTCTTTCATTTCTGATTCTTAACATTACTAAGAGCTGTTTGCTTGACTCGAATGTTCTTGTAATGACTATACCAAATTCATAGTAAAAGGTAAACATGGGATAAGAAAGGTCTAACTTGTCAAACTCGTGATGGTTTACTTTGTAGTGATCAAACGTGAAACAGAATAAATGATTGTCTTCCTTGTCCGATATAATATTATGTAAACATTAAAACATGTTTCTTCCACGCGCATGAGAACTATAAACATTTACTCTTTTCCCTTTAACACTTCATGCCTAATTGTGTCAAGAGTGATATATTAGAAACCGAGGCCTTTGAATAAAAGCAAAGATGGTGTTGTGAAACATCAACTTATTTGAAGAGTATAAAATGCTTATAACGTTCGGCTGTCAAAACAGGCAAAAACAAGATTTGCCAAGAGTGATTAGTTGTCACGTGTTAGAGACAGAGGATATTTAATACAAAAAGAAGCTGCTTCCATTAACAAGTTTATATCTGTTAAGCTGCTCCAGAGAGAAGTGAAAAAATTACTCAAATAACATTTATCGATCTTTTCACTAGCCATTGTAATTATAACGATTTTGCTTTTATTATTTGATTTTTTTATTTAAGCACAATATGTCCATAGTGCGTCGTCAACTTTTGTTTTAAACATCTTCTCCTTAACTGCAGGGCCAAATTGAATGAAAGCTCTACTAAAAGTTGTTCAAAAAAACAATTTGCATGCAGAACTCTAGTTGCTACGGCAACCAGTAGGAAAAATATTTTTTGTTTGAAATCACTTTGCCCAGAGTTCTAAAAATTTCTGTGAGGCATCTTCTAGTAGACCTGTACCAAGATTTTTCAAATTATGTCACCAGGGACAAAATTGGTCCCGCCCCAGGAATCACATGTTTTACATAGAATTATATAGGAAAAGCTTTGAACATTTCTTGTCTATAACCACATGGACTAAATTGGCCCGGGGTCACTTGATTTTGCTGAGGCTTATATAAGAGAGACTAAAAATCCTTCTTGTCTGAAACCATATGCCCTAGAGCTTAGATATTTCGTATGTTGCATTTTTTATCAGACTTCTACCAAGTCGGTCCTAATTTTATCCCTGTGGTCAAAAATTGCCCTGCCCTGGAGGTCCTATTAATGAATAATGTAAGATCTTTGAAAATCTTGTGAAAAACCGTAAGCTTAAGAACTTAGATATTTTGCATAGAACATCATCTAAAGGTCCTCTACCAAGATTGTTTAATTCATGTCCCTTTGGTCATGAATGGCCCTGCCCCGGTGTCATTTGTTTTTTTTACAGGCTTATATAAGAAAAACTTTGAGAATATTTTTTGTCTTAAACGGTATGCCCAAGAGCTTATATAACTTTTATGTAGCTTCTTAAGGTGGATACGTACCAAGCTTGTTCAAATTGTTCCCCTCGTGTTAAAATTGGCCCATCCCAAGGTTCTATTTGTAGAAAATATTAGATCTTTGAAAAATTCAAAATCTGTTAGGCTTCTGATGTTTGTTTAACAGCAGATCCACAGCCAAAGTACTCAGGTGAGCGCCCCAGGGCCACCATGGCCGTTTTATTATAACTTAATAATCATTAATATACAATCATTGGTCATACAAGTTTAGAGTCAATTTCATACAAGGACAAAGGAAGAATGACTATATACTAGCATGTGGTATGACTATACACTATTTCATAAAGAATGTTTTAAAATAACGGACGTTCAACATTCATGTCCTTTATTTCTGATTCCTTACATTACTAAGTGTTGTTTGCTCGACTCGAATGTTCTTAAAATGACTATTATACTAAATGCATTGTAAAAGGTAAACATATGATAAAAGGTCTTACTGGGTAAGATTCTATAGTGATCAAATGAGAAATAGGATAAATGATTGTTTTCCTTGTCCGAGATAATATTATGTAAACATTAAATCATGTTTCTTCCACGCGCATGAGAACTATAAACATTTACTATTTTCTCTTTAACAGTACATGCCTAACTGTGTCAAGAGTGATTTATTAGAAACCGGGGCCTTTGAATAAAAGCAAAGATGGTGTTGTGAAATGTCAACATAATTGAAGAGCAGAAATTGCTAATAACGTTCGGCTGTCAAAACAGACAAAAACAAGTTTTTTCCAGAGTGATTATTTGTCTCGTGTTAGACACGAAGTAAATGTATTTCAAAGAGCAGTTTCCATGAATAAGGTATATAAACTGATCCAGGAAAAGGGCAAATTTTACTGTTCCTAGATCACACCAATATTCATTCACACGCCATTTGAAAAAAAAAACTAACTTACGCCTTATTTGAATTTTTAATAAAATAATATATATTGATATACACTGCATTAAAATCAGTTGAAATACTTGTCCAAAGCGCGGAAAATTGAAAAGCTTTAAGCGTTCGATATGTTAGTAATTTCGATAAAAATTCTGTCTTGAGGCAATATTCTATGGTCTCGATTATAACATTTCCTTTAAGTGGCGTGAGTTAGTCAAGAATGTTTGGATTTCATCACTTCTTTTCACCAATAACAAACTTTTGGCGAGGCCAGTTTTCGCCTTAAGCATCTACTTTGTTCTACAGTAACAACATAATGAGATATCTATCAATAAAACGGCATGCAACAATCTTATCACATAGCTGCAATTGTTTGAAACCGTATGACTAAATCTAATTTGGAACCAATTATCACACATTCATTAAAACTCGTCACGACTGGTTAAAATTAAAAGAAGCATTTTTATAGTAAAACAATTGCACCAGTACACAAAAAACACCACTTACACGTACATTTAATGAAAATCCTTTCGGAATTTCTAAGTCAGTGCTTAGACCTTCATACATACCAAATGATATTATTTTGGTAAAACTTCTGTCGTAAATATTTAAAAACAGTACTGCAAAGAAAACATTGAACCGAATGTTAACCTGAATACTAAAATGGTAAATAAAATTGAATAGAAAGTCAAACGGTATAGAAAATAAAATTGTTTAAAAAATCATGTTACCACAGTAAAAACAATATCGAAATCATGACCCTCCTGCAAACAACTATATCCTGAGTCCTCATATGTCCATTAATTTTATTTCCTAACAAAATCTTTAATTTTTAGCATATTGATTCAGTAACGTCTCTTCTAATATAATTTCAAGTACTATGGAATTGTGTGTCTATTGACATTAAGCGGCACAAGAAAAAAAAAAACAACAATCGTGGTTGCGTTTTCAGCCAGTATCAGACAGAATGAATAATTAATACTCTGTTTTTATAATAGATATGTTTCAGACTTTGGAAGCAATTCTCTTGCGGATCTGGTCACATCATATGTGTTCTTGCACAATTATCGTGTCATTAATGATTTACAGAGCAACTCCAACAGTTTTTGACAACATTGTTTTCTGAATTACTGATCTGATTACATTGAACACTAAATCTGATTTTCTAGAAACTATCTTTCTATTCTATTTTCCTACCTGGAATCCTAAATCGTTTAATTTCTAGAAATTTCTACATACAATATGAAATCTTACAGTCTGGCTAGACAGTTTTAGAATTGTTTATTAGTTATTTGGCCATGCTGTTTATAGTTTTGTTAAAACATGATTTGAAGTGGACCGGACAAAAAATAAATGAGTTTTCGTTTATGTATTATTTACGATATCCCTAAGAAATGGCAATTACTTCTGCTATAGATGAAGGGAATTCAATTTCTTTTTCCAATTATCCAAATCTAATATACATACGTCATTTGTTTCTGCAGGAAAAAAAATCTTAAACGCAGCAAGTTAGTTTTGTATATCTTTTTTATGTATCGAGGGTATTGCGGAAAATCGAAACGCAAAGATAACCATGATTTCAAATTAAGAAACTTTGACATTGAAAGAATTCTTTAAAACGTCTTTCATAGGGGTACGCAGAGCTTATGTGATTCCCTTTCTCGAATTTAAGAAAATGAAGGTTTTTTTGCTCCTTTAAAGGGGCTGTGCTCCAGATGACAAAAAAGAAAGTTTTCTTGTATTATAAATTTCTTGTAATATTTATGACTTAAAAAAATAACTTACTGACAAAAAATAGGTCAAATAATTACATTATAAATTGATTTTTTCTCCTTTCAAAGTGCTATACCGTAACGCGACGGTATAACTATATCGTATAAGATTTAATAATAAAAGTAAATATCTGTAATATCACATGCGGCGATGGTGGTGACAGTAAAAGCGCTAGAAATATTTTGTTAACATGAGGGTCCAGAGTCCAAATCAGGCTGGAGCGAAAATATTTTTTTTAATTCTATTTTGACTTTTATAATCAGTTTTGAGGTAAAATATTATGTTGTTATAATCTCGCGGCATCTAAATATATAATTTATGGAAAAAAAATTATGTCAAATCTGGAGTACAGTCTCTTTAAGTTGCATTTATTAAAATTTATCTTAAATTAGAAAAAAAAGCAAATAATGGACAGATAAATAAATGGTTCACCTTTGTTAATATTACATGGAAAATATGTTTGATAAACAATCTGAATAGAACTTCGCATATTAACTTTTTATTTAATAAACATTCTTAATATTTCAACATATTGTTGAAATTTTCATTTAAAAAAGAAAAACTGATTATTTAATCTAGGAAACTATATCGTTTTTTAATTATATGAATTTTATGTTATCTATTTGCTAAAAACCTAGGTATCCTCTATATCGAGAAAGAAGGAATGGTTAGTAAATAGACAAAAAATCGTTCTTTTTTTTGATGACATGAATTTGTATTTTATATGTTTCTTAAAAAAGGATGTTCAGATTAGTTCCATGACATTAAATCTTTAGTACTAGTCTCAGCCCAATAATTTACTGGAGTATGCAAGTACGTTTTTCTTTTAATATATAATATCATAAAATTCAACAGACTAGAAACATTCTTCTTGTATTCTATGCTTTCTTTAAATGTTGTGTGTTCAGAAAATAGCTATCAACATTAAACTGCACTCTTTTAAAGTTTTTTTTATAAGATATATCGCACATATACTACCGGAAGTAGTTATTTTCTTTTTAAATCTGAAAGAAAACGCTCCTACATATAAGCGAAAAGGAAACATATGCACAAACACATTATACATTTCAAGCTTTTTCTAATCCATCTTAATTCAGATTGCATCACGTTTTGATAGAAAAAACCAACTAACTGCATCAACAGCAGCTGTACTTTTATGCATGTAACCAGGTTTGTTTTGTTTTTAATATAAAACGGTTTTTGTAATGTATACAAATTGTATCTGTTGTACCTTTGGGGGAAGTACAAAGGAGCTGAGTTGAAATAATGTCAAGAACTAACAGAAAATAAAAAGTGACAATAAACTTTAAACGTGCTGGAGTAATAGATATACCACGCAATCTGACATACATTTCAAATCACTGTGTTCTTCTTCTCAGTCTGGCCAGCAGAGCATTCTGTAATCAGTCAGAGATTCTATAATGCAAAAATAATGATTGCTAGCAATTAAACACAAAAAGAACATAAATATTGAGCATACTGAAACGAGGTACATGTACAAATTTAACGCACTCTCCTTAGGTAGAGGGAAATATATCAAAGCCAGTTCCTAAATATATCAATTAACAGGTTTCAATTGATAATCATTGTATTTCTATTTTGTTCCGAACAATTAGGTAAATATAAAAGTAATTTATAAAATAAATTATATAGATTAATTACTAAAATCTCCTTTTCCACATTGCTTTTATTTGTCAATGCAGCATATATTATTCGAAGTATATTCCAAACGAGAGAAATATAGTCAGTTAAACAAAAACAATAAAATATCAAAGAAAAAACTACTCGAGTGGGGATTGGATCCACTGACTTAAATTGTTTAAATTAATAGAACTGGGATTTTTTTCAGGAAGGAGTTACAACTTTAAACCCATAATACCTCAAGGTGCCATATTCTTTCTTCTACAGAAATACATCTTTGATAACTGAGTTGTATACATACATATAAGTGTCTGACCTACATTACTTTCCTGTAATAGTTTGATTAAGTTAAAGGCTATAAATTGCGTACAGTCGTAAGACAATCTATTTTTAATATTTCTTTAACTATTCAAGATTCGTTGAACTTTGTGTCTGAAGACACTGAAACACGATAAAAATGGAAATCCTCTTTCAGATACCTATCAATTACCTTGCGCAGAAAGGTTGCACCTTTAAGACCTCTTTCAGGTATATATCCGATTACCTTGTGCAAAAAGGTTGCGTCTTTAAGACCCCTTTCATATCTTGTGCAAAAACGTTGCGTCTTTGTGACCTCTTTCAGATACATATCCGATTACCTTGTGCAAAAAGTTGCGTATTTTAAGCATTACATAAACAAACGTTCTGCGCCTTTACATTGTAAATCATTCGTTTACTAATTTTGACTGTATTACGCCCATATTAACGCATCAGTTTTATATGACTTGTTTTAGAAAATAATATAATTGTACTTACCCTCTTGATGTGACTGGTAACAAAATTAGATTTATGAATATTACTTCGCAAATACTTCGTCAGTGTTTTGCTTGAAAAGAATGAATTTAACTGTTTTTAAATACTCATGTGTTGCCTTCAGAGAAATTGAATTACGGGTTACATCATTTACAGCGATTGTTTATCTTATGTAAAAGAATAATTTAAATGCAGCAAGTTAATTACATATATCTTTTAACGCCTCGAGGGCATAGAAGAAGAAATTCAAAACGTCTAAATCCAGAATGAAGAATGAAAAACAAAATTCGTTTAAAAATGTTATCCATTGGAAAGAAATCTCGGCAGAATATTTTACGTGGGAAAAAGTTCTGTCTTCTGTTAGAGTCAAAACTGCATTACTCATGAAAAAAATATGATTGTTATTTCCAGAAGCATTTCCAGACTTTACCTGCAGTGACGAAGGATACATTTGATTCTATTGGTAAAACCGACACAATTGATTGACCGTGTAGTGATGTATTTATTTAAATAAGTGTCCTTTTTATATATACAAACTGACAGTTTTATAGAATTTTATAGTGTATAGTTTTTGTGTGCGTAGCATATACACCACATTGATCTTGAAGGATACTAAACTGACTTAATGCCTTAATAAGTAAGCTTCTTGAAAACGAAGCACAAGAGAGGTTCATCGGCGTGCTCTGGAAAAATATGTCTATCTTATTCAGTATATAGGCTATTTTAAAATCGACTATTTGTCCCTCGCACAAATAATATGCAGATTGCAATGGTTAAACAGGTTAAAGGTAATTTAGACGAAAATTTTGACAAAAAGAAATGTTAATTTTCGTTTTTTTGGAAAGGTCTGATCATGAAGTTTGACTGCTTTGAAATGAATATATTTTATAGCAAATGTTAAAGCATTTCTCAAGAAAACATTCGACATAATCTTGACATTGTGAATACATTCTAACCTAATGTTGATTGAAGTTATTTTTCATTTTACCTTGTTCTTAACTCTTAAGCTGAAATCAAAATGCATTATTCATGCGTTTTTTATGATCAATGCTTTCCTGGCTAGACACTGAGTTCACTGATGGATTCGGTCACGAAAATAAGCGGTTGTATACATCAAGCTATGACATCAATGACTTAAAGGGTGAGTATGATGTTACAAGGACAAACATCTGACAATAAGAGTGAGTATCATTTACCAAAAATGATTTATCAACATGTAACCCATATTCTCATTTAAATAACTCAAAATGTTCATTTTCATATCGACATTTTTCGTATAGAGTGTGGTAGAAGTCCTCGAATTTCATTTCTTTCATATCTGAATCATTTGCCATTTTGCATTTACAGAATAATGATAGGATTTTGATAAAGAAATAAATCATTTTTAGAGCATATGGTGGTGTATGACATTATCCTTTCAGAAAATAAAGAAGAGATGGATTATGAACGCCTTTTAAAGCTAAAACTAGACTGGCATCAAATCGGCATTTCAAGTTTCAGGAAAATCCCTTTGTAACATAACACTGACCTTTCATTATGCTGGTTTACGCATGTCCTCCTGTTACTGATGTTTACCATAAATTTTCATGAAATTTATCAAATGGTTTCTGAAAAATAGCCTAGACACGAATGTGATGCCCGAGATGTTTAATTGTACAAAAGGTCACTCATGGAAAGCCCGCACACTAATACTGATGATTTGCACTACATGTAGCGGTATTGTAAGGCAGTAGAGTACCCTCACCCTTAAGAGTATTCAGTTCCGTAAAAGAACTTTTCACTTAAGGCTGTGGGTTTGATCTCCACACGAGCCATTATATTTCCTTTAGGCTTATGCTCTCTCAAACTGAACTGGGATCAGACTGAATTGTCTTTGATTGAAAATTAGATAGATAGATAGATATATTTATTTCGGTAAAAGAGCACATATAAAATTAATATACTTTTGAATGTATTTACCCTTTTTAAATATGGTAAACCAAAGAAAATTGATTTCAGTAAAAACGTTTCCCTAAACTACAACGGTAAACATCTTTGATATTATGTCTTAAGATTAAGAATAGTTTATAAATAAAATTTTTGTTTTCTAATTGGATGTAGTTAAATTTGTTAGAAACCTCATTTCAATACTTCTCACTATTTCATGTGTGTGTGTGTGTGTGTATGTTTTTTTTCGTCAACAGTCATTAGGTTTCCTTTCTGCAAATGATAACAAACTACATTGGGCAATTTTATGACCAAACCGAGACAAACGGTGATTTTAAAATGTCTGTATCTATGCTTGATAAAGTTTCAACGACCGGTGAGAAAATATTTTCATATCTTAGTTCAATATTTACAACAAACAATTAGTTCATCCATTAATATTGTCACGAAAATATTCTTTCATATTTGAACAGGTATACTAATAATTTTTAAATGACCAATTCAACACAATTTGTATATATTTAGATAAATACAACTTGACCAATAAGATCAAAAGTTTAACTGTCTTTGCAGAAACGTATCACTTTACATTGCCGAAATAACATTGGCTCAAAATGTACCTCTGATCATTTCAACCTCAGGAAATTCATTTTCATCCCAACTAAGTAACCTTGTATATTTAGAAACAAATCATGTATATATCTATATCGTTTTTGTTTCATAAATTAGCATCACACCAATATGTTGTTGACATACAAATATTTATACTTGTAAGTATTACCGTGTGACAATGGTAGTGCGAATTCTTCATTTAAGTTTACTTAGTTTAAGCAATCAGAAATTGATAGTGCGATATCGTCAGATATACCCCTGAACAGTTTGAAAAACTAATGTACTGATTTGCTTAGGGTCTCTAGCGAAAGGCTATTTGCTATTTTGTGTTCTGGCTGGGGTTCAAACCGCGGATATTTCGAAGTTAAACTAAGACCGAGTTTAACTCGCGGACATTTCGCGGACATTTCTAAGTTAAACTTAGAACGAGTATCATACGAGGAGTTATTATAATACTTTTTATTTGAAAACTTACATGTTGAAATAAACAAAAAATATACTTAACAGTATTTCCTCATTTTCTTAACGTGTCTATATCACGTGGTTTCACATGATCAGTTCACTCTTGTTAGCTATTCGGTTATAGAACATGATTATTTATTTCTTCCAGATTAAACGTGAAAAGCACAAACACATGCACAAACATATGCTTCAGAAGGTCTGGAAATACTTCTTCGAGGTCTATGCGTAAAAGATTTGTTTTCAACAAAAAGTATCAAACACGAAATCAATGTTTATATTTGTAGATTAAATCTTCCTTATTTTCGCTTTTATTGTATATTGGAAATGGTCATATTCGATAATCAGGTATAAACAACTTCGGATTCTTTAAGTATTTTCCAAAAATTTAATTGATTTGAAATAGGAAAAATGCACTTTTTTCTTTTGATAAAACAAGTTGCCGTATTGTACTATTTATATGCTTCTGGAGCTGTTTTTAAAAAATGTTAAATAGAATATCAATGATTATTTGTCTAGACTTAGTTTTATTAATATGCTAATATGTCAAAACATTCGAGTGTATAACATCACGTGTAAGATACGCCTCAAAATGATGTGACAACTTAAAAAAAATCAAATGTTAGTTTTCTCTGAACCCTAAGCGCATACAAGAAATATTTATGCTGAAAAGGCAGAACAGTTAAATTGAATTCTTTTAATCACGTAACTCTTAACAACTCAAATGAAGTACAGCGGATAGATGAAACATGAATAAAATAAGGTTGGGGATTTAAAAAAATCTTGTTTTCTATTCTTTACACGATTCGCAGAAAGTTTTCAGTTCGTCTTGGCAAAATCTAATATCCGTTAGTTAATAGGCTGTAACTGACGATATAACTGATTCATATTCACTAACATTTATGAAAATTCGTCAAAATCGTACTGGAATGTATTTTTCGCTCTAAATTTCCTAACTGTATACTTTGCAGTAATCTTTTGTCCCGACAAAAATAGGGTTTAAATCTAAATGGCACATCGCTTACAAAAAATAATATTACATTTCAAACGCAGGTGCAGTCAGAGTTTTGGTAAATATGAATCTTGATTTGTACAGAAATTGGCCCCTGACTGTCGAAATGAAGCTCATTTTGCAAACTGTAAACTTTTAAAGGGGAGGGAAATATAACTTTTGTGTATGAACCCCACTTAATGAACCACCATCTGAATGCATTGAAAGTGTTAATGATTATTAAATGACGTGTGTTAGCGCATATATAAAACATCTTGAAGCAAATAATTGAAACTTAAGTATTTAATTTGAAAACGTTATAAAATTATGTGCACATAAATACATTTTAAATACATTTAGTGTAAATGTAAACTGATAGTAAATTTTGATAGAATCATTGTAATGGCTTGCTCATTTTATGCGAACCAGTTATTTTTATGATGTAATACAAATTAAACCACAATGCACAAGAAGATAAGCTTATTAATATACATAATATGACTGCTTGAATGTAGTCATACACATGCTACGTAATACGTTAGGGGGATTGTGGGCAAGAACAAATACAAACAAATGTTTAAAAAGGTGTTGCCATGTATACACGACACTAATCCTAGATACGTTACTCTTCTACCTTTTCCTGAATCAGGAAAATGCGTTCCTGCAACTGTTTTTTTTCGTACAAGTATCATTCGCACCTCTAAAAACATTTGATAAAATATTAGATTTGATGTTTTAAAAATGAAGCATCATTTAAATAACTACTTAGAACGTCAAAGATTTGAACAATTTCCTAGAATTCAGAAAATGTCTGTAAGTCAGCTTTGCTGAAATAACTGTATATTGCTCTACTTGATCACAAGGACAATTTGCTTTCTTAAGCAGCCAACTGGTTTGTCTTTACTTCTCCAATTATAAAAATACTCTGAGCTAAATAAACATATTTTCTCTATCTACAAGATGCGTTTGTTAGGGTAAAGGTTCTATTATTTAACCAGCTGTTATCACGCTCGAAGAAATACTTCAGACTGTCAAGCATTTTCTTATTTAGCAGACGGAGAAATATTTGACATTTAACCTGCGCCGTAAAAACACAGCGTAAGAACAGCTGTTTCTTCACTAGGCTAAGCATGGAAGCGAAATATGGAGTAGTAGGATACACATGGAAACACGTTTTTCTAAGATTCTTTTTAATTCATTCTATTGTTTGCTAGTAGTTATTGATATTTTGTAAACAGAGATTTTAAATAAAGAATCAGATGCAGAAAACACCAAATTTTATCTTTGTTGTTCATTGAATCAAGCAACTATAATAAGATTGTCATTATATATCGGTAAAGTGACATTAGAGCTGCTGCAGCTGCCAAAAAAAAACCCCAACAAAAAACCGTCTTATTTACCGTGCATGTAAAATTTATTTGCATAAAACCTTAACTCGATATTAACTCAATTCTGACACCATGCCTCTGTGAACTTTGATGAGATGAACTAAAACTCAAAATGGGGTTCTCCTAGTTAAAATAATCAGGCAGCCTACCAACAATACAGGTGTGCATAGGTCGTATGTCAAAACTGTCAATGTCCTTGATGAATGGTCAGTAGAGTTTTTCTTATTTCGTTTTTTCGATCCATATTTATGAGTCTTTGCTTAAGCGCACCATAGCATATTAACATAGACTTGACAAATTACCATAGCATGTTGTAACAGATTGTGCAGAGAGCACATGGTGCAAATCTATAATGGCGAGCAAACTATCCGTCGGTAAATGTTATAGGGTGTTAAATAGTATCTTATTTCTGTATTATGAATTACTAAATGCTACCGTGCAAATTCTGGCCAATGGCACCATATTGTTATGCACCCGAAGGGAGGCATATAATAATCGAATTGTCCGTTCGTCAGTCCATCCGTCCGTCCCTCCCCATTTTGTCCGGAGCATAACTCCAAACGTATACACGGCATTGACTTCAAATTTCGAATATAGCTTGATGGCGATGTGGAGCAATGCACTGCACAAAAACCATTAGTTATCTCCCCTTTTCAGTTTTTCCTTTTCCGGCCATTTTCTCACAAAATGTACATGGGATTGGCTTTAAACTTGGAATATAGGTTGTTGGTGATAAGGCGGAGTGCTATGCACAAGAACCATAACTCCATCTCACTTACTTTTTGAATAAGCTCCCTTTTTGCTTGTCCGGGACATAACTCAAAAAGTGTTGGAGTTATTAACTTGAAACTACATAGGTAAATAGATTTCATTGAGGGAAGTGCAGTGCATAAGAACCAGAACCCTCTTTTGCACAGTTTTGGAATTTCTGTCCCTTAAAATTGTCCATACTTAATTTTTGTCCGGGGCATAACTCAAAAAGTATTGGAAGTATCAACTTGAAACTTCTTAGATAAATAGATCTGATTGAAGAAAAGTGCACTGTCCAAGAACTATACCTATTTTATTTGCATAATTTTGGAATTATTGCCCTTTTTAATTTTTCATACTTTATTTTAGTCCAGGGTATAAAGTGACATGTTTCCATAAATCAATACCCTAGTGAAACAAGAAATCGGTAGAACCGATGGATGCTCCCCGAATAAATGCAAATTCCAAAAGGGCTATTGTTTAATATGTATTTCTTTAAAGTATGAAAAATAAGAAAGGGCAATAACTCCTAAATTATGCAAAACAGAGTTACGGTTCTTGCACGCTGCACTTTTCCTCATAGAAATCTATCTACCAATAAAGTTACATGTTAATACCCCTTATACTTTGTGAGATATGCCCCGGACAAAAAGTAAGTATGAAAAATTTAAAAAGGCAATAACTAAAAACTTAATAAAGCAAGAGTTATGGTTCTTATGCAGTGCACTGCTCATCAATGAGATCAATCTACTTATAAAGTTTCAAGTTGATAACTCTTATACTTTGTGAGATATTCTTCGGACAAAAAAATAAGAGTGAGAAATGTTTAAGGGCAATTACTCAAAAATTAATAAAGCAAGAGTTATAGATCTTGTGCCCTGCACCGCTCCTTAATGAGATCTGACTACCTAGGAAGTTTGGTCTTGATTTGTCTCATAGCTTTTGTGTTATGCTCCGGAAAAAATTATGACGGACAGACGGACGGACGAACGGACGGACGGACAAAGCGGCAACTATATGCTCGCCCTTCGGGGAGCATAAAAAGCTGCATGCGGGGGTATTGTCGCCGGTACAGTGGCAGTTCTTGTTTTCACAGACTGCAAATGACCAAGTTACAGCATCAAGTTATAAGCTACATGACTGTGACCATTGCCTTGTTTGGGGGCATTCGAGTCTATGACACATTTCTTGTTTAAGAATATTTGCATTGATTTACTCGACTGTATGCTGTAAGATAAAATCCGTAAAACCTGGTACCTGTATATCAATTACCAGTTCACTCGTAAAAGTCAGGATCTCAGCCACTTTAATGCAAATGTTAATTATATATTACATACATTGTATCGTTTTCGATAAACTTTATTCTATACTCTAAGGACAATTGTTTTCATTTCTTTAATGCAGAGCTGTTTGAAATGATCTGCCCCGTTATCAGATGTTGCAAAATCAAGATCTACATTAACAATTTAATCAGTCCTTTTAATAAAATGCGATTGCCACATTTTGACACTCTCTTGTATCATAGCCATCCCTAATTTCCAAGCTAAATCACACCATTTAGTTTAACTGACATGTATTTCTTTAACATCGATTACAGTAAAAAATTCTGTTTACTAAGTGCTTTCAATGTTGTTTATAGAACTAAGACGAAATTTGAATTTAAAATAAATGTTCACTGAAAGAGAAATGTTTTAAGGCTAGTTCGGTGATCCATCAAGGCTCTGTAGAAAAATCTCAAAAAACAAATTTCTTTTCAATAGTTATTTGTCTAGTTTATGTGTGAACACCAATCTTAGTTAGAGGAGTATATTACGATATATATCTATTCTTACATGTTTTTTCCTCTAAAGGTATTGAAATGAGTGATTTTCAATAATTTTCAAATTCGTGTTTTGCTATAACTTACAAACTGTGTTAACCTTGAAGGCCTCACTACATCCGTCATTTTCAGTTTTGTTTGTGACAATGTGTTTCTTTTGGAAAATTTAAATTGTTTTAGACCTCAGTTGCTAATGAACACAAAAGCTAAAACGAGAAAACATAGAAAAGTTTTCTTTATTAACTGAACACATTTTAATAAATTGTAAACAGATTTATCTGACAGGAAGATAAAACTCAGTTTAGGATAGTGTTCATTAGTAAGCAGGCAAGAGCGTACGGTTTCAACTGCAAAGATAATTAAAATATATTAGAATAACAGGTTTTACTTATGTGCTACAACTATCAACCAAACTTTATAACAGGCATATGACACTCTTAATGCTTGTGATTACTTACGCTAAGCTGATATATTATGTTAACATTTTCTGTATATTTGTAGAAATGAAGTTGTTTTTAGCTGCTTTAATAATGAGAATGATCATTGCAACCATAGTTGTCTTAACATTTCAACATATTTCATTTGAGTAGGTGAAAATAGGCGTTTATATGTACAAACGAGAGGGCCATGATGGCACTTAATTGCTCTCCTGCGTCCTATTGCTAAGGGGTCATTACTCTTGAACCCATGATGGGATGAGGCTGGTTTAGGAAACCGAGATGACCCATATTTAAAATCGATCTAGAAATCTATAAAACAAACATTCTGACAAGTTTTCATGCCATTTGGACATAAAATTGGCTTCTAGAGTGTTATCAAGGTAAATCTGTGTTATAAAGCGATGACCTAGTTGTTGACCCAAGATGACATTTATTCAAATTGGCTAAGACAAACGTCCTGAAAATGTTCATGGCATTTGGTAAGATTATGTAGCCTCTAGAGAGTTAACACGTTTTTTCTATGTTTTGTCCCCATGACATAGTTTTAGACCCCAAATGATCCATATTCAAACTTGTCCCATCGAGACAAATATTCTGACAAATTTTGAGAAAGAAAATTTATCCTCTAGAGTGTTAACAAAGTATCTTTGTTTTGACTTTGTGACCATATTTTTGACCAAAGATAACCCACATTTAAGTTTTACCTAGATATTATCAAGACAAACATTCTGACAAGTGTTATGTAATTCGAACAAAAACTGTGGCTTCTAGAGTGCCAACAAGGTTTTCCTTCGATTTAGCCTTGTGACTTAATATTTAGTCCGACATGATCAATATTCGAACTGATCAATATGGAATATCCTGATCAAGTTTCATGATAATTAGGTCAACAATGTAACCTCTATAGTGTTAGAGAACCAGTTGTGAACGACGGACGACAGACAACGGACATTCAAGGATCCTAAACGCTCACCCTGAGTTATGCTCAGTTGAGCTAAAAAGGAATTCAAATTTTTAACAAGACCTGTTGGTTTGATCAAGAATCTGATATAAATTACAATTTGCTCGTTTAGCCTTCTTTTGTCCTCAGCTCTTCAGAGTTTTGAAAAATTGCCAATATAAATTGCTTTTATAAAGGCATATACTTAAAAGATGGCAATGGTCATCTCTCAATCATTGGATATTGTTTTGTGTTAAATTAGATACTATACATCAAAAGTTCTTCTCTAATTTTACAAACATTGTCCCGGACACGAAAATAGTGATGAAATTCTTAGATATTAAAAAATGCAGAAAACTTAACGAGTGATACAAAAATAAAACGAGGACAGTTAATTGCAAAACTATATATTTTTAGGGATTTTAAAAATATTTAAAGTCCATTTTCGTGAAAAAAAACGACCTTCTTTTTATCTATGAATATAATACAAAGACGTTTAGAAACTGAACTTTTCTGTTATAATTGTATTGCAGTGTCATTTTAAAATTAACAATGACTGTATATAAATGAGACGTTTTTGAGAATGATTGTTTTTATAACATATATATAAGAAGAAGCGAATTGCTGGTATACGAATACACCCTTAAAACACTGATTCTATTTGTAGCGGTTTGTTTTTTTGAGATGTTTACAATTTAGCTGTTTGACTTTGGTTGCTGACAGCAAACAAGCAAGATGCATAACAGTTAAAGAGAATTATGATTTCAGGTTTCAGATTTTTCCTGATTGGAAAACAGTAAAGGAATTAAAACTACCATCAGGCTTGGAAATACAGCAGTATGTACACACGCGGGCACATCCGATGAAGAGTTGTACGAAAACTGAATAGGAAAGTGGATGTTTTCACAAGCAACTTTGGAAAAGCCCTTCAAATTATCATAAATGAAAAATAGATCTCAAGACAATTGATTTAGAATAACATAAACACATACACACAATATATAAAACTGAATAAACTAGAACCTGTAAATGATGAAAGGCAGTAACGGCAGTCATTATCATAAACCCGTGAACAATAATCTGGTGTTGCAGCCTATGTACTCTTCTTTGTTTCTGAGCTTGAAATTTAACGTAGGATTTACGAATATTGAGTCTACAGAAAGAAATATCTACTTTAGACAAAAAACGTAGCAACAGTATGCTAGATAATGAAAATAATGATGAGAAAGTTCAAAGATGATGAAACAACATGCAAAAACGTCAAGAACAGATTATTGCACTTTTATCAACTAAATTATTACATCTTTGTCGATATGTTTCTGTATATCATGTCTAAAAATAATGATAAATGTTCTACAGGTAAACGTAAAAAAGTGTCCATTTAAAGTAACTTTAATGTGTAGTGAGTGCAGGGATTCATGAAGTTTCCCTTAACTGGATGATAAATTTGTTAAATGTTTCACGTTGCTGCGATGACCGTTATGTTGCAAGTCAAAATACACTGAAAACACGATTTATTAATACAGAGAATCGTTTCTTTATGTTTAAATCAAATTTATAATCTAACAGCATTTCAAACAAAACAGTTGATTACTTTTACACAAACCGACATAATGCGAGTTTTGAAGATAAACTGCATTCACAAAGTGAGGTAATTTCTTTTTTTTTTAGTGTTACCCTTATTTTAGTGGTGGACATAGAAATATTTTAGCTTGTGTCAGTTAACATTTAAAAAGGTTATCTCTAGTATAAAAATGTAGACAGTTGACATAAAGTGGAACGAATGGCCATACTAAAACAAAATCATCGCATTTGCAAAAATACATACACACGAAATGAATAATTAATGCTGTTTTAAGATAGATATGCTTCAGACAACGAAGAATACTCCCTAACGCATCTGGTTTTAGAAATGAAATAATGCCATAATAGATTTACAGGACTTAAACCAAACTGACAAATAAAAGTCAAAGGTCTCTTTTCTATTCAGTGTCAATGCTTTTTCCACAACGATATTTTGAACAAAATCAATTTTCCCGAGAAAAGTCTGTTGAATTTTCATGCCAGTAATATCGTTGACCTGTCAATTTCTATTAAACATCTTTACGTGATAAATGCTTTTTCTTGTTTCGTAACAAAAGTTGAGCGCTATGCGAAAAATGGACCAACTATCTACATAATTTAATTACACTTAGTCCAGTCTTGCGCAAAGTCCTCAATGTGTTTTTAGATTTTGAAACTTTAGAACCATTCTAAGTGGAATACCTCACAAGAGTGTTCAACTCTTTCTTTTATATGATATCCTAAAATTTTCTTTACTAGAGAAGTTTTTCTTGTATTGTATACTTTTACCGGTAAATAGCTATGAACATTAAATTGCACTCTTGATTAAATTTTATATACATATTCTTAGGAGACAGCCGGCAGCAGATATTTTCTATTTCAGTCTGAGAACACGCTCTTATATAAAACGAGAAGGAAACATATGCACAAACAAATATACATTTTAAGCTTTCACATGCCATCTTAATTCAGCTTGCATCACGTTTTGATAGAAAAAGCTACACCAAAGAGCAACTGTACTTCTGCGCATGTAAGCAAAGTTTTTAATCGGTTCAGTAACAAATTCAAATTGCATCTGTTGTAGTCTGGACAGAAACGCATTCTGTAATCAGTCAGAGATACTTTAATGCAAACATAATGTTCGCTGGCAATTAAACACAAATAAAACATAATATACTGAGCACTGCTGAAACAAGTTTACTCACGAGGAAGGAAAGATATCAAAGCAAGTTTCCAAATATATCAATAAATAAATTTTAATTAATAATCGTCTTTCATATTTTGTTTCGAACGTTCAGGTATATACAAAAAAGGTTTTAAAAAGACGAACTATTATTTATTAATATTGATATCGTTTAGTATTTGCCTATGCTGAAAGCGTATAACATTCGATGTATATTCAAAACAATAGATATACGGTCCTATTCCATAAAAAGTTGACACTATGCAAACTTTAACAAATCAAACAAAAAAAATATCAAAGGAAAATTTACACAAGCAGGGTCTGGACACACTTACTTCATTTATTCAAATTTATTGAACTGAGAGCTTTCAGGGAGGAGGTGCCACACACATTGAAATATAGCTTTGATTTTGGAGTTACATACAAACATTAAAGTGCCTGACCTGATGAATGGCATGTTTGATGGAATAAAAAGACACATTTTCGATGTTCTTCTTTAAAGGGGCTGTGCTCCAGATGACAAAAAAAAGAAAGTTTTCTTTTATTGTAAATTCCTTGTAATATTTATGACTAATGCTTAAAAAATAACTTACTGACAAAAAATAAGTCAAATAATTGCATTATAAATTGATTTTTTTCCCTTTCAAAGTGCTATACCGTAACGTGACGGTATAACTATATCTTATAAGATTGAAAGTAAATATCTGTAATATCATATGCAGCGATGGTGGTGACAGTAAAAGCGTTGGTAATATTTTGTTAACATGAGGGTCCAGAGTTCAAATCAGGCTGGAGCGAAAATATTTTTTTTTATTCTATTTTGACTTTTATAATCAGTTTTGAAGTAAAATATTATGTTGTTATAATCTCACGGCATCTAAATATATAATTTATGAATTTTTTTTTTATGTCAAATCTGGAGTACAGCCTCTTTAATAGTTAGATTTTTTTTACGTTTAAAGGGGCTGTGCTCCAGATGACAAAAGAAAGAAAATTTTCTTGTATTATAAATTTCTTGTAATATTTAAAACTAATGCTTAAAAACTAAATAACTGACAAAAAATAAGTCAGATAATCACATAATAAATAGATTTTTTTCCTTTTACAGTGCTATACCGTAACGCGACGGTATAACTATATTGTATAAGATTTAAAGTAAATAATTGTTATTTCAGTTGCAGTGATAGTGGTGACAGTAAAAGCGCTGGTAAAATTTTGTAAACATGATGGTCCAGAGTTCAAATCAGGCTGAAGCGAATACATTTTTTTTTGTTCGATTTTGACTTTTATAATCAGTTTTGAAGTAAAATATCATGTTGTTATAATCTCACGGCATCGAGATATTTAATTAATGTAAAAAACATTTTTATGTCAAATCTGGAGTACAGCCTCTTTAAGACCATAAATTGCGTACTGTTGTAGGAAAATCTATTTTTAATATTTTCTTTAATATTTTTGATTCGTTGAACTTTCTGTCTGAGGACACTGGAACACAATAAGTATGTAAAACCACTTTGAGATACATTTCAATTACCGCTGATAGGTTGCGTTTTAAAAAACTCTTACAGATACATATCCGATTACCTTGTGCAGAAAGGTTGCCTCTTTAAAACATTACATTTAAAAGTTCTGCGCCTTTACATTGCAAATCATTCCTTACGGTGGACTGTCTTGCGCCTGTATCAACTACAGTTTAATTAACTGTTTTAGAAAATGATATAATTGAACTAATCTTCTTTAAATACTGATATAATTCGTTAAAAATATATATATGAATAACTCGTCTTTGCTTTGCTTTAAAAGAAAGACTGCAACTGTTTCTTAAAATCAAATTACGGTTTGCATCATTTATTTCCAGACACCTACAGCGACTGTTTATCTTATGGTAAAGAATATCTAAAAATGCAGCGAGTTAATTACATTTATCTTTTTACACCTCGAGGGCTCAGCGGAAGAAATACAGAACTTCTAAATCCGGAATGAAGAATGAGAAACAAAATTCTTTTGAAAATGTATCAACTGGAAAGCAAACATGGAAAAATATTAACATGGGAATATCTTTCTCTCTTCTGTTAGAGTGAAAAGATAAATTTGTTATTTCCAGAAACATTTCTCGACTATACCTGCAGTGACGAGAGACATATATTGGTTCTATAAGTCCGACACGATTGATTGGCCGTGGAATGTATCCACATATTTAACTAAGTTTCCTTTTTATTAATTTTATATAGAGTTATATGGTGTATAATTTTTGTGTGCGTAGCATTTATACCACAGTAATCGTAAAGGATACTTTGATGGCTTCAGAAGCTGTTTTATGCCCTTTATAGGTAAGCTTCTTTAAAAGCAAGAATAAGAGAGGTTCATCAGCGTACCCTGAAAAATTATATCAATCTTATTCAGTATATTAGCTATTTTAAAATCGACAATTTATACCTCGCACGAACATCGTGGCAATAATTCAAGTAGTCATATTATGCCTCTCAAATATTCGGAATGGTTTTGTCCAGTTGCAACTACTTTAATATGCAGACTGCGAAGATAAAACGGGTGAAAGATTATTTAGACGAAACTTTTGACAAGATGTAATGATAATTTTTCGATTTCATTAATTCATATTTTCAGACAGATCATGTGCACAAAGATTATGAGATACTTGTTACAAAGATGTGTGCTTCAAATAAAAAAAAGATGGCGTCTGCAACTATTCCCAACACTGTGGAGAAATCTAATGACCTCTTCAATTAGAACGGTTCTATAAATAACACAGTTATGTTTCAGCATGTTCTCACAAATAAACAAGAATTTAAAATATCTTCTTTCATCGAATATCTGCAAGTGACAAGGCATAAAAGACACGATTCGAGACCTGAATAATACATGACGATATTTCTCTGAAAAGTTTATTGCTTTGAAATGAACGTAACTTTAAGAGCAAATTTTGTAGTAAAAGCGTAATTTTTCTCAAGTGAACACTCGATGATAATCTTTACAACCTTATATGTTAATTGAGGTGTTTTTCCCATTGCATATTGTTCTTTACTTGTAAGCGGAAATCAAAATTATTCATGCGCTATTATGATCGATGGTTTCCAGGCTAGACATTAAAATCACTGATAGATTCGGCCACAAAACAAGCGGTTATGTACATCAAGCTATGACATTTATCATAATGACTCACAGGATGAGTATAATATTACAAGGACAAACATCTCACAATAAGAGTAAGTATAAGTATCATTTACTAAAATGATTTGTCAGCATTTAAACCATTTTCTTATTTAATTTACTCAGAATGTTCATTTTTAGACCCGATATTTTTCGAAGATAGATGAAATAAATCCTAGAATTTGCCACTTTGTATTTTAATATTTATTAGACTTAACTTAACAATAAATCGTTTGAAACGAACCAGTGCTTCTCAGAGCATATGATGGTGTATGGCATAGCCCTTTAAGGAAATAAAGAACACGCAATTTTAATTTGTCATCGAATCGACATTTCAAGTTTAATGGAAATCCCATTTTAGCATAACATTGAAATTATGCAGGTTGTTTACGCATGTCCTGTTATTGAGGCTAACTGTAAATTTGAAGAGCCCATATCTCTGCAAAATAATCAATCATCCACGTGCATGCAATATGCACATTTTCTTCTGATGCTGGAAATGCTTAATTTTAGCAAAACGTCGCTGAGTCGCCGAACATTAATATTGCTGTTTCGTGCTAATGTGACAGAAAATTCATATCAGTATTTTAAGGTTTTAGAGGCATAATGCAGTACACTCTGAAAAGTATTCAGTTCCGTACAAGACCTTTTCACTTAAGGCAATGGGTTTGATCCCCTTAGCCATTATATTTGTTTTAGTTATATGTTCTCTGATACTGAAATTGAATCAGACTGAATTGCCTTTGCTTAAATATATTTTTAATGTGTTTACAATTTTCAACATGGTAAACCAATGAACATTGATTTCAGTAAATACGTTTCTCTAAACAACACGGTAACTATTGATTTTTTTTTATATTATGCCTTAACATTGAAAATAGTTTAAAAATAAAACTAATGTTTATGTTTCATTGTCAGAAATCATTAGGTCTCCTTTCTGCGTATGATTACAGGCTGCAATGGTGTACTTATTACGACCAAACCGAAAAATTTAAATAAGTCTTAGGCAGTCAAACATTGATGGTAAATATCATGAATAATATCTCTTAACAGCTTGCTAAACTGATGCCATGTTTTGCCTTGGGTCCTTAGTTAAATTTAATTTGCTATATTGTATTCTGGCTGGGGTTTCAAAGCGCAGACATATCGAATCCTAAGTTAAATTTAGACCGAGTATTATATGAGGAGTTATTATAATAGTGAATGCAAGCTTATTGTTTTGATAAAATTGAAATATACTTACAGTATTTTCTCATTTACTTGGTTTGTCATCAGTTTAACCCTCGTTAGCTACTTGATTATAGAACATGATTATTTATTTATTTCAGTTTAAACATGAAAAGCACAAACACATGCACACACATATGCTTCGAAAGGTCTGGAAATTCTTCCAAACACTCTTTGCGTTAAGCAATTTTTTTTCATCATAAAATACCAAACGCATAATCAATGTTTACATCGGTAGATTTAACCGGCTTTAGTTTCGCTTTAATTGTAACTTGAAAGTGGCCATATTCGATAAACAGATAAATACAGCCTCGGATTCATTGTATTAAAAAATAATTGATTTCAGTAAGTAAATTTAATAAAAAAAGGTCGCTGTATTTCCCTTGTTCGATTTTAGCAAGCTCTTATTTATGCAAAAATGACTTGAATTAGTTCCTTTTATGAAATATGGTACGTTCTATACAAGTCTATACAAATATGTTATAAAGATCTGTATAATCAATTCATAAATAAGTTGTTCATATGTTCAGATTTCTTCGAAAATTTCCGAAAAGAGACACGAAAATCACTGGGTTAAGTGCTCTCTACAATAATTAGTGAACGCTTAGAAAAGTCCCATTTGCACTCGTGTAAAGCTCTGTAGATATATGTTATATAAGAAAAATAGTTTTACATCTGTGATAATCATTATGTTTCTGGTCTTTTTATGCCAATTGTTCAAAACACACGACTGTAAAACATCACGTGTAGGATATGCCACAAAATGATGAAAGCAATTTAGATAAAATCAAATATCAGTTTTCTCTAAAACCTAGACGCATACAAGAAATCTTTGTGCTAGAAGCAGAAAAGTTATATTGCATTCTTTCAATCACGTATATCTTTCCACAATTCAAGTGCAGTACAGAGCGAAACACGAAATAAAATATCAACAAATCATTTTGATTTTTTTGTCCTTACCTGGTTCGCAGAAAGTTTTCTGTCGGTCTTGGCAAAATTCTATATCTTTTAGTTAAATGGGCTAGACCGTATATAACTGGTGATAAAATATTTATATTCACAGTCAAATAATTATGAAGATTCGTAATAATCGTATTAGAATGTATTATCACTTTTGTGTTTCATAACTGCAGTGATCTTTTGTCTCGACAAAAAAATGGTTACAATCTAGATTGGCACATCGCTTACAAAAATTGATATTACATTTCAAACGCAGGTGCAGTCAGAATTTTGATAAATATTAATCTTGATGTGTGCAGAAATTGGCTTCTGACTCATTTAAAAATAGTAAACTTCTGAGAGGGAGGGGAAATATGATCTATTGCATATGAACTACTTAATGAACCAGATTTAATGCATTGAGGGTGTTAATGAGGTATTAAATGACGTTTAGCGCCTGTATATAAAGCATCTTGAAGCAAACAATGAACACGTAATTAATTATGTGAAACATATAATAAAATTAATGTGCAGATAAATATATTTAAAGCGCCTTTATTGAGGATGTAAACTGACGTTGAGGTTTTGATAGAACCATTTTAAAAGTTTGCTTATGATTTTAAGCGAACCAGTTATTTTCAGGCTATAATACAAATTAAACCAAAATTTACTAAATTGAATGTTTATCATAAAACAATGTATAAGAAGATAAGCTAAAGTATCTTAGATTTACATATTAAAAGACATAATTTGGAGAACACACTTCACTGATTGAATGAAGTCATTCACACGCTATTAAGTACGTTAAGGGAATTGTTTGTAAGAACAAATGCAAAAAAAAGTTTAAGAAAGTGCAAGTGTACATGACACTTATCCTAGAGGGAAGCATATAGTTTTTGAACTGTCCGTCCGTCATTCAGTCATTCCGTCAGTCAGTCCGAAAACTGTAACATTGTCAATAACTTTCTTATTAGTAAGTGGATTTAAATCATACTTGGACACAACACCCCTTTGGACAAGACCTTTTCACTGACCTTTATTTATTTGACCTTGACCCCTAATTGACCTTAACCTTGAAGATCAAATTGTCCAAAAACTTTAACTTTGGCAGTAACTTCTTTATTGGTAAGTGGATTTACTTCATACTTGGACACAACACCCGTTTGAACAAGGCCTTCCCACTGACCTATATTTGTTTGACATTGACTCCGGAATAACCTTCACCTTGATGATCCAAAATTGTCCAAAAACCTTAACATTGCCCATAACTTTCTTATTAGAAAATGGATTTACTTTATACTTGGAAACAACACCCCTTTGGCGAGACCTTCTCACTGACCTTTAATTATTTGACCTTGACCCCTGAATATCCAATTGTCAAAAAACTAATATTTTGCCATAACTTCCAAATTAGTGAGTGGATATACTTCATACTTAAACACAACACGCCTGTGGACAAGACTTTTCCACTGACCTATATTTGTTTGACCTTGACCCTTGAATGACCTTCACCTTGAAGATCGAAAATTGTCCAAAAACTTTAACATTGCCCATAACTTCCTTATAAGTAAGTGGATTTACTTCATACTTGGACGCAACCTCCTTTGGATAAGACCTTCCCACTGACCTATATTTATTTGACATTGACCTCTGAATGACTGGTTCTCAGATCAAAAGTCAAAGCCCCACTTTCGGGGGCATTGTCATCTTACAGTGACAGTTCTTGTTGAAATGACTCTTGCATTTGCAGATTTTCAAACCAAATAATGTTTTAATAACGTATTTACGACTTTGTTAGGTAGTGTGATGAAGGCATTAACAGAAATGGTAGAAAAGTATACGATGAAAGAATATCATGGACACATAATTAGATCAAACATACCAAAACTTACAAATATACAAAATAACAGAAGGACATCAAGACATAAACAGAGTGTAAGGACGTGACGTCTTGCAAACAAGATGTCTATAAACACCGTTCTGATTCCCTAAACATACTTATGAGACTGCCTTTGATCAGTGGCCAGAAATGTACCATCAACAAAAATTTTATCTATTTAAAGTTAAACCTGTTAGAGATACGTACTTTTTGTCTTTACCTGTCCAATTACAAAACACATTGAGAGCTAAATAAACATATTTTCTCTATCTAGAAGATTCGTTTGTCAGGGTACATGCCTTACTTTTTACCCAGCTGTTATCACACTAGAAGAAATACTTCAGACTGTCAAACATATTTTTTGTTCAACAGACGGAGAAATATTTGACATTTCGCCTGTGTCGCAAAAAACGAAAAAGAACAGCTGTTTCTTCACTAGCATGAAAGCGAACATGGAAACACGTTTTTCTAAGAATATCAAATCATTTTTAAGTGTCATTTTTTAAAATTTTCCTTGGCTACCAATAGTTATCATTTTTGTTCACTGAAGAATAAGATTGTACTTATATAGTTTGTTTGTATATAACCTTAACTTGATATTGACTTGATTCTGAACCTCATGCTGTTGTGAACTTTGGTGAAATAGGCAGATACTCAAAAAGGATTTTTTCTTATTATAATATCTAAGCAGCCTACCAAAAATACAGGTTTGCACAGGTCATGTTTCAGAATTGTCAATGTTCTGGATGAATTGTCAGTTTACTTTTTCTTATTTCGTTTCTCGTTCCATATTTATGCATCTTTGTTTAACCATATTAGCATAGGCTTGACAAATTGCCATAGCATATTGTAACAGATTCGGCAGACAGCACATGGTGCAAATCTATAATGGTGAGCAAAATATCCGTCTGTAAATGTTACAGGGTGTAAAATCGTATCTTATTTTTGTGGTATAAATTACTAAATTCTACTGTGCAAACTCTTGCCAATGTGATCATAATACTTGAAAGTAATTGCATTCATTTGAATACGTGTAGGCTGTACGATAAAGTCCATTAAACGCAGTCACCTGTTCTCTCGCAAGGGTCAGGATCTCCATCACTATAAAACAAATATAAATTATATGGTACATACATTGTATCGTTTTCGATAAATGTTATTCTATAAGATTTTTTGTTTCATTTCTGCATTGAGAGCTATTTGAAGTAATCTGCCCAGCTCTTGTATGTTGCATTATTAATATCCAATTGAACAATTCCATCACTCCTTTCAAAATAATGCGAATGAATGCCACGTTTTTGATACCTCCCAATATAATACCCACCACTAGTTTTTCAAGTTTAATCACAACAGTTAGTTTAACTGACATGTATTTCTTTTTAAATACATCGATTACATAAAAAGTTCTTTCAGCTTAAAACTTTCAATATTATTTATAAAACTAAGATGAATTTAGGTACTTGGAATATTTTTTCAAGAAAGGAAAATGTTTTACTGCGGAAAAGGAATACGTAATGTAATACGTGGATGTTTTCACAAGAAACATATGGATCTACCCATTAAACCCGATGTTAAAGGACAACTTTTATAAGACAGCTGTGAAAGCAGATAATGATAGATATGAATAACACGTCACAACAAAATGGAACTCTGTTCAATTGTATGATATAGTTCATTAATGTTCTACTTATATCCGTTTCTGATTACAGCAACGAAATATTCTGAGCACCTAACATAAAATATGTGAGGTTTATCATACAATGCAGCGACCTGAACATAATCTTACACACTGGTTACACATATTTTACATTGCAGCATTTCAAGTTACCATTAATAAACAATAGGATTTTGCATTTCAAGACAATTGATTTAGAATGTTATCAACACATACACACAATACATGTACATAAAACTGAATAAACTAGAACATGTAAATGATAACCGGCAGTAACGGCAGTCATTATTATAAACCCGTAAAAATATTTCAAGCGTTCTATGAACTCTTCAATATTTCTAAGCTTGAAATTTAACATTGAATCTACGAAAATACCACTTGCAGAATCATTTGATTATATTGCACCAAGTACAGAATATTTTAACCCCATTATATAGTTAATCAGCACTTAAGTGATTACTCATTGTTAAACAAATAATAAGATAATTGTAGTTCTTTAAATAGACTAAAAAGTCATATTGATGCAATAAGCAATACAAGAGTAGATACTGTAGATTTAGAGTCGTAATAAAATATAATATTATTGTACTAATTAAATCATACTTTTACACACAATTCTCCCAGTTAAAGAGCAACTATAATTAAATGTTGTTAATTCAACACCTTTGAATAGAACAGTATTATTTCAAGGCATTTGCCCTTCAGGTATAGCCAGATTTGAGATAAAACATCTTTAAAATATATAAAATATCTTTATTTCAAATGTGAATAAGGCACATGTTTTTCAAGTTTCTATGCACAACGTGACTGATTTTGTTCATTTCGCATGGTACATTTTATGACGGTTTTATTTTTGATCAGATAGAACAAGTATTAGAAGGTGCTTTATATGACCTTAAGCAAATGTCTAGCGAAATAAATGCTAAATTAAAATGTGCCCCAACCTTTACGTGACGAACAATGAATAAATTTAAATCTAAAATGAGTGGATAAGAGAATATTTTCGTGCACTGTACTCATTTAAGCCATTCTATGTTAGACAAGTCAACGTCGAATGAAATGCATTTAAAGGCAGCATCTTTTTAAAGATATTTTTGTAACAACATGGAGTTTAAATCAAGTTAATGTTTACAAAACATTTACATAGATTTTACATATCATATCTGACAATATCATATCATAAAACGTTTTACTTCAAACTTCTTTACCTGTTGAAATACAAATGCACCTATAATACCCCTTAACGATAATGGTAAATCTTGCTAATTCTATTTTTTCCTGAAAATTTGCAATATTGCTTGGTAAGATATAGCAAAAATATGAGCAAAATGAGACGAAATCTTCATTTAAATAAGTGCATGCTAAGTTTTGCACGAAATCACGGGCCTTCATATTCTTAATTCGTTGTTGTGGAAAGATTTATACAAAGTATGGAGCATGTGATATGGAACTGAGCAAACTGTTTTATTACTCAAAGTTAGCATCCCACAGTCCATTAAAATTACTTTAAACTCTTATGGCCTACACATATTTTCATAGAGTGGGGCATGTGGGACAAGTGTAATAGTCCAGTACAAATGAATTAAGACAAATCAAAAACAGATTGTTGAACGTATAATAATACAGGTTTTTCAAAATACGTCTCCCTCTGTTTTTTTAATATGCCCGAATGGGGCATATTATGTTATGGTCCAGGGCGTCCGTCCATCCGTGCGTCCGTCCGTCTGTCCGTTAGCAATTTGGTTTCTTGAGGAAAACTTGAGTACTCTTTGGCCTACAGTATTTTACCTTTATGTGATTATTACCCGTATTGAGTGGATGACCCCTATTAATTTTGGAGTCAGTATCTCAAAGGTCAAGCTCACATAGTTCTTAACATTGAAAACCATTTCCGCCATGTAACTTGACAATCATTTCTTAAAGAGACTTCAAACTTTATATCTTGATTGCACACAGTGAGTGGATGACCCTGGATTTTGGGGTCAGTAGGTCAAACGTCAAGGCCACATGACCTAAATCTTTAGAATCATGTACACTCTATAACTCAACAACCATTTGTCATATAGGTTTAAAAATTCATATAATGGTTGCATCTTTTACCCTCTGTAACTTGACACCCATTTGTCTTAGAGACTTCAAAATTCATATAATGGTCGTACACATTAAGTGAATGACTACTATTGAAATTGTGGTCAGTAGATCAAAGGTCAAGGTCACAGTGACCTTAACATTGAAAACCATTTTCGCCATGTAACTTAACATTCATTTGTTCTAGAGACTTCAAACTTTGTATCATGATTGCACACATTAAGTGGATGACCCTATACACTTTGGGGTCAATATTTGAAAGGTCAAGGTCACAGTGACCTAAATGTTTAGAATCATTGACACTTTGTAACTTGACAACCATTTATCTTAGAAACTTCGGAATTCATATAATGGTTGCACACATTAAGTCAATGACCCTTATTAATTTTGGGTTCAGTAGGTCAAAAGTCAAGGTCACAGTGACCTTAAGATTGAAAACCATTTTCGCCATGTAACTTGACAATCATTTGTTATAGAGACTTCAAAATTTGTACCATAATTGCACACAATAAGTGAATAACCTCTTTACATTTTTGGGTCAGTATTTGAAAGGTCAAGGTCACAGTGACCTAAATGTTTAGCATCATATACACTCTGTTACTTGACAACCATTTGTCTTAGAGACTTCAATATTCATGTAATGGTTGCACACATTGAGTGAATGACCCCTATTGAGTTTGGGGTCAATAGTTTAAAGGTCAAAAATTCAAATTTTTAAGCAAATCGTTTAATTTTATAGCCTAAAGTTTCCTCTCTATATCAGAAATTCATCATACTTAGAAAAAACACTCTTCTGGCATATAATGCTTCACGCAGGGGTGATTTTTTTATATTTTGAAAGAAATTGTTCTAAAACTGTAACAATACTATGGTAGCATGCGTAGGAGAACCGTCGTATAACACGTGAAAAATAAATCATAAGAACTTGGAATACTAATAAACATTTTGTCAGCCCTCATTGAATTGAATTGGTTTAAGAAATATACTATTTTAGGACAAAATATAGATCATATAACATGTATAAGACACTTTTATTATGGGAGTTTCTAGAAATGACTAATATTTACTTCAAACCTCACCCGACTTACTGGGTTTATCAGGTATAGAGAAACACAATGTTTTTTTCCTAAGCCTGACCATAAAAGCAACTGTCATTTAGATTATGAAGACCTACTGACTGCTGACAAAAAAGCAAACAAAATGAAAAGCCGAAAGTGGCTAGAAACGAAATATGATTACAAACATGGCATGAATTCATTATGAAGGGATGTTATCAACGTAAACTTCAAAATAAATCTACGGGACTTCTCATTAGCTACAATTATTTTCATTCATGTACTATTCTGAACAAATAGGCAAAATATTTTTACCATCTAGTTTGGGAAAAATTAATAACTGAAATCACAGATACCCTATTTTCATCGATTTACCATGTAGAAAAGCTTTGTTACATTTGATATATATCTTAAACGAAAGAAGTTGAATTTGAATTCCATAAAAGTTGCTGTTGTAAATCAAAGCAATGTAAACTTGCCAAAAACTTGAGAGTGGAGTTTGAACCCATTTTCTTCAGTGAAATTGTCTTTAATCCTACACTAAATAATGGAACTCTCAAGAGTGAAGATAGGGTATTAGGAATCTAATACCTGAATGCAGAAAACAATGGAAAATGATATTCCCTGGCAGAACTTGTAGATAAAGCCTCTTCCCTACCGTTAGAATGACGTTACAGTTCACAACTCACATGCTTTTAAGTGCATTTTCCTATCGGAGAGTTTCAAACATAAGCACAAAAATAGAAATAACTTTTCTCAAACACTTTAGTTGTTAGTGAAAAAGTATACACCACTGAGACACTGATGTACAACAGTTGTTTTTGCTTGTAGTCGATTAAGTTCGGTTTGAACTTCTGTTTATATTGACCTGTTGCTAACAAAAATCTTTAAAATGTAACCAGTCACGATTCGAGAATCAGAGTTGTCTGAGCCGGAGTAAACCGACCGTCTGACTGCTTAACGGCTGACGGTTTACGAAATAAATAGGGAATGACAAGCCTTTGGATTATCGGCGGTTTGTTACAAATAACCTCCTCTGTCTTACGGATGAAAGTTTAAATAAAAAATGTAACATATGAAATAATTTTGTTACACCTACGGGTGAAATTCCGACTTTGTTCGTCCACTGGGGGAGATTAGGTCAGAGAAATGAGTACACCCCAAGACCAATCGAATTGCCTTTACCGAGAATGGAATAGAATCTAATTATAGCTGACAGATAAAGGGATACAATTTTCTCGCTATGTTGAAACAAGGAATCCGAAACCTTTTTAAATTTTATTGCCTAGTCAGTACATTCAAACTGGTGCAAATATATGTCTTTGAAAAGTTTTCGATTAATTCTGCAGGGTTGCAATAATACGGAATTGTAGCTACACTTCGAAGTAGAGCGGAATCGATCACACTTTTTTTCAGTTACCTACATCGACTTGGTTGGTTGTTGTTTTTTTCTTTCTTGATATATACTTTTAAAGGTAGAACACATCCTCTAAGGCGAGAATTTTTGTTTTCCCTGACACGTTGAATGTTGAGTGTAATTCTTACTTAATATATGAATTGAATAATATATTAATATGTAGAAATACTTAACTTATAATAGTGCAACTTTGATTTATTAAGTAACACAGGAGTTTGTACACAAGTGCTTAATCCACAAAGTATTTTTATGTATGATGATTGCTTTTTTAAAAAATTATTTTATCAGAAATAACTTCTAATATGAGACAAAACATATAATATAGCACGTATAAGATACATACAGATTACAAACGAGATTTTGCAAGACTTGAACAGGCGAAAATAGAACATAGCGAGCACAGCTGTGGAGAAAAAATGTTTGGAAAGTCGTTGAATATACATCCCACAATAAGATGAATAAAGTGAATATTTATATCTCATCTAATTGTAACGTGTGATTGAAATAAACAGGTGTCAGCAGCAAATTTACTTAACAATTAAATTAAATCAAAATGTGCAAACATAAAATTGAACTTTGTTGAAATGAGAAAAAAAAAAAATTATAAATAAATGTAAGGACCAGTTAAGCTCGAATGCCCAGTCCATACGGTTGTATATGATCCCCAAAGTCATATTGTAGGTTACGTAATACGAAATTACAAGAATCACCAATAATTCTACGAGATCTCGATATATAAGAGTAATATCTATTTTAAGTAATTGCAACATTTCTGTCATTTAATATTCAAAGGCTTTAATATTTATATCATACTCAGAACAATATCTAATGTTAAAAGTCGTTCTTAGCGTTTTCAGATAAAGATTTAAACAGTTACTCTATTGCTTCTATTCGTATATCCCTAAGACATTCCTATACAGTTATAAAAGGCAAATGGGTTAAGTTATGTTGGAGTCAGGTGTGCACCTAAGTCAATTTTGATAGACGAAGAAATACTTTAATGATTAGTTAACTAAAACATTTGATCTAATTGCCAGATCATTTTAAATATTTAACAATTTTCGTTTTATAGATGCATATTTGCAGGGTAAATGTGCTAAGATGGAATTTTTATGTAAATGTACTCATTAAATACCCATTTATAATAGATATTTCTATCACGTTATGATAACACTCAGGCTTATAATGATATCTTAAATCAAATGAATTAAAGTTTTTCATTTCAATGAAAATAGTCTAGTAATGGGTGTAGTAGATAATTAATCGTTAGCCTTCAAGTTTGTAAAGAAAACTTTTGCCAGCATGTTAATAGAATTGTTTTCTGTCGAAAAAGGAACATACTTGTTTTAGCATTAAAATGGGTTATCTGATAAAAGTAAATAAATGTACAAAACGTTTTAGTCGCCAGTTGTGTAAAAATGCAAATATAACTGTTATTCTTTCATCGAAAGCATTAGAGCAATTTTCGTCTGGCATTTTCTGCAATGGATTCATGGTGTGCAAAATGCAGTTAGATAAAATTTCTGTAATTTACAGCAGCATGTTAAATATTTCTTTTTGAAGACAAAATTAATTTCATTTTTATTTTACAAAACCACTTAAGCTTAAATGGGAAAAAACATTTGTTTAAAATAATTTGATAAATTTGACGAAACATTTGTGTCGTTTGGATTCCGGTTCGGAACATGAAGGTAATTCGCATTAAAACGACCTGCAGAAAAAACAACGTATGTATACTGTCAACTTTTGCAGTGGTTTGTTGAGAAAAAATTGAATAATTGATACATCCTTGCAGATAGTTCTGTAGCATACAGCCTGTTGGGAAAGATTTGCATCGCAAAAGATTATACATTACGATTCACATCTTACAGAGAAGTATTCATATTTCAAGGTAATAAGAACATTTCACTTGCACGACAATGGGACCTTAATAATTGACACAGCTGTTTCACATAATAACTGTACCTGTTTGAAACTACTGAAAAGAGATAACAAATAATTGTTAAGCACTGTAATTGTTGTTCATGCTTTTCAGCAACTACAAGAAAAGTAGAAGAACTTGTACAGTGCAGCTATGTTTTACAATTAAACACAAATCATGACAACAAAATCATGTGGATTAAAAATGAAAAGGTGTCACATTTGGACACGACTTCAAATTACATTGTAGTACTTATTTGGGACAATGAACTAAGAAATATCTCTTTCAAAATGTCACTTCATGTTTTACTTGTTTTTACAAACTGCTTTGCTTTAAAATCTCAATTTTTTTAAAATTCTACCTTAAACTTGAGTGAATAAACCATCAATAAATAATCAATTATATTAGGTATTTGAGTTGTCTTGACAGTGTTGTTAGCCGTTTCACTGAGTTCTAATTTCGGGCTGCATTCGCCGTTCAGGTGTTTTATGCTACTTAAGTATTTTAAGCCTTAGTCTTGAATCGCATGAGTTAGAGGCTAAACGATTTTTAAGGAAATAGAACTCAAATAGGTGGGAGCGTGCCGAACGACTGGGTGTTCTTTACCGTTTATATTTTTCATTCTAGCCTCTAATCTATATTAGTTGTTATCGGAAATGCTACTGCTTTCAAAACTGATTAAAGTTTAAACTGTTAGGTAAAGAACGAGACTCGTCGGTACCCCTGTCAAAAATCAGTTAGAGCGCCGCCCAATCTGTTTCTTTCAAACTCTGTCTTTTACCTGTCAACAGTGTCATTCTGTGTAAGAAATGGAAAAGCGGTTAGGAAAAAAAATTGAGTGCAGATTCCCGGTAGCAACGCAGCGACAATCACGACACAACAACTCTGGCGCCGCCGAGACACATTTTTATGGCTGTGGGTAGATTGCAAGACGCAGTTTTATTGACACCTATATCTGAGAAAACTGCCTCACTGTGATTGGATGATCAGTAAAGTGACAGTTTAAGCTACTGAAATAGATATCGTAACGTCACTTTTTACCGCCTACTCTAATCAGTTTTGCAAGCGGTAGTATACGCTTTATTACACGTTTTGTCGATATAGAGTGGACTTAACAATTATGTTTGAAATGTTAACTTTCTTGTTTAATGGAAATAGCGTTGTGGACATTTAAACTTATGAGTCGCACCACTGAAAATGTAGGACAAACACTTAATAAAATTCAGTGTAACAGTTCGAGCACACATAAATTAACAAATTCGCCCTTGAATGTTGAAGGTTACTGATGTACCATCCACGTCTTCAGTAAGATAATATTAGTCTTCGAAAATTTCCAATACGAAGGAAAACTTAAATGAAACTGTAGAATATGGAGTAATTATTTAGATTGTTTGAAAACTGTCAGAATTTAGATATGGCATCCCCAAAAGCTTTTACTATAATTTAATGATAAGATCAGCAAATGTTTTACTGACGTAATTCAACAAATTGCAATTACTATGGTTGTATTTACGTTTGTTTTTTACAGTATCAGATGACATGCTGTTAGATTTTGTATAGCTAAATGCTTTTCTCTGAATCATCTGTGGTGATTAAAATCATATGTCAAAAATGTTTGATGATGCTGAAGATCCGGGTTCCAATCAAGCACTCTACTGGCTTTGCAGCGAGAGGATGGGAAAATAATTATTTCTTATGTTTATTGTGGAAAATGGGCATTAAAACGTTTAAAATTTGCAAATTGTGCAATTTCGATTATTCAAATTTGAAACTACTCTACCAAACACGGTATAAACAAAATAATAAAAAGTTCAACATAATGCCATACGTCCGTACAACGTTAAAGACTGAAAACAGACAACCCACACAGATATTTATTGTGTTGCGTTGACATTATACGAATACAGGTGGTATCGAAAGGAATTTGTTTAAAAAGCATACAACAATTGAGAATAATAAGAAGTACAATGTACAAAGATCAGAACTGTTCTTGCCATATTCTTTAATATTTTATCGTTTTTTTTAGACTTTGCATGTATGACTCCAAAACTTATAAAGGAATTTATTCGATGCTAGATGATTTCAAGGGGGAGTGTAGGGCCTAAGAACCAATAATCTGACTTCACTCGTCCTCAAACTATGTCCTTTGATAATACTGCAATAAAAATGTCCCAAACACAACAAAAAATCCTCAAGCCTTGTTTTCTAACTACTTACTTTACACAATCATGAGGTAATAATACATCAACATTGTCCTTCACTTTGTTTAGATGCCAACAAATCTTTTAACTTAGCCCATGTCTTCAGTACTTTAAAGAAAAACTCTAGTGTTTTTTTCTGCTTAAAGTAGTTTTCAACTTTATGAGATGTTAGTATGTTCTTGCAAAATACAATCATTAGCAGTACACAGGGACATTTATGACGGTAATTCAACAGAAATCTCAAGGCGAAGTCTTTAGTTTTCCCATTTGGTTTCTCTGATATGATATGAAATTGTCTAGACAACTTACTGTGAAATTCTTACCTTATTGACGGAAAGCCAAGTGAAAGGTAATAAGACATATTTAACAATGTAATAGACACATTTATTACTTTGATTTATGATTAAATTGAAGATACTTGTCTAAGATATCGATGATCTGTTTATAGACGTAAATCGGAGATTGTAAAGTTAAATATGAAATTATGGATGTGAAGAAGAGATTGTAAAGGTAAATAGGAGATTGTGGATGCAAACAGAAGATTGTAAAGGTAGATAGGAGATTGTGGATGCAAACAGAAGATTGTAAAGGTAGACAGGAGATTGTGGATGCAAACAGAAGATTGTAAAGGTAGATAGGAGATTGTGGATGTAAACAGAAGATTGTAAAGGTAGATAGGAGATTGTGGATGCAAACAGAAGATTGTAAAGGTAGATAGGAGATTGTGGATGTAAACAGAAGATTGTAAAGGTAGATAGGAGATTGTGGATGTAAACAGAAGATTGTAAAGGTAGATAGGAGATTGTGGATGTAAACAGGAGATTATAAAGGTAGATAGGAGTTTGTGGATGTAAACAGAAGATTGTAAAGGTAGATAGGAGATTGTGGATGTAAACAGGAGATTGTAAAGGTAAACAGGAGAGTGTGGGTGTTAATAGGAGATTGTAAAAGTAAACAGGAGATTGTGTGTGTTAATAGGAGATTGTTAAGGTAAACAGGAGATTGTGGGTGATAATAGAAGATTGTAAAGGTAAATAGAAGATTGTGAATGTAAACAGGAGTTTGTGGATAGGTGACTGTAGATAGAAGATGGATATCTCTGTTGTCACGATCAATGTTTGTGGATGTAAATGGCTGTTCAGTCTTGCTTTTCATATGAACCCTGTCGGTGTAAAGAGCTGTTTTCCTTTTGTAATAATCACTGTTTGTGGTGTGGATGTAGGTAGGTGCTTTACTTACGTATTAAGCCGAATATGTCATTTCCTAAAAATCCGTAGAATGCCTGATATTTCGTCATTCTTCATTGAAACGTATATAAGAACTGGCAAGTTGACAAACAAACAACATAAAAAGTTCGTTTTTCTTAAATTTCACAATATTTCTTGATCGCACAAATCAAGTTATTAAATATAGATAAACAGAAGCACCAAATAACATTTTACCCTGGATAAAATCGATTAAAAAAGTTATATTCTGCCAGAATGTGTTCGAGACTAGAGGTGCGAGCTCGGAAAAGAATAAATAAGGGTTCGCATTCCTGTTTTGGATACTTATAACATCTCATTAATTAGGCTAAAATGTATAGACGATATACGACATAATTATGTATTTAGTTGGCATATTCTCCTAAAAATGAAAAAAAAAATTGATAATTTAAAGAATGTTTTAAATTGAAATCGTAAAGCATATAGCAAGCAAATTAGTGTACATTTAAAATAAAATGGCTATCTACCCAAAATGGTACAAAACCTCTCTGTAAAGACTCGTCGTTTTATTTCATTTGGTGATCGATATTTTTTTAAGTACCTTTGTGTCTTTGGTCCTTCCTTCTAAACTTTCTGAAAGAAAGATTAATGAACAATTGCTGCGAAGCTGTTAGACTTGATAAACGGCATTTCAATGAAAAGTGATTTTTCCACACGATTTTTGCCACACTAAGGATGTTTTTAGATATCAGATGAAGTTATTTACAGATGCGTTTAATTTCTAGCCTCCTATTCAGTTATTTCATTTTTATAAAATCTTTCATACGAACCTATTCAGACTGATCGTTAACGCTTAACTGATTCATTAAATAGATCATTAAGAATAACGATCAGATAATTATACCACTTTGAGTACACTTCGAAGTTATATTAATGCTGATAAGCAAGTGCTTTAAGAGATTGGAACTTTATGAGAATTTGATAATATACTTCTCACAGTAAAATTACTTTTCACGAATATTCCTTGCCACAATTCACGAGCATTTTTTTATAAAATAAATGCACAGCTGGAAAAAGTTGCAGATTAATTTAAGATTAGTTAGTCAGGTGCACAGTAAGTTTGTGATTAAAATAGGTGTGTCTTTATGATTTATGATTTTATGATTATTTTCTATATTTGCATCATAAATTTTTAAAGTCCCTAGTTAATATATCCTCTTATCAGCATCCTTTTTAATATGTTTTAAGGTTTCGTGGTTCATCATACAATATCACAAATGTAATTCGAAAGCGTTTCGTTTCTTTACTAAGTATATTGAACGTATCTTTACAATAACATTATAAAGGTACGAATAAATCATAGTTAAGAATTAGTCACAATTCATCAAGCATGTCACAAGAAACTGATGAGATAGGCAATAAACACCAGTACGGGCCATTCAAATTATATTTTATATTTATCAGATGACTTCAATCTAGTGACAAGTGAATATAGTGCTGTATCGATTGGGTCGTATTGAGTATTAATTGAATATGTCCTCGTAAACACGATTTGCAATAAATTTCATTTATTTATTCTATGCAAATGACTCACGAATCGTTATTATTCAGAGTTAATAACTTACACTGTACACAATTCCTTGTGAATTCTTGTTCAGATGCCCAGCTGTGAATAACAATGACAATAATCATTTTTCCATTTCATTCGTCATCGGAGTTTACATTTCGTGCGCTGAATCTTTTTATGCCCCCGAAGGGAGGCATATAGTTTTTGAACTGTCCGTTCGTCCGTCAGTCCGTCCGTCCGTCCGTCAGTCCGTCCGTCTGAAAACTTTAACATTGGCAATAACTTTCTCATTAGTAAATGGATTTACTTCATACTTGGACACAACACCCCTTTGGACAAGGCCTTTCCACTGACCTATATTTATTTGACCTTGACCCCTGAATGACCTTTACCTTGAAGATCCAATTGTCCAAAAACTTTAACATTGGCAATAACTTCTTTATTAGTAAGTGGATTTACTTCATACTTGGACACAGCACCCCTTTGGACAAGACCTTCCCACTGACCTTTAATTATTTGACCTTGACCCCTGAATGACCTTTACCTTGAAGATCCAATTGTCCAAAAACTTCAACATTGCCCATAACTTCCTTATAAATAAGTGGATTTACTTCATACTTGGAAACAACACCCCTTTGGACAAGACTTTCCCACTGACCTTTAATTATTTGACCTTGACCCTGGATATCCAATTGTCCAAAAACTAATATTTGGCCATAAATTTCAAATTGGAAAGTGGATACACTTCATACTTAAACACAACTCCCCGTTGGACAAGGCCTTCCCACTGACCTATATATGTTTTTAATATTGACCCCTGAATGACCTTCACCTTGAAGATCCAATTGTCCAAAAACTTTAACATTGCTCATAACTTCCTTATAAGTAAATGGAATTACTTCATTCTTGGACATAACCACCTTTGGATAAGACCTTCCCACTGACCTATATTTATTTGACCTTGACCGAACAAGTAAAAACAAAACAAGGCAATTTTCCAGCTGACCTTCACTGAAACAACAAATTAGAATAAAGTTCCTGGCATTAATTCGAATATTGCTGTATTAAATAATAAATGAGTTTTGTCATCTTTTTAAAAGTGACATCTTCTATTGCCTCCAGCTTAAAAAGCTCACGTAAATTAAATGAAAAAAGCGACAAACAAATAAAAGAACGCAAGATCAAGACATTCTGAGGGACCAGTTTTGGGTGTGTTTGATTAAAAACCATATTATTTAATACCAGATATTCCTGATAAAATTATTTAGATTCTTCTGATCAAATAATGGCAAATACGTAGATTTATGTTTTATTTGAAGGAACAAACAAATATTCTGCCCTCAACAGTAGTCATTGATGATTTGATCTAATTTGATCGGTTATTAATGCTCGCTTTGATTATGCTTGTTAAGATTCTTTGATGCATCGTCTAGACAACTAGCTGCAATTGATTGTAGTGAAAGTTAAAAATACCATGCCGTAAAAATGTGTGGACATTCTATACACGTTTCTGAAATATTAGAGGAAATGTTAGCTTTAGACGTAAATTTAGTTTAAAGATTTAACTACTACGTTAACCAATGTATTAGATTTCTCTTGTGAGTTAAAATTTGCAGTCGGTTGACTTTCAAATGTTAAAAACCAGTTGAAAATCGTTGTTTCTCAGTAATAATTTATAATGTATCCTGAAATGAATTTTTGATTATTAGATGAATATTTTGTCTGAAAAATGAGGTTAGTAAAACATATCTAGCTTTATAATATGTCTCTTATATTATATGTTTTACAGCTCATGTGCGGGTTACTAGAAAGTGAATTTTGCGTCATCAGAGACATTTCGGCCTATGTAAATATAACATTTTCCTGGTGCATAAACTGGGATATCTATCCATCTCGTAATAATACAATAACTGCTGTGTAATGTTTTAGAAATAATTCGGTAGTCTACAATAATTACTTATAGTAGGCTGTATTACGAAATCTTAATAACAACAACAACGCATACAAAGGTCATTTGACACTGAAAGTGTAAATTTCTGAAATATATAAAATAAATTTATTCGTGTCATTCCTATATTGTGACTATATGGCTTTTGCGGAGAAATTATAATTGTGATAGAAAAGAAGAAGAAAAACAGCTTTTAAAGATCTGCCGTCAAACCAACTTGTCATAAAGTTTTACTGCTAAAAACGCACATATAAAACGTTTACATGAGTAATGAAGCAGTAAAGTCGTTACAACAACATAACACGGAAGTATTTACGCATTGCATACGAACCGCAACTCTCCAATTCTACTTTAAGAGTATTTGCCTTTAAAAATTTGTAAATTTTGAGAGTTATTTATTCTTGGATATAACCCTTACACGTTTAAGTAAAGCGTAAAATAGATAAAAATCGTACTTCTGTGTACTGAGTGGACTCCACATACTTAGGGGGAACTGGCTTTTTTATTGTTGCATATACATTGTATACTGTAACACGATTTCTCAGCAACTACCGGTTTGAATCGAATAAAAATGATTGTTTAACTATAAAGAAGAAATGCACAAAAATACCAGCAGTTTCCTGTTAGATTTGTTTTCTTAGAGTATTAAGCCATTAACTTTTTGTCACAACGTATTTAGTAGTGCTATTTCGTGTCCAGTTTATTCATCAGAAACATTAGATTTGGAATTTAGTGAAACTTTATGGGAAGTTTTAGCACCTAAGGGAGGTGTGCACATCATAAAATGTTTTGATTTTCTCTCACAAATTATTATATGTCAGTATCGGGATTTGTAAGATCATGGATTCATATTTTCAAACTCTCCAAATTACACTGCAACAACTTGGTTGTTTTGCTCGGATTTCAAAACGTGTCATTTTTATTTTTTATTTAATTTTGTCATTTTCAAACAATATAATCGTATCCATCTATTGACAAAATGTCATCAGCTTCTTCTACTGTTGCTCATTTTAATCCAAAATATCTCCCAACTTCATTCGAAGAATTTGGAAGAACGTCTTCTGATATTGACGTAAACAAGATTTAATTTTGTACATAATATACTAGTACCAACATGGTTAACAATACGTTATGATCAAATGCATACATATGGTCTTTTTTCAACAGCGATTGCATGCAGTTCTGACAGGCCGCTGGTTTATCCTCTGAAAATACTAAAACAAACTTTAAAGAAGATTTTAAAGATTGGAAATAGCGCCAAAATTGTCAAGAGCGTTTAGAATTTACGTCTAGAATTAAAATACGGTAAATAGCATAAAAGTGTATAATAGCCGCAATTACATCATAAAACATTCAAAATTTGACAAAGCTGCTTTCAAAATTGAAAGGCGGAAATGATTAAAAATGCCTTTGTACACGAAATAAATGTTTAAAAGGGATAGGAGCAGTAGGGGTAGAAAAAACGTGAATTTGGCAGAAGCAGTAAGAGCAGTAGATGTAGATAAAACGTGAAGTTTGGAGTAGCAATAGAGTAGTAGCAGTAGGAAAATCTTCTCTCAAGTCTATTGCATAGTTCTGCGCCTGTTTCTGACACTCCCGCACACTTTCTTTAATTTTGATGTCAATCGAGAAAATGCCATTTTTGATGTCTAAGGACACTCCAGAGTCTATTGCACCGGTCTGCGACTGTTTCTGATACTCTCGAAGACTTTCAGGAATTTTGGTGCAAATCGAGAAAATGTCATTTTTGATGTTTAGGAACCCCCCAGATCGACTAAAACGGTCTGCGACTGTTTCTAACACTCTCGCAGACTTTCAGGTATCTTGGTGCCAATCAAGAAAATGTCATTTTCGATGTCTAGGGACCGTCCATTGTATCTGTCTGCGACTGTTTCTGGCACTCTCGCAGACTTTCAGAAAACTAGGTGCCAATAGCGATTATGACATTTCTGGCCCAAGGGACCCACTGGAGTCCATTGCATCGGTCTGTTTCTAAGTCCCTCGCAGACTTTTATGAATTTGACGCAATTCGAGGTAAGATCCTTCCTGACAAAGCCTTGTCACATTTATCTTCCCTTTTCACGCAAAAGCAGTCTCCCAAAGGGCAAATCTCCAGGTCAGACATGGTGTCAAGTTTATCTCCTCTTTCACGCATGCATGGTATTCAAAAGGGCAAATCCTACCAAAAGGTATGATCCTCCCTCGATTTATACTACGACCATGAAATACTATGGGGAGCATCTATAGGGAGCATCCATCGTTTCTATGGAATGTATTATTTCTACTGCTACTGCTCTTACTGCTTTTGCCAGCTTCACGTTTTATCTACTGATACCGCTCTTTCTCATACTGCTACTGCCAAATTCCCATTTTTTTCTACTGCTACTGCTTTTACTGCTACTGCCAGCTTCACGTTTTTTAAATGCTTCTGCTCTTACTGCTACTGCCAGCTTTACGTTTTTCCTACTGATACTGCTTTGACTGCTACTTTCAACTTCACCTTTTTTTCTACTGCTACTGCTCGTAATGCTACTGCCAACTTCACGTTTACCTTAGACTGCTGTGTACCGCTACTACTCAGTTCTTATACATGTGGCAGTATAGAATAAGTAGTGGTTCGTATTTCTGTTTTTGATTCGTATAACATGTCACATAATAGACTTAAATGTATTGACGATATACAGAATAATTATGTATTTCATTGGCATAATCTCCTTAAAATGAAAACATAATTTATAATCTAAAGAATGTTTGAAATTGAAATCGTAAAGCATAATTATAGCAAGCAAATAAGTGTACATTTATAATTAAATGGCCATCCACCCAAAATGGTACAACATCTCTCTCTGTTAAGACTAATGTAAGTGCATTAAGTTTGCCATTTGTACTTGGAATTTTTGAATGACAACTTGACATTTGATAATTCCTTCAATGCCAATCTCACATAATTTGAAGAAAATAGAATACTCGAAATTTTAGGGTATGCCTCTTTTTTTACATAAAACAGTACATAAAACATCTGGTCTATCACACAAATGTATTGTAGATTCTTTCAGGTAAAATATATTCAAGAGCAATCCATCAGAGCGTAAGACAACTCTGGGATTTTAATACAAGAGAAAGCTTTCTTGCAGAATTGATTACGTGACTGTGGGGTACAAGGAGTAATAGCAGAAATCCAGATGAAATACTTAAGTCGTTTTATTTCATTTTGTGATCGATATTTTTTGAAGCACCTTTGTGTCTTTTGTCTGACAAATGGTCCTTCCTTCTAAACTTCCTGAAAGAATGATAATTGAATAACTTTTGCAAAGCTGTTAGACTTGAAAAACGGCATTTCAATGAAAATTGAATTTTTTCCACACGATAGTACATTAAGGATGTGTTTAGATATCAGATGAAGTTATTTACAGATGCATTTAATTTCTAGCCTCCTATTCAGTTAATTCATTTTTATAAAATCTTTCATACGAACCTATTCGGACTGATCGTTAACGATTAACTGATTCATTGAATAGATCATTAAGATTCAGACTGATCGTTAACGCTTAACTGATTCATTAAATAGATCATTAAGAATAACGATCAGATAATTATACAACTTTGAGTACACTTCGAAGTTATATTAATGCTGATAAGCAAGTGCTTTTAGAGATTGGAACTTTATGAGAATTTGATAATATACTTCTCACAGTAAAATTACTTTTCACGAATATTCCTTGCCACAATTCACGAGCATTTTTTTTATAAAATAAATGCACAGCTGGAAAAAGTTGCAGATTAATTTAAGGTTAGTTGGTCAGATGCACAGTAAGTTTGTGATTAAAATAGGTGTGTCTTTATGATTTATGATTTTATGATTATTTTCTATATTTGCATCATAAATTGTTTAAAGTCCCTAGTTAATATATCCTCTTATCAGCATCCTTTTTAATATGTTTTAAGGTTATGTGGTTCATGATACAATATCACAAATGTGATTAGAAGGCGATTCGTTTCTTTACTAAGTATATTGGACGTATCTTTACAATAACATTATAAAGGTACGTATAAATTATAGTTAAGAATTAGTCACAATTCATCAAGCATGTCACTAGAAACTGATGAGATAGGCAATAATATTTTATATTTATCAGATGACTTCAATCTAGTGACAAGTGAAGATAGTGCTGTATCGATTGGGTCGTATTGAGTATTAATTGAATATGTCCTCGTAAACACGATTTGCAATAAATTTCATTTATTTATTCTATGCAAATGACTCACGAGTCGTTATCATTCAGAATTAATAACTTACACTGTACATAATTCCTTGTGAATTCTTGTTCAGATGCCCAGCTGTGAATAACAATGACAATAATCATTTTTCCATTTCATTCGTCATCGGATTATACATTTCGTGCGCTGAATCCTTTTGTTCTATTGAATAATAATAAAAGCAGTTAAGTCGACCAAAATGATTCTATTTTGTAATTTTTGCCTTGCTGTGTTTCCATTATGTTTGATTTATGAAACTTAAACAAGTTTCTTTATTTTCCGTTACCGAACCAGTAACAACAAAACAAGGCAATTTTTTAGCTGACCTTTACTGTAACAACAAATTAGAACAAAATTTCTGGCATTAAATCAAATATTGTAATATTAAACAATAAATGAGTTTTGTCTTCTTTTTAGAAATGACATCTTCTTTTGCCTCCAGTTTAAAATACATACGTAAAGAAAATGAAAAAGCGACAAAACAAACACAAAATAATGCTAGATCGAGACATTCTGAGCAAGCAATTTTGGGTATGTACATTATACAGCATTCTATATTATTTAATACAAGAAAGATAAAATTGTTTTGATTTTTCTAATGAAATAATGACAAATGCTTAGATTTATGTTTTATTGGAAAGGACAAAAAATAGTTTGCTCCCAACTGTAGTCATTGATGATTTGATCTAAGTAAATCGGTTATTTATGCTCACGTTGATTATGTTTGTGAAGATTCTTTGATTCATCGTTTAGACTATTAGCTGCAATTACTTGTAGTGAAAGTTAAAAATACTGTGTCGTAAAAATGTGTGGACATTCTATACACGTTTCTGAAGTATTAGAGGAAATGTTAGCTTCAGACATAAATTTAGTTTAAAGATTTAGCTACTACGGTAACCAATGTATTAGATTTCTCTTGTGGGTTAAAATTTGCAGTCTGTTGACTTTCAAATGTTAAGAACCAGTTGAAAATCGTTGTTTCTCAGTAATAATTTATATTGTATCCTGAAGTGAGTTTTTGATTATAAGATGAATATTTTGTCTGAAAAATGAGGTTTGTAAAACATTTCTAGCTTTATAATATGTCTCTTATATTATATGTTTTACAGCTCATGTGCGGGTTACTAGAAAGTGAATTTTGCGTCATCAGAGACATTTCGGCCTATGTAAATATAACATTTTCTTGGTGCATAAACTGGGATATCTATCTATCTCGTAATAATACAATAACTGCTGTGTAATGATTTAGAAATAATTCGGTAGTCTACGACAATTACTTATAGTAGGCTGTATTACGAAATCTTAATAACAACAACAACGGATACAAAGGTCATTTGAGACTGAAAGTGTAAACTTCTGAAATATATAAAATAAATTTATTCGTGTCATTCCTATATTGTGACTATATGGCTTTTGCGGAGAAATTATAATTGTAATAGAAAAGAAGAAGAAAAACAGCTTTTAAAGATCTGCCGTCAAACCAACTTGTCAAAAATATTTAGTGCTAATAACGCACTTATAAAACGTTTACATGAGTAATGAAGCAGTGAAGTCTATGCAACAACATAACACGGAAGTATTTGCATACGAACCGCAACTCTCCAATTCTACTTTAAGAGTATTTGCCCATTGTAAATTTTGAGAGTTATTTATTCTGGGATATAACCCTTACACGTTTTATTAAAGCGTAAAATAGATAAAAATCGTATTTCTGTGTACTGAGTGGACTCCACATACTTAGGGGGAACTGGCTTTTTTATTGTGGCATATATACCGTAACACGAGTTCTCAGCAACTACCGGTTTGAATCGAATAAAAATGATTGTTTAACAATAAAGAAGAAATGCACAAAAATACCAGCAGTTTCCTGTTAGATTTGTTTTCTTAGAGTATTAAGCCATTAACTTTTTGTCACAACGCATTTAGTAGTGCTATTCCGTGTCCAGTTTATTCATCAGAAACAATAGATTTGGAATTCAGTGAAACTTTATGGGAAGTTTTAGCACCTAAGGTGTGCATATCATAAAATGTTTTGATTTTCTCTCACATCTTACTATATGTCAATATCAGGATTTGTAAGATCATGAATTTATATTTTCAAAACGCTTCAGATTACACTGCAACAACTTGGTTGTTTTGCTCAGATTTCAAAACGTGTCATTTTTATTTTTTTTATTAATTTTGTCATTTTCAAACAATATAATCGTATCCATCTATTGACAAAATGTCATCAGCTTCTTCTACTGTTGCTCATTTTAATCCAAAATATCTCCCAACTTCATTCGTAGAAGTTGGAAGAACGTCTTCTGATATTGATGTAAACAAGATTAAATTTTGTACAAAATATACTAGTACCAACATGGTTAACAATACGTTATGATCAAATGCATACATATGGTCTTTTTTCATCAGCGATTGCATGCAGTTCTGACAGGCCGCTGGTTTATCCTCTGAAAATATTAAAACAAACTTTAAAGAACATTTTAAAGATTGGAAATAGCGCCAAAATTGTCAAGAACGTTTAGAATTTATGTCTAGAATTAGAATACGGTAAATAGCATAAAAGCGTTTAATAGCGGCAATTACATGCTAAAACATTCCAAATTTGAGAAAGTTGCTTTCAAAATTGAAAGGAGGAAATGATTAAAAATTCTTTTGAACACGGAATAAATGTTAAAAAGGGATAGGTTTCAAAAACTTTTGTTACTTGAAGTGAAAATGTGAAAATTACAGTGTATATGTACATTGCAGCTTAGCATACTGTAATGTTTCTGAGAGGGAGACATTCTACTGGCAGTATGAAAAAATTGTTTGAAAAACAGTTTATCTGTAGAAAACTTAAAACAAAAAAACAACAAAAAACTGCTATATATATTTCTTACTGCTTCACTGAGGCAGTCATTTGAGTTATTTTATATAGCAACATGTTATTAGCGTTTATGTATGATGCGGATCTATTTGCGTTAAGCTCACACAATAATTTTTATGTCTAGACTGTCTACGGACCAGACACCTTGATTTATACTTTTTTCTACCTTTCTATTTATTTTCTATAAACAGCAGTACAGAATGTGAGAATGTGTTGTATAATATCCATATTAAGCATACCCTTTCTTGGTATTGACTATGTGAAGTGTGAAGTGGAACGAAAATACACGAAAATAAAGATTAAAATTCTACATTTATCTAATATCTTAATTTGAAAATGCAACAAATTGGTTTAATGCTGATTTAACTTCTTTACTAGAAAACTTTGAAGAAGCGAGTAATAAAAGATTGCGCTCCTGATGTAGTGCTTTATTCAGGAATCTATCTCAGTACAAAGCAAACGACATTTTCATTGTAAATGAATGCAATAAAATAAAGAAAATTCTGAAAACATTACAGTAAACTTCAGTATATTATTTGTGATTGATCGCCAACAATATAATGCTCAAAAGCATCAGCCATTTCTGATTACAAAAAAGGCAAAAGGTGAAATTTGCTATACTAAGCTTATGCACGAGTTGGTCCGTAAAAGTGATAAACACCCCCAAAAAGTAACAAATTTTTCACGAACGTGTAATTATTATGCGCACTTAAACATATCACCCAACATTTCAGTGGGATATATAATATAACACTTACTGACTTATCTTTGGGAAAGGGAGGTTGCATATAGATTTGCCTTTGTCTGTCCGTCCCGCTGTCCATACGAAGTCCGGTTTGTGTCGCGTGTAACTTAAAAAGTATAACTGCTAGAACCATGAAACTTTCAAAGAATTGTTGTCAGCATGTGATTTTTTCCTATCAATATCTGCTTGATTATGTATCAAGATTAATATACGGATGAATGCACTTGACTATAAAATTGAAATATCCTTCTTAATCTCTTAAAGAGAAAACAGTAAGATGAAACGATAGCAAAACAGAAGCCTGAGTTTAGTGCTTTATTTTAAGACATGTTTGTGACACAAAAGCGACAAATTAGTTCAAACTCTACACGATTTTTGATGTGTCCTGGTCAATCTTCTCCTGCGGTTTAAAGATACCAATTAACTAATACCATTTTCCGGAAATGAAAGATGAATAAACCTGGACATGTCTTTGACATTTGTCGGGTACATTTTCTCCAGAAACCTTTTAAATCTGTGCTATATCGCTTTCTTCTGATGTTAATTTACAAATAAATTGTTTCACATTTCATCTGTTACAGAAAGTAATCGTTCTGCGCCTGTATAAACATTTTTCAGTTTAACAAAGATCTTAAACATCTCGCGTAATTGCCCTTACATATCTGTCTTCTGCAAGGTTGATTACCTTTCAACCGGTTCATATAGGGTCGTGTTTTTGTTTTGTTATGTGTGCAATATATCACCATTTTGAAACTGAGTTGTCAAGGCATACTCATAGTTAATAATTTAGCTCGTTGACCTATGAAGGAATCTTAGTACGAAAGAAAAAATAATGTAATAACAATTATAAAAAAGAGGCAGTAAGATGCATCTTGCATAAGCAGGCAATTGAATATGAATGAATACAATATCAGTTGTTCTCTGCTATCTTTTGTGTTAACGATTTACTGTTAAAACGCCAGAACATGTTGACTTTACTATACGTGTCCACTTTTGCTCCGGAGAATATGACATTCTGATAATGTGTCGTTTTTGTACAAAACACATGATAAAATTTCAGGCAAGACAAGTCACACTTGCATTTTCCCCCGCCAGGTATGTGATTAGTTGTAACGTGCTCCTAAGGCTGGAGCTGCTCATAATAGATAAAAGCATCTGCTTGTTGCTTCTTGAAACATATAGAATTTATTCATTATCATTTAAGTTTCCTCTTCTTACGAAGTGTCTTTAAGTATCACTTTTACAACCTGTAAATTTTAGTACTTGTATCATCAAGTTATGATTGCAAACACATACTAAGACGTATTTTTACACAGTATCTGATTAAAAAGAAATTCAAATCAAGCAATGCTCTTAAGAATTAGCGTTTCCAGTTCATACTTGCATAAGTGATAATTTAGATTTCAAAATACACACACCGGTTTGCCAAAGTTAGAGTAATAATATCTTTTTGAATTATGATGATTAAAACAATTTCTCATAAACTTAAAGAAAGAAACGTTTGTGGTCATAGGCGTGAACAAGACTTAATAAAATAGGATAAAAAGTTAGATACACTACTCCAAAGGTGTCGGTTATAAGTTGGACCTACCATGTTCAGCATACTTAAAGTCTTAAATGTTTAGAAATTCCACAGAGTCTGACGAGTGTTGACAAATGTCTGTTATTTCATTCCACAGTTCATTGGATTATGATCAGTAAATACAAAGACATTACTAATAACATCTTCCATCAATAACTCTTAAACTTTTTACGGGACATCATCTGAAAGGAATTACACCACAACAGTGCAAAAAGAGTGGAACAAATCCCTCCGAAAAATTTCTTATAATAACCACCAAGAAATGCGTTTCCTGTTTCTGCTAGTATATTTTGCACATAACAGCCGTGTTATATCCTCCGTATCTAGAAACTATTTTTCACGTCTGCTTGAATGAATGGTATTCTCGTTATAACCATTCCAAAAGAAAAGCCTTTCTACTTTACAAAACCTGAAGCTTTTAGACAATTAGCAATGTCTTATGTCACCGTTTTTTGTTGTATCAGCCTGCGATGAATAAAACAGTTGTGTAATCATTGCATATTAATGACGTTTTCTTCCAATTAGATTATCATAAAGATTGTTACACATTAACATCAAAGAGAAGTAAATAATGCGCCAAACAAAAAGAAAATTAAATGACTGTACTACAGTTATTTTTTAAGCCAGGGAGAGAGAGAGGTGGGGGAGAAGAGAGAGACCGTCCATATTTTATGATCATAATTATGTATGTAATAATATGTGAATTTCCCCCAACAAATGTGCTTGGACGTTAAAGGAACATGTAAATGATTTACAATCTTACATATACATAATACAATAGGCTTTATAAATTAATCACTTTATAGCTTATACCCACTTTCTTTCAGTTGAAAGAAAAAGTAAATATGTGCCGGGGTACTGCAGATTAAGTTACAGAGTATGTGTAGACTTACTGGTATTTCTAGTGACGCATATACTAATCCAAGCAGGCAATCTAGCACTGAAAATCTACATAAATGTAGCATAATCTGCATTAAAATAACACATGTCTTTATCTACTTATCTTAATTGACGTAACGTATGTAATCAATTGCCTCCTCACACCAAGATGTTGAAAATAACGTTTTTTTATTAAAAACTTGTAAGGTCTGTCTACCTTCGCCTTAAAGAATGATATAATCTCTTATGTCCGACTCAAACATAAAACTAAGTGACCTTCCAGAACTTTCATATGTCTTGGTATGTTTTGAACCATTGCAGGTATTGATGCTTGTGTCTCTCCGTTAAATGTTAAATGACAATAGCATAGACTTTGAATCATAAACATATGAAATATTTTTCTTGCATCAACAGGTTTGTCAATTCATAAAGAAGTAACACCTGTGTAATTATAACATCTGAAAAAAACATCAAATTAAATCTTGTTGAGTGCTGTTTTTTCCTTAAAGCGTTTTTACTGAAGGTTTTACATGTTCGTAGAACAAACTTTTTCATCGGTGTAAAAAAGCGTTTTAGATTTTGCACTTGAGTTCTTCAGAAAAACAGGTGTTTAAAGAATTCATTCTAGAACATACTTCTACCTGAACTGCACATTTGTGAAAAAAACTCTTAAATTGAATAGTATTTCTCAATCATACAAACTAGTTTTCTATGTTAAGGATATATTTAGATTAGGTGTTGCGTGTAGATATTTCGGAACATGTTTTTCTGTAGCTCGTAGTTCTAAGCAATACTAAGATGTTAGTGTTTCGAAGATGCTACTTTCAGATACAAAATAGCGACAAATTTTGTACGAGAATTTACAATTCTTGTCTGGAACTTAATTAGGTAAAAAGCTTTAATAAAGTATACTACTCAAAATTTGATAGGGATCACTTATAAGAATGTGTATATTTACTACATAAGGTTGAAAGGTTACATTTTTTGTTGTGATTCTGAAAATATGTTCATATGACAACAGTTTGGTACAAAAAATGAGTAAGTTTGTAAACTGTTGAAGCGTGACAGAGGCTGAGCCGTGGGAGGGGCACGAATTTGAGATAACACAGACAGGAGATGAAATGGAACTTTTTGGAAAAATCAAGTCTATGGCCTGAATTTTGCTTTAATATCACGTGTGGTGTCCGTTTACTTGGATTACTGCTCTGCACCGCCTTTTTATTCTGCTAATGAGTCTCCGGATGCTTTGTTGTGGGAGTCGAGCCCACTCTGCAGCCCAGGGACCGTGGTTGGCTGGACTGGGCGATCAGATATTGCAGTCTGCAACATGTCCCAGGCGTGCTCTATTGGACTGAGGTCTGGAGACTTTGCTTGCCAGTCCATTCTCTCTATCGCTGCTGCCTCCAGGTACTCGTCGGTGACCCTTGCCCTGTGAGGCCGGGCGTTGTCGTCCATTAAAATGAACTCAGGGCCTGTAGCATCAGCGTACGGACGAACGTACACATATAAGATCTCATTGACGTATCGAACAGCCGTCAATGTGCCGTTTTGAACAATGTGCAGGTCCGTTCTTCCCTGCATGCTAATGCCCACCCACACCATGACCGAGCCCCCACCATGACGGTCATGGGGCAACACATACGGGTGCCAAACGCTCATTGGCGGATCTCCATACCCGCACTCGCCTATCAGTGAAGTCCACACAAAATCTAGACTATCCAGTGAACAGCACTGGGGTCCAGTCATGCAGCGTCCACCTGGCGTGATCACGGGCCCATTGAAGACGTGCCTGGGGTATCGCTTTTCCCATGCATCTTGAGCCATGTACAGGTAAACAATCCAAATCTGCTGGACAGGTCGGCTTTGCCATATGAATAAACTACTACTTTGCCATATGAGAAAAAATCAGTTATCTTGAGGTTATCATTAAAATGATATTTAAGAAATAAAAAGTGATCCCTATCAAATTTTGAGTAGTATATTAGGACCGTTATCGATCCTTCAAATTCTTTAATAATTGATTTAAACACTTTGTCATTATATTTTAAATGCGTTAAATGTGTATTAACAAGTACGTATATTAACGTACCTGGTATTAAACAGTATGTAATAGTGTACTAATTGTTAGAATTTGTAATAATCCAGGAAAATTTAATGCATCAATAGCACAACTTTATTTAACGGAACACACCCAAAGATTGATTAACAATATGCGACATATCTATCTAATTGGCTTATTCTCTAGCAAACCAAAAATAACTGACAATTAAAAGAACATTTTCTCCTCTCTAGGCTACAACACAAGTCTATATTAAGACATATTAATGGTTGCAAATAGAGCTTTTTACTGACACTTCAACATTGGATAATCATTCATTAAATTGAGTCTTGTTTGAACCACCGCCTCAAACATCCATTCAAAATAACTTTCAAAAACATCATTTCTCTGACAATCTTCTACAAGAGAAAGTCAATTGTCATCAGGGCTGGTTTATGACTTCACTTGTACTATTATTGCAAACGTATTTCCGACATATGATATATCAGGATTATATTGTATTAGTGGTATTGCTCGATTTACATCGTATTTTGTAGGCCGCTGTAGTACATTTCATTACATTAATCACACAGAAGTTGCTGGACTTTCTGATTCACAATCAACATTGTCCTGATTTAATTGCATTCTATTCATCATAGGCTTAGTAAGTAAATGTTACCGTTTTATATTGGTTAACTCTCTCAACAGTTGTAAGTATGTTTGAATCTTTAGTGATCTGTTTACATGATAGAGGCTGAAGATATTTCCGAATGTCAAGCTAAATATCGGCACAGGTCTCGTCCTAACTAAAAGTAAGATGACACTGATTAATATTACAGTACATAAATCAACTATTTTAATCGAAAAGGCGATCTAACCTGCACACTTGGGCCAAGAGTCACCTTTCAAATCAAATAGGGCATGCTCAAAATGTAACACTACGTGTGGCAGTTTCTATCAGCTTCCGTGCGTGCAAAAGCTTGTTTTACTTATCGAAGACCAATGATCGCATTCTGTTAGCCTCATTTTGGTAGAGATGCTTTCTTCTCTGCCAGTATATTTTGTGCGTAACATTTTTATATTTTCTGTATCTAGACACTTTTTCTACTTCAATCTGCTTTGAATCAATGTGTATCCATATAACTGTACACAAAAATCTGAAGAAAACCCCAATCTTATCTTAAAAACATGTAGAACTGGACAGTTAGCTTTGTCTTATATCATCACGTTTACGTCACGTAACAACTTCAGAATAAAACAGATGTGTTACCATCACGTTAGAAAATCACGTTAGTAAGACTCTCCAATGCTCTTACTTTCAGTAACAACACATTTTTACGCATATTTTTGTGAAAACCCGTGAATTACTTGTTTTAAAAGTTTTCAGTGGGGATAAAATAGTACTTTGCAACATAAAAACATGCTGAAACATAGGAAATTCAGATGTTTGCTTTTAGCTCAAATTTTCTCCTTTAATCAGCTGTTGGTCGTGTATTTGCTACTTTACTTTACTACTAACAGTTTTCCGTGGATTATAACAAGAAAAACGATAGTTTCAGTAAATTTCAGATTTAGCATAATTGAAGGTATGCAGCTGGATAACTGTAAGTTGAGTTTATAGCTATAATCATTAATAAAGAGGTATTTTAGTGCACCATAAATAATTAATAGGCAATTTGATTGTGAAAATCAGAGTTGCCTTAATACAACACCTGTCGTTTTCTGTTATCGTTCTATTAAACCGCTTTATTTTATGATAACAGAACATAATAGGCTACAAAATAACTTTATGTAAACCTTATTTATTTTCTCAAAAGTATGGCTCCAGAGCTTTCGGGCGTGATTTTTTCTTTTTCATGTTATTTTCTCTCTTTTTTGTTTTGTTCTGGCTCAAATTGTAAGAAAATTGTTTTTCTTAAACAATAAATAATGTATAACTTGCATGAGTTACTGCAAAAATGATCATACCTGAAAATATTGTTCGTGCCAGTAATCAAGTTATGTTTCAACTTATCTTGTTGTTGTAAGGATTGTTGTTTCAAAAAAAGCAGCCGCATAACATTTAAGATTTCAGCGAGTACGCTATATATTTTGTCATCACTTTTTTGAAAAAAGATTAGATTTAAAAAAAGAAAAGCTTTAATTCCTCTCTATGTTTCCTTAAGGCTTCAAACTTATGTACAAAGCAGGAATTTTCTTTGATAATCATTATTTCAAACTAACTATTACCAGGCAGTGTGTCAGGTAACGTAGTTAAGTACTTTTATTCCATATTTCATTTCTCATGTTTTGAACAGTTTGTCCTCCTTATGTTGATTCAACTTACTTAATCACAGAATCAGTATATCTCTCACTACATTCTGAGTTTCAAAATGCCTTCAAGTTCGAGTATCCAGGAGTTTGTTTTCCTGCACACTATCTTCCAGATACGAAATCTCTATTACCCTGCCTTATCTTACAACCAGTGGATTGCAGAAAGTTAACTATCTCATATGTCATTACTTATTGTAAGACCAGTCTATGACTGATAAAAAAACAGCTGTGCACAAATCAACATTTCAGACGAGAAAAATATTTTATGGCAGTAACTTGTTGAATGTTTTTTAAAGACGCGGACAAGAGGGATTTTTCTGTTAACAATATTTCACAGACAATCAAAAGGTGAGTATGTTTCTATTACCTATAGTAAGAGGTATTTCTCTGATGGTACTGTATAAGATGGAAGTATTTATTCTTTTGTGTTTCAACATGTTTATGTAAGTTTTATGAATACTTCAATTGTAATATTAAAGCGGCAGGCTTATGCATAGCGTTAATAATTGTTGGAAACAATGCGAAATGTATTGTTTAAATATTAAAGAAAGACTAACTAAAAGGAGTTTCACTTCATATAAATATTAAGTTTCATGCTAACAATTTCTTATCTTTATGCATTTGTCGGAATTGTGTAAATGCCTATTTGGGTATTTTCAGCTCCATTAAAGGCGTCATATGTTTTACATAAACTTATATATAATACGTGTAACGTACTGGTTGCAAATGTAATTGATCATGGGTTATTTTTACCTAATATAAACTTGTTTGGTAAATGTTTTGAAAACCTGATAATGTTCTGTATAAAGAATAATTCTTTAAAATCTTGTCTGAAATCATGACTGATACTTGTAAAATTTGGTATGTAGCACAGTTTAGTCGATCTCTACGAAAGTTGTTCAAATAATGCCCATAGATATATATCATTTGCTTAATCCCAAGGGTCGAATAATTTACTTAGATATATATAAGTAAATAAATAAAACTCTTCTTGTCTGAAACCACAAGGCGCAGGGTTATAAAATTTATTCTTAGACCATTTTGTGTCCCTGTCAGGGATCATATGTTTTTCTAAAAGTATAATGTAAAGTACAAATACATAAATAACTGATAAATCAATGAAACTCTTTTTATCAAAAAGTAAATTACCCAAAGCTCTGATATTTGCCAATAACAGATTCTGGTTCTTTTTGTTATTTTGACAATAAATTCATTACAATCATTGTAAAAATGCGCTTTGCTTTTTAGTCGTTTAACTCATTAAGTGAGATAAGACATTAATTACCTTCTTTTAATAAATCTTAGCATTAAGAACGCTCTTAAGTTCTCTTCAGTCAGCTACTTTAAACAACAACAACTAACATTACACTTAAAACAATGTTTTACCTCAGAATGCAATACGACTTGCTGTTTGAATGTGTTGTGCACGTAACAGCTGTAACGACTTCTTTCTCACTTCTGCTTGAATCAATGAGTGTAAATAGTTAACAACATTCTGCCTTATCATACAAAGTGTGACTGGTTAAAACAGCCTTTTATCTTATCACTGTAAAATCAGCACTTTGTTGATGAATCGATTTCGCTAAATTATCTTGAATAATTGAGAAAATTTTATGAAAAAATGGTTTTGAGTGCAGTTTAATAGTCGTAAGGAGTAAGAAATATCACCGTCGAGGAAATTAACCTGTAACACAGAGTTCAGTTATATATACCTGCCGATTTCTTTGTGAGGTCTATTCAGCAATAAATCTCTCTTGGACAGAATTCCTCTGTATGTGTTTGTTGTTTTACTATTAATTGTTTAACATCTTAAGCCGTCTCTGCTCATCAACGAACAGTTAAATATAGAGTTAGGAAAAAACAGAGACGAAAAAGGTCTGTAACATTTGATCTAATCAAAATATAAAATGTAGTGGCTGAAATTTTTGTCAAAGGATATTGCATTGGCTTTGCGTGGTTCTGTTCATGTTGATTGGTTGCTCTATCAAAATTATAGTATTAGAAATTTGTAGTTAATATATGGCGATTTCAGACTTATTATTAAGACATGTGCAAGTGTGTAGTCTATACCTTTGGCTTTACGCACTTACATTGCGCAAACATAATTTTTTATATTGCCATAGTTAGATGATTAAAATGATACTGTGACTCATAAACAGGTTTAATGAAACTGAATAAAAAAAATCTTGAGTATGATATAATAGAAGCTGTCTTTTCATAATCGTTGTTAGTGCAACATTTGTTATCTATAGATTGCAAAGAAAATGTATATTTATTCCTTAACATTCGATAAACGTTTTAACACATGTCAAACTTTGTCTTAAAGATGTTGGTGATGTGCCAAAAGAAGACTGTCCATAGTACAATCAAAGTGAATGATTTAATAGGTTGCTTTTTACTGTTGTGCACCAGTATCTAGAAACAAGTTATTTGTCAAGATCGTAACACTGGTGAGAGTTTGCCAATGCGGTACCAGTCTGTTTTACTATTGTGTAGGTTTGAGTAAGTAATTTTGTCAGTCATTACATTTTTAAATAATTTTAAAAGCTAGAAGCAGACTTGCTGTCGAATATGAAAATCAAAGAATTAACTCGCACTGATTTTTTTCGCGGTTAAAATTGTGCCGTAAAAGCTACCCACGAGTGTATTAAAACTATAATGTAAGTTTAACTACATAGTTCTTGTTAATTTTAATTACTTGTGAAGAGCTATTATGATTTTGGAAGACTTTAGTTGTGTCTTTATATTAACAGTAGTTTTAGTGCGATAGTCTGTACAGCATGGTACCGGTATTCTCCCTAGGCAATAATGTCTGCAGAACGCAACTAGGGTATAAAATCTGTGTTTTGTTCACTAATATTGCAATGTCTTAGGAACAAAATGTAAAGCACGGCAATAATCGACAAAACACCTGCTTCCCCAGAGGTTATCCTGTCATAAAAACGATCTATTTGTTTCACGGATACCCCCCTCCTTTATCTCTGATAATACACAATACTTGATAGACGTAAAATCCTTTTCTTACTGACGAGTTATTGAAGTGTTGTTCATGCATTTTGTGTATCTAAAGATTCCATAGTTAGATCAGGTAATTTGAGAGTGTAATATTTCTTTTTTTCCATTCCGTGCTTTAATGTAAGTAAACAAGCGCCTAAATGCGTATCGTTTATCTTTAAAAGGACCCCTGATGTTTTTGACGATAAATAGAGCAATTGTTAATCCTCTGCCGCACTGCGGGGAGAGGATTATAGGAATGGCCTCTGTCTGCCAGTCTGTTTGTCCGTAACATTTTCGTGTCCGCTCCATAACTTTTAAACTCATGGAAAGCTTTTTTTGAAAAAAATAACTTGGCACAAATGATTACTATTATGAGACGATGTGCAGAGCGCAACAACCAATTCGCTACCCCCAAGGTCAAGGTCACACTTAAAGGGCATATATAAAAATGTCAACATTTCGTGCCCGGTCCGTTACTACTTATTAAACTGCTTAAAGGTTTTTTAAATAACCTGGCACCAATGATCACCATTATGAGACGATGTGCAGAGCGCAACAACCATGTCACTACCCCCAAGGTCAAGTTCAGACTTAAAGGTCATATATAAAAAAGTCCACATTTCGTGTCCTCTCCGTTATTATTAAACTGTTTGATAGTTTTTTTAAATAACTTGGCACAAATGATCATCATTATGAGACGATGTACAGAGCGCAACAACCATGTCGCTACCTCCAAGGTCAAGGTCAGACTTAAAGATGATATATAAAAAGTCCACATTTTGTGTCCGCTCCATAACTTTTAAACTGCTTGAAAGTTTTTACAGTAATTTGGCACAAATGATCCAAATGTAGCTGCACATTTTCCGTAGAAATCATTATCCTATGGCATATTGGGATGTCTAACATTCTCTCTTCACACTTGTTATCCATTCCAAAGTTCTTCTGCGGCAGGGGATACAGCTGTCCTTCAGACTACCTTGTTTGACTTATTATTCCTTTAGTTTAAGTGTTCTACCAGTGATACTCCGAAAGTAAGATAATTGATCCAGTAACTTAGACTGTCTGTAAGATAAGCTAACCAAGTATTTTCAGGTTGAATGAAAACCGCCAAAAGGAGAGAGTGGAAGGATATTCTTTAAGAAGTACATTACTTGTAGGATTTGTCGGCTTTAAGAAAAATAGTAATTACCTCGATCTTTATAATGATAAATGTTTTTAATACTTAAATCTGTTGAATGTATACAAATCCTTTACTGAGGTTTTGAAGCATTTGCTTAGCAAATGGTCGTTTTAGTTCTAAGAGTATTTCTTTTTGTGTATTTTACTGTGCTTATCAGGGCTTTTGAATTCAGGGAGCATTTGCATATTTGAATCCAAGTTTAGATACTACTACTTACCTCATACAAGATTTGTCATTTGGTCGACCATAAGATTGGATAACTATTTAATGTGTTGTAAAAAGTACGTGACACTGCATGAATCACTGTAATTTTCTCCAGGGAATATAAAACGGTACTTCAATACTTTTGGCATCGGTATGTACATCAAAATCCATTGGTTATAGCTTGACAGTTTTCTTGATTATGTATGTATTCAGAAATGGACATGCAGAATCAAAATAAACTGCTGACAATGTCTCTCTGCACCTAATTAACTAGTTCTTGGGCATCAGACAATGTCTTTTCAGAGAAAGCTGGTAATACTGGGGTAGGAAATAAAAGTCTAAACAACAAATCAATCTTTGTCTTTCACGCAAGTCATTGGACTTATTTTGCCTTAACGCACAAAAACACAAGTAAATAAATAAACAAACAAAAGCATCGTCTTTCTTTACATCCTAATACACCGAAGCTTTGTTTTGTCTATATCCACAGACAAAAAATAAACAACAAATTTTACTAGCCTTGATGTAATATTCTGTAAAGTTCCGAAACACAACATTTTTAAACATACATATTCAGTTATGACAGGTTTAGGGGAGATCGAAGCGACTTGATTACTGCATCATAGAATTATTACAATACAAACCGATAATATTTTTCATAATTCTTATCATATTGCCATTTAAATCATAAGACACATTATACATATCTAGAATGACTTGATAAAACATAATTTGTAACAGTTGCAAATTGAATATAAGATAATTGACTTAAATATAATGATACAAAATAACCTTCTACTCCTTCTAATTTCCAGGGGAAGCAAAAACATTAAAATTACGTGAACATTTTCAGTTAAGTGTGTTATATGGCTGTCTTCTGTAATAAAAGATTAAAAAGACGTGGTAACATCATTTAACATGAATGGTTCATGTTAACTCTGAAACTTCCTTGATTCAATACTCGTTATTTCAGTGTAATGTAATCAATGTTGTAGCTGTTATGTTTCTTGCGTTCGAAATAAGAAATAATTTCTGATTATTGGTTAGAGGGTGGAAGGCTTCCGTGACTTTCCAGACTTCACACTTCAGACGAAGATAGATATAACTCCGGTGGCTGAACTTCAGACATGCATTCGATAATAATAGTAATAATAATAATAATAAATAAATAATGATGATGATGATGATAATAATAATAAATAAATAATAATAATAAACTGCGTTATTCAACTTATAATTAGATAATCCGTGTGGTTACTTTCCGGCACATTATCTAAACAGTGGTTTGGGACGGAAATAATGTGTGGAGTAATGAGACAAGAAGGAGAAGCAAAGACACAGAGAAGCTGCGTGAAACTTTTCAATAAATTGTCACAAATTGCTGTTCTTGAAAATAAAAAGAAGAAATGAGGCGAGCGAACATCGCTTAACATGCACGGTTCATGTAAAATGAAATAACTGCTCGTTTCAATTCCTTTGAGTTCGCTTATAACCTTTTTTACAACTAATTAGTTGTTTTTTATTTAATGCCTCTTGAACCTGTAATGTGACAATGTTCCTGATTATAATGGAGGCATTTGCGTATTAGAACTACGTGGCGCATTCGTGGCTGAATGAAAATTGCCGAATTGCCGTGTCAAATTTACAATGGGGAAAAATCTTTTTTGCACATCGTCGTATGTAACACATTTTTACGGAACAAAAGCAGAGACTAGACTGAAATGCTTTATTTCTGAATAAAACATAAATACCAAATGCAAGAACTGCCCGAAAAGTTCGTGCACAGGCCATAGATTAATCTTTAAACGAAGTTGATTGATCAACAATAGCCATATCATGTTTCAACACAATAGTGTCAATATCATTTACTTAAAAAAATAAATGTTACTTTATCTACATTTCTTTTCTGTTGTCATGTAAACGGCATACTCCGCTTTAAGGAACACTTGTAAAGGCATTATTATAACAACAAAACATAAACTGTTTCTTAAGAACAATGTGATGATTATCAATGTTGAATCCTTGACTGAATAAGTCTGTGATAATCTTTTTTATTTAATTTATTTCTTTTTATTTTTTTTTGTTTTGTAGTATTGATGTACTATTGTTTTGTCTAAGTCATTAAAAGTTTTATGGAAATAAGACATGGCGGTAAGAGAAATCTTGACATCAAAAGAGCGTACAGAGAAGTTTAAGGTTGTTTATAACCTTAAAACGACTGAAATATACAGGGTTTAGTTTGAGTTATTTATTATATTTGAGAGTATGTAGTCTTTATAACAAGTAGTAAAACTGTTGGTTCTTGTACAACATTGTAAATATTTTTACCTGTAACTATACAAATTTCTCTTTTTGTCGATGTTGTTAACCTGTCAAGATGATTTATAACGCTTCTTATAAATAACTGTATGTTACTTATGAATAAATTGTTTTAAGAACCTCTTACTGGTAATTTTTTGTCTATGTTACTTGTATCTCTGAGAAGACTCGATTAGTTTTCATTTAACTTATTATGTCTACTTCTAATAAAGTGTAGTCTAACTAATCAGACTTGTCGAAGAGACATCGAGAACATTTAGATAGGCGATGCGTTTTTTCCAAGTTACGGTTTGACAATAATAATAAAAATGTCTGTAAAACGGATCAAACAGTCAACACCAAATCTATTAGGCTAAACAAAGTGCAACTCAGCCTGTTTAAAATCTACAGCAGCTATTTACGAGATTACTTTTGTATGTGACAATTGATTGTTACTGTTATGTTCAGTAAGTTCCATAGCAGAAGTATTAATTCAGTTTTTTTGATATTTTTAATACAGGCGTTGATGATTGTTCTCTCTGTAGGATTTTTAAATGACAGTACAATCGCTTCAAACGTTTTTTTCCTTCGTAGCTAACTTTTCGACTTGTTTGCAGGTATATACCTAAATTCTCGAAACAAATTCTTTGTTTTAAGACTGAAATGTCAAGATTTTTAAAGAAAAACACAAGACATCTTTTTAAGCATTAAAAGGCATAAACAACATTTAGATATGTTTTGAAAAGTAAGCATTTGATAGAGAGAAACAATCGTGTAATTGACAGGAAAATACTAGAAATTTACAGTTCAATGGTGTTTTGCCTTTTAAACAAGGCTTTTAAATGGATTCTTAAGAGTACAGGTATATTATCCTTCTCATAAATTTAATGTAGAACCACTTATGTTGTGCATATTTTATCTGAGTTGTAAGTGAATAAGAGGGTTTTATATAAATTATCTTTATTTTGTAAGATAAGTTCAAATCTTGTATATCCGAGATCTGATAACTTCTCTCGTTCTGGCAACTTCCTCGTTTAATGATGTTTGCATTTCTGCATTACATTTTTCTACGACTTTCCGGTTCCTATACATTTCCTATACCTTTTGCAGGTAGAAGGTTATTTGTTTTCTTTTTTTAAATCTAAATAAGATAGTTATTGAAGAATAAGTCAGGTATTTTCATACACTCCTAACTTTTAAACGGACGCATCCTTTATGTGACTTAGAATAACGGGTCGTATTTACGAAGTAAACGTAACGATTTCCTTGAGTCTTCTTATATCATTTTATATTTCATATCATATTCGCCACTAATTTCCTACGACGTCCTACAAAGGTTTGTAAGTGAATAAGAGGGTTTTATGTAAATGCTTAATATAATAACTAAGCATTAAATTATTATAATACATATAATATAATTATATAAATTAGATTTTTTTGTAATTTCGCGTAACATTTTTTACGTAATTTGTTGATGTCTTGTGTATAATTATATAATTATATATTATTAATATAATAATTATGCTTAATAGATTCATAACTGATTCCAATCTTATTCTAGAATAAGCATGCCCAGAATACTTGTAACCAAATATGTAGCGTTATGAAGTAAGCCTTTACTAGGTTGCTAAAATTCTTCAGCTAGGGTCAAAAAGGATAATATTGTTTACGAGAAACACACATAAAACTATCTTAAAAGTCATTGTTTGAAAATTACATGATGCCGAGATTCTGTGTTCCATGCACAATATTTTCTCAAAGGATTACTAATCCTACAAATCAAAGTCAGGGTCACCAAAATGGTCGCATTTTAGAAATATAAAATCAACAGTAAAAAGCTTAAAAACAATTTCTTGTTTTGATATTTAATGCCTAGGGCTATCATTATTTAACACATAGCATTGACACAAGTTCTGCTAAATTATATAACGCTTAAATTTTTCTTCTGGTGCACCACTGGAATAGGCAGTAGCCCATCTAAAGACAAAGTTTGGATGATCATTGCTTTAGAGATTGTAACTCTGAACGTCAAAAAATCTCTTACATACTGAAAAACCAGATGAGATTACGGAAAAAAATAAATCATGAGAAATTCCGGCAAATGAATTAAAACGACTATGGCTTAACTGTGAAACTAAAGGTATTCTTTAAAATAACAAGAGGGTCCATGGGACCCTGGGTCGCTCACCTGCCAACAACTGCTCAATGGTTGCAAGAGTCTGTGGATGCAAATACAATTGCCAACTGACTAAAAGGGTGCAGGTAATTATGACCATGGGGCCATCTTTGGTAGAGTTTCACTAGATGTTTCACTTACGGTCTTTAAGTAATGTTATTTATAATACTAGAACTTTTAATAAAATACAATGTACACAATTATAAAGAAAAAGATTCATAACAGAAAAAAATGTGTAAATGCAATCTTTAATATAATAGAACAATATTAGCCCTTCAAAATTATTTTTCCCTGACTTTTCACTAACTTTTCTGGAATTTTATTTTCCACTGACCAATTTTCAAAATTACCTGACAATTCTCTGACCTTGAAAAAAAATCAAATTTCCCTGACTTTTCAAGTCCCCTGGCAACCCTGCAAGATCTTATATTAACTCAAGTATTGTACAAGTCTGATTAAATTCAAATCAAAAATGAAGCTGCTATTGTGCAGACAAGGTCTAAATAGTTAATTTTGGCACTTTCAGGGGCCATAACCCTGGAACCAATAATGCAATAAGGGAATTTGAAGAAAGGAACCAAGATCTTATGTGAAGATCAGACCAAAATTAAGACCACTAGAGTGCAGAAAAGCTTTTATCATAACTTGACCTAGTGACCTAAATTTTCTAAGTCACATGACCCAGTTTCAAACTTGACCTAGATATCATCGAGATAAACATTCTGACAAAGCTTGAAGAAGATCGGAGCAAAATTAAGAACACTACAGTGTGGACAAGCTTTTCTATAATTTGACATAGTGACCCAGTTTTCAAGGTCACATAACCCAGTTTCGAACCTGATCTAAATATCATTGAGATACACATTCTGACCAAGTTTGAAGAAGATGGGACCAAAATTAAGACCCCTAGAGTGCGGACAAGCTTTTTCTAAAATTCGAACTAGTTACCTTGTTTTCAAGGTCACATGACCCAGTTACGAATTTGACCTAGATATCATTGAGATAAACAATCTGACCAAGTTTGAAAAAGCTCGGACCAAAACTAAGTCTACTAGAGTGCGGACAAGCTTTTTCTATTATTTGACCTTGTGACCTAGTTTTGAAGGTCACATGACCCAGTTTCGAACTTAATCTAGATATCATTGGGATTAACATTTTTACTTAGTTTGAAGAAGATCGGACCAAAATTAAGACCACTAGAGTGCAGAGAAGCTTTTTCTTTAATTTGGCCTAGTGACCTAGTTTAAAGGGTGAGATGACCCAGTTATAAACTTGACCTAGATATCATTGAGATAAACATTCTGACCAAGATGGAAGAAGCTCGGACCAAAATTAAGACTGCTAGAGTGCGGACAAGCTTTTTCTATAATTTGACCTTGTGACCTAGTTTTGAAGGTCACATGACCCAGTTTCGAACTTGATCTAGATATCATTGAGATTAACATTTTTACCAAGTTTGAAGAAGATCGGACCAAAATTAAGACCACTAGAGTGCAGAGAAGCTTTTTCTTTAATTTGGCCTAGTGACCTAGTTTTAAGGGTGAGATGACCCAGTTATAAACTTGACCTAGACATCATTGAGATAAACATTTTGACCAAGTTTGAAGAAGCTCGGACCAAAATTAAGACTGCTAGAGTGCGGACAAGCTTTTCCTATAATATGACTTTGTGACCTAGCTTTGAAGGTCACATGACCCAGTTTCGAACTTGATCTAGATATCATTGAGATTAACATTTTTACCAAGTTTGAAGAAGATCAGACCAAAATTAAGACCGCTAGAGTGCGGACAAGGATTTTCTATAATTTGACCAAGTGACCTAGTTTTAAGGGTGAGATACCCAGTTATGAACTTGACCTAGATATCACTGAGATAAATATTCTGACCAAGTTTGAAGAAGATCGCATCAAAATTAACACTGTAAGAGCCCGGACAAGCTTTTTCTATAATTTGACCTTGTGACCTAGTTTTAAGGGTGAGATGACCTATTTATGAACTTGACCTAGATATCATTGAGATAAACATTCTGACCAAGTTTGAAGAAGATCGGACCAAAATTAAGACCGCTAGAGTGCGGACAAGCTTTTTCTATAATTTGACCAAGTGACCTAGTTTTAAGGGTGAGATGACCCAGTTATGAACTTGACCTAGATATCATTGAGATAAACATTCTGACCATGTTTAAAGAAGATCGCACCAAAATTAAGACTGCTAGAGTGCGGACAACAATTGTGAACGGACGACGGACGACGGACAAAAGGCGATCACAAAAGCTCACCCTGTCACTATGTGACAGGTGAGCTAAAAAGCTCTGTCCGTTATGGAGAAAAGAAAGTTGTAATGGATCTTGAAAAAGATCACCCAAAGCGGGGTTCGAACTCAGGTCCTCCCTTACAATTATAGGCTGCTATTGCACTAGACCATACAACACACCCTTTTGAGAAAGTCATCATTTTCAATAACGAATGGTGTGGTCTATTTTTGATATTAGAAATGTTAACAGATTTTGTGTTATCATTATTAAGTGCAGGAGGGGTTATCCCGGACGAGCCCCCATCTTACGAACATGAAAGGTTGTAGCAGAATGATGCAATTTATTTTGGAAAAGATCACACAGAGCGGGATTCGAACTCAGTTCTTCCAGCATCGAAACCATCGTTCTAGACCAATGAGTCGATTCCCTGAGGTGTTTTTTTATACAATCTAAGACCGGTATGTACTGGACTATTTTCAGTGCATATTTTCATTGGAAATTAAGGTTTGCAATTTAGACTTAAACTAATTTAACCATAATACGTCGAAGGCTGAGTTAGCTTTGAGAAGAAGGCAGATTGATTCAATAAATGAAACTTTCAGGAAAAGATGTGGTAAAATGATTAAAAACAACAACATTCAAGTGCCTAGTTTCTATCCAACCTGGTGGTCTTTTAATTTAAAATGTAAATCAAAATTTAAAGTATTTTCTTTCTGTTTGCAAAATAAAATTCAATCTAGCATTTTTCAGCACAAAAAAAACGTCACGGAACTGAAAAAAAAAACAGACAAGAAAAAAATAACACAAAATAAATTAATAAATAAATAAAACAATAACAAAAGTGTCAAAAGGAATGTAGTAAATGGACACTGATCTTGTTTCTTAAAATCTAATTAAAACAATAAACAACTTTTATATTCATAATAGCAAAACAATACAAAAATAGTTCTGAAACTTTTTTTTGTTTTTTTTTTAATATATCAGATGCAACTATAAAAGTTATCAATATTCTCCAGTCTAAAAAAAATAAATGTTTTGCATGAGAGGAGTCACAAAACCAAGTGGTGTGTAACTTTTCAAATAAGCTAACCAGATATCTCTAACTGGTAATAAAATTGAAAATAGAGACGTGTGAACATCATTAAAAACAGTTATGGTTCATGTTAACTCCGAATCTTTCTTGTTCTGAGACTTGTTATATCAATTTAACGTTATTAATGTTGTAAACTTTTATGACTCCTGCACGTGAAATGTTTAAAAAAATCTATTTGAAAAACAAAACCGACAAGTGAAAAGAGATTTTCAAGGCTTAAAGATGGATGTTGATCGGTTTAAATGAATTATTCAGGTTTAACATGTTGAGAAAAAAAATTCTACCAAAATCCAGCTTGTAAAATGAAAATTTTTAATTTATTTCAAAAATCTGTAACGAAGAAAGCCAAAGTAAAACCCATCCAATAAACAACTATATTAAAGTTGCAAAAGTAAGATCATACTAGAGAGCATTAGAGACACCATTTTTATACTTATACACCAAGATAGGCTATATTGGATTCAGGTCTGTTTGTCGTCGGTCCGTCCGTCCGAAAACAAAATTTGTCCGGACTGTTTCTCAGCAACTATCTCGCAGCTTTTAATTTCATATATACCAAGCCTATTTGTGCGTATCAATGTTAGGTCTTTGATATTTTTGTACACATCTATTTGTCCGGACTGTTCCTCATGAACTGTTATTTAGATTTTTATGCTCGCCGAATGGAGAGCATATAGTCGCTGCCTTGTTCGTCCTTCCGTCCGTCCGTTTGTCAAACTTTTATCCGGAGAATAACTTGAAAAGTATTGAAGGAATTGATTGAAACTGAACGCATTGATAGAGGCTATTGAGTGAAAGTGCAGTGTCTAAAAACCACAATCCTACCTTGCAATTTGTTTTAATTATCTCCCTTAAGTTAATAATGCTATAATACCTAATAATGCTTGTTAGGAGTATAATTATCTCTCTTTATAAAACTCGATACAGCAACCACGATCAATAGATAAATCAATGGCTTATCGGCTGGAATTCTGGAGAACAACACTGATATAAGTACACGTCTTCTTTTTACACATGCCAGCCTAGCACTGTATGGAAGGGGATATCCGCTAGTGTATGCATACTGTTGTATGACAATTGCATATTTTTTTGTTTAATTCGTTATTATAATCTGCATTTCCCCGTGCCTTTGAGTTTATTCCCTCTGCTTGTTGCAAATATCTTGCAGCTTTTGCAATTCGATGTATGTAAATCGAACAATTTTTAATGTAAAAGAAAAATGCATATTCGGTTGTTAATAGATTGTGTATAACCTTGAAATGTTGATGCTTAGAAGTTCTTACTACTTTTGACGTGATTCTGTTTGACTATAAATCGTTTGAAATACATGCATAAGCTATTAAACATCTATTATTTCCTTTCGGTAATTTCGACGTTGAATGTTTATTTCAGAAGACTGTTAAAGTACACGATTCGGCCTGGAATTTATGTTTTGCACGCAGTTATGTGTAATGCTTATTAATGTATTAAAACAAATTTTCATATTCACTTTAAAGATATCAGTTAGCACAAAGCAATAGCAAACATGAAACTAACCGAATGCATCTGTAACATGTTACTCATATAACGCTGGGAACCATTTTTTTCGGCAGTTTCCGTAAAAAGGTTAATCATGCACGGTGTATTGACAAAAAATACCAGGCAAACAAGTGCAATCCAAGATGTACAATACAACAGGACACAAAGATAAAACTGCTTTTTCAAAAGTTTATTTCGTTGAGAAATTTGCACTTTCCTCCCGACATAAGTACTCCAGGCACCTACATTTTCACTGACCGACTATTGTTTCCGTCGTCATCACGTACGTTAGTAAACTCGTAACAATAATTGTCTCTTTTTATATTCTATAAAACTAAAAGTAGCAATTAAGGGCATAAGCTGACCAAAGCAAATAATCTATCAGCGACATTAATTGTAAATTTGGCTTTCAGTATTTATTTCATCAATAAAAATGTAACAAGGTAAGAGTTGACCATTTCAAAAAGTCACTGAGGTACAAGTTGACCTAACTAAGTACAAGCTGAGAACCTTGTTATTCATTCCTTTTTTTGCATGCTATAAAGACACATTCACAATTGAAAAATCCCACTTTTTTCCAAATTTTGATAAATAATTTATCAACTATATAATGCTACAATTTTCAGTATATTAGACTGTGCAGCCTACCAGGACTCAAACTCCAGACCCTTGGAATATCGTTCCGAAGATCTACTGTCTGAGCTACCAGCCTCATACCGATTATCTTCCCTCTTAAGGAACAGTTCTGAACAGTTCTATACACTTAAGCATTTTTGTTAAAATCACTCATTTCAATGTTCACTCAAAAACAAGCTTAATCATTAAACATACAAAATGACATTTAAAACATTTTCATGACATTTATTTTTCAATTAGCTGAAAAAAATACTAGAAAATGAAAAAGACTCCTGTTTTTATAAATTCTTCTCAGAGTTAAGTCATTCAACCAGTTCCGAGTGACATTTTGACTAAATACTCAAATGGTTTCTTTAACTTATAGACATATTTATCTACAATCAGTGTCTCTTTTAAAGACCCTGCTACAGTGTAGTTGTTTAGGCCACTTCCAACAACCTTGTTGTTACCAACAGTGTTGGGGCTTCATGCAAGCGGTTGGGTTTCAATTCCCGTGAGAACCCTTAGGTTCATTTTCTCTACTTATGTACTTCAACAACATTCGCTATGCATAATAGTAGTATAACAGCAGGGGATATTCCAGCGTAGTTTTCGGATGGAAATTGCGCTGGTACCCCCTGTTATTATACTACTCATAATTTATAATTTATTTATATTTTTCCTTCATTCCGATAAGAAACGGTGATTTGCCCAGAAAAATGGAAATGTTTTCACAAGCCTAATCGGTCCACAGACCACATTATTTTAATATAATCCTATTGTACATGTACATAGTATTTTCATACATGTTTGAAAATGATGTGAGATGTGACCTGTGTCTGTGAATCTGTCAAGAAAGCTATAATGTACACAAATAACCAGATTTCTACTTCTAATTTTCATTATTTGACCCATTTTTCCGAGAATTTCAGTTGACAATATAAAATTATAAATGACCTCCGGTCAAACCTTGTACTTATTGTGTAGATGGGAGCATTTTACCACTGAAAAAGAAATATTTGCTAATTCAATTACTTCGCCATTATTTAACATTTCGTCCAAAATACACGGGCATGTAATAACTATTTCACCGTAAAACCACGGAAAACACCGAAGGTCAAATTTGTTCTTCCACAGTTATCTCCCGTGTATAATAATTTGCGCTAGAATCTTAAATTCTTTACTGGTTCCCTACGAAGTTTACATTAACATTGTGCTTTTAACAACCGATTGACGATTATACTAAGTTTATGCATCATGTTTAAATACCTCTATTCCTGAAGTTTAAACACATTTTTCTATCGTTCATGTTGTTAATGATTACCTTCTGGAATATTCAATTTAAACAACAGCCATGTGGCAGCAAACAAGAATGATGTTGAATAAAAAAGCCGATACATTCAAATTAAGAAACATTAAAGACTTAAGTAGTTATTAAATACTTGTCACATTCAATAGCAACAAAGTCAAATGAACTTACAAATACATAAGTTTAGTCTATAAGTTTACAGATAAACATTTCAAGATCACAACGGTACAAAAAATGTTAAACCACGGACTCTAAATGTGCAAATAAGACTTAGTTGAATATGGGAATGAATTGTAACAATAGCAATAGGAAACACGAAAAACAAATTACTTATAAATAGAATATATGCAACTTTAATGAAGTTGTCAATAAGTAGGACGCATATGAAAGTAAATTACATAAAATTGTAATTTAGCAGTAGACATACACTGGCGGATATCCCCTTCCATAGCACTGGACACCTCTTATTGTGATCATAAAAGTTCTGGCAAACATTCACAGATTAAACAAGTAGCAGGTAAATTTTGCAATAAAGCAACTATCCTTACAACTGTGGTTTTTGTTCTACTACAAATCCTCAAATATGTTTCAGAATGATTCTCCTTACTATAACTTAATATGCATTTAATTTCACACGTCATTGAAATACCATTGATAGTGCATTATTTTCTTACTTTTCAGCCATTCAAAACAAATAATACTTCGGGGAGCATTTTTTTAGTTTTACCAATTTCTTGTAATTATAATAGTTCGCAAGAATCATAAGTATCAAGTCCTTTTTGTGCATATTGTTGTCGTGTTCCACTGCCATGATTTTTTTCACTGAGTTATGGACCTTTTGAAATACATTAAATTTCCCATGATATTTTTCAGCAACTATTAATAATTTGCAGGATTCATATGTAATAAGCTTACTTGTGCCTGTCATTGTTGTGTTCCAGTCCAATGAATTTTCATTGAGTTTTGGCTCTACGATATTTTTTATTAAGGATAAAATGTTTGATATGAACCCTGTCGGTGTAAGAGCTGTTTTCCTTTTGTAATAATCACTGTTTGAGGTGTGGATGTAAGTAGGTGCTTTGCTTTCGTATTAAGCCGAACATGTCATTTCCTAAAAAGCCGTAGAATGCCTGATATTTCGTCATTCTTCATTGAAACGTATATAAGAACTGGCAAGTTGACAAACAAACAACACAAAACGTTCGTTTTTCTTACATTTCACAATATTTCTTGATCGCACAAATCAAGTTATTAAATATAGATAAACAGAAGCACCAAATAAGATATTACCCTGGATAAAATGATCGATTAAAAAAGTTATATTCTGCCAGAATGTGTTCGAGACTAGAGGTGCGAGCTCGGAATAGAATAAATAAGGGTTTGCATTTCTCTTTTAGATACTTATAACATCTCATAAATTAGGCTAAAATGTATAGACGATATACGACATAACTATGTATTTAGTTGGCATATTCTCCTAATAATGAAAAAAAATAATTGATAATTTAAAGAATGTTTTAAATTGAAATCGTAAAGCATATAGCAAGCAAATTAGTGTACATTTAAAATAAAATGGCTATCTATCCAAAATGGTACAAAACCTCTCTGTAAAGACTAATATAAGTGCATTAGGTTTGTTATTTGTACCTGGAATTTTCAAATGACACCTTGACGTTTGATAACAATTCCTTTGATTCCATTCACACATGATTTGAAGAAAATAGAATACTCGAAATTTTAGGGTATGCCTCTTTTTTGAAGGATATAAAGCATCTGACCTTTGTAGATACTTTCAGGTCAAATACATACAGGAGCAATACGTCAATGCTTAAATAAGACAACTCTTGGATTTTATAACAAGAGAAAACTTGCTTGCAGAATTGCTTATGTGAGTGTAGGATACAATAGGAGAAATCCAGATGAAAAACGTTGTTTTATTTCATTTGGTGAACGATATTTTTTGAAGCACCTTTGTGTCTTTTGCCTGACAAATGGATCCTTCCTTCTAAACTTTCCGAAAGAAAGATTATTGAACAATTGCTGCGAAGCTGTTAGACTTGATAAACGGCATTTCACCAATGAAAAATGATTTTTTCCACACGATAGTACACTAAGGATGTTTTAGATATCAGATGAAGTTATTTACAGATGCGTTTAATTTCTAGCCTCCAATTCAGTTATTTCATTTTTATAAAATCTTTCATACGAACCTATTCAGACTGATCGTTAACGTTTAACTGATTCATTAAATAGATCATTAAGAATAACGATTAGATAATTATACCACTATGAGTACACTTCGAAGTTATATTAATGCTGATAAGCAAGTGCTTTAAGAGATTGGAACTTTATGAGAATTTGATAATATACTTCTCACAGTAAAATTACTTTTCACGAATATTCCTTGCCACAATTCACGAGCATTTTTTTTATAAAATCAATGTACAGCTGGAAAAAGTTGCAGATTAATTTAAGGTTAGTAGGCCAGGTGCACAGTAAGTTTGTGATTAAAATAGGTGTGTCTTTATGATTTATGATTTTATGATTATTTTCTAGATTTGCATCAAAAATTATTTAAAGTCCCTAGTTAATATATCCTCTTATCAGCATCCTTTTTATTACGGTTATGTGGTTCATGATACAATATCACAAAATAATGTGATTAGAATGCGATTCGTTTCTTTACTAAATATATTCGACGTGTCTTTACAATAACATTATGAAGGTACGTATAAATAATAGTTAAGAATAAGTCACAATTCTTCAAGCATATCATTAGAAACTGGTGAGATAGGCAATAAACACCAGTACGGGCCATTCAAATTATATTTTATATTTATCAGATGACTTCAATCTAGTGACAAGTGAAGATAGTGCTGTATCGATTGGGTCGTATTGAGTATTAATTGAATATGTCCTCGTAAACACGATTTGCAATAAATTTCATTTATTTATTCTATGCAAATGACTCACGAGTCGTTATCATTCAGAATTAATAACTTACACTGTACATAATTCCTTGTGAATTCTTGTTCAGATGCCCAGCTGTGAATAACAATGAAAATAATCATTTTTTCCATTTCATTCGTCATCGGATTTTACATTTCGTGCGCTTAATCCTTTTGTTCTATTGAATAATAATAAAAGCAGTTAAGTCGACCAAAATGGTTCTATTTTGTAATTTTTGCCCTGCTGTGTTTCCATTATGTTTGATTTATGAAACTTAAACAAGTTTCTTCATTTTCCGTTACCGAACCAGTAACAACAAAACAAGGCAATTTTGTAGCTGACCTTTACTGAAACAACAAATTAGAATAAAATTTCTGGCATTAAATCGAATATTGTAATATTAAACAATAAATGCGTTTTGTCTTCTTTTTAGAAATGACATCTTGTTTTGCCTTCAGCTTAAAATACTCACGTAAATAAAATGAAAAAGCGACAAAACAAACACAAAATAATGCAAGATCGAGACATTCTGAGCGACCAGTTTTGGGTATGTACATTAAAAAGCATTCTATATTATTTAATACAAGAAAGATAAAATTGTTTTGATTTTTCTAATGAAATAATGACAAATGCTTAGATTTATGTTTTATTGGAAAGGACAAAAATAGTTTGCTCCCAACACTACTCATTGATGATTTGATCAAAGTAAATCGGTTATTTATGCTCACGTTGATTATGTTTGTTAAGATTCTTTGATGCATCGTTTAGACAATGAGCTGCAATTACTCGTAGTGAAAGTTAAAAATACTGTGTCGTTAAAATGTGTGGACATTCTATACACGTTTTTGAAATATTAGAGGAAATGTTAGCTACAGACACAAATCTTGTCTATAGATTTAACTACTACCAATGTCTTAGATTTCTCTTGGTAGTTAAAATTTGCAGGCTGTTGACTTTCATATGTGAAAAAAGTTGTTTCTCAGCAAAAATTTATATTTTATCCTTGAGTGACGGTTTTGATTTTAAGATGAATATTTTGTCTGAAAATATGAGGTTAGTAAAAAATATCTAGCTTTATAATATGACTCTTATAATGTATTACAGCTCATGTGCGGGTTACTAGAAAGTGAATTTTGCGTCATCAGAGACATTTCGGCCTATGTAAATATCACATTTTCCTGGTGCATAAACTGCGATATCTATCCATCTCTTAATCATACAATAACTGCTGTGTAATGTTTTAGAAATAATTACTTAAAGTAGGCTGTTTTTGAAATTATTGCAATAACGAAATCTTAAGAGCAACAATTACGGATACAAAGGTCATTTGAGACCGAAAGTGTAAATTTCTGAAATATATAAAATAAATGTATTCGTGTCATTCCTAAATTGTGACTATATGGCTTTTGCGGAGAAATAATAATTATAATAGAAAAGAAGAAGAAAAACAGCTTTTAAACATCTGCCGTCAAACCAACTTGTCAAAAATATTTACTGTTAATAACGCACATTTAAAACGTTTACATGAGTAATGAAGCAGTGAAGTCTATACAACAACATAACACGGTAGTATTTACGCATTGCATAAGAACCACAACTCTCCAGTTCTACTTTAGGAGTATTTGCCCATTGTAAATTTTGAGAGTTATTTATTCTGGGATATAACCCTTACACGTTTTATTAAAGCGTAAAATAGATAAAAATCGTATTACTGTGTACTCAGTGCACTCCACATATTTAGGGAGAACTGGCTATTTTATTGTGGCATATATACCGTAACACGAGTTCTCAGTAACTACCGGTTTGAATCGAATAAAAATGATTGTTTAACAATAAAGAAGAAATGCACAAAAATACCAGCAGTTTCCTGTTAGATTTGTTTTCTTCGGGTATTAAACCATTAACTTTTTATCACAACGCATTTTGTAGTGTTATTCGTGTCCAGGTTATTCATCAGAAACAATAGATTTGGAATTCAGTGAAACTTTATGGGAAGTTTTAGCACCTAAGGGAGGTGTGCATATCATAAAATGTTTTGATTTTCTCTCACATCTTATTACATGTCAATATCAGGATTTGTAAGATCATGGATTCATATTTTCAGAACTCTCCAAATTACACTGCAACAACTTGGTTGTTTTGCTCAGATTTCAAAACGTGTCATTTTTATTTTTTTATTGATTTGTCATTTTCAAACAATATAATCGTATCCATCTATTGACAAAATGTCATTAGCTTCTTCTACTGTGGCTCATTTTAATCCAAAATATCTCTGAACTTAATTCGTAGAAGTTGGAAGAACGTCTTCTGATATTGATGTAAACAAGATTAAATTTTGTACATAATATACTAGTACCAACATGGTTAACAATACGTTATGATCAAATGCATACATACGGTCTTTTTTCATCAACGATTGCATGCAGCTCCTACAGGCCGCTGGTTTATCCTCTGAAAATATAAAAACAAACTTTAAAGAACATTTTAAAGATAGGAAATAGCGCCAAAATTGTCAAGAACGTTTAGAATTTATGTCTAGAATTAGAATATGGTATATAGCATAAAAGCGTTTAATAGCGGCAATTACATCCTAAAACATTCCAAATTTGACAAAGCTGCTTCCAAAATTGAAAGGCGGAAATGATTAAAAATGCTTTTGAACACGAAATAAATGTTTAAAAGGGATAGGTTTCAAAAACTTTTGTTACTTGAAGTGAAAATTACAGTGTATATGTACATTGCAGCTTAGCATACTTCTATGTTTCTGAGACGGAGACATTCTACTGGCAGTGTAAAAAAATTGTTTAAAAAATAGTTTATCTCTAGAAAACTTAAAAAAATAAAAATAAAATAAAAAACTGGTATATTAATTTCTTACTGCTTCACTAAGGCAGTCATTTGAGTTATTTTATATAGCAACATGTTATTAGCGTTTATGTATGATGTGGATCTATTTGCGTTAAGCTCACACAATAATTTTTATGTCTAGAGTTGTCTACGGACAAGACACCTTGATATATATTTTTTTCTACCTTTCTATTTATTTTCTATAAACAGGAGTACAGAATGTAAGAATGTGTTGTATAATATCCATATTAAGCATGCCCTTTCTTGGTATTGAATATGTGAAGTGTGAAGTGGAACGAAAATACATGAAAATAAAGATTATAATTCTTCATTTATCTAGTATCTTAATTTGAAAATGCAACAAATTGGTTTAATGCTGATTTCACTTCTTTACTAGAAAACTTTATAGAAGGGAGTAATAAAAGATTGCGCTCCTGATGCAGTGCATTATTTATAAATTCGCGGGAAAATCTCAGGAATCTATCTCAGTACAAAGCAAATAAAATTTTCATTGTAAATGAATGTAATAAAATGAAGAAAATTCAGAAAACATTACAGTAAACTTAAGTATATTATTTGTGATTGTAAATATAATGCTCAAAAGCATCAGCCATTTCTAATTACAAAAATGGCAAAATGAGAAATTTGCTATACTAAGCATAAACGTTAAGAGGTCCGTAAAAAGTAATAAACACCCCCAAAAAGAAATAACACCTACAAATTTTTCAAGAAGGTGTAATTATTATGCGCACTTAAACATATCACCCCACATTTCAGTGGGGTATATTATATAAAACTTACTGACTTATCTTTGGGAGAGGGGGGATGGCATATAAATTTGCCCTTGTCCGTCCGTCCCGCTGTCCATACGTATACTCCGGTTTGTGTCGCGTGTAACTTCAAACGTATAACTGCTAGAGCCATGAAACTTTCAAAGAATAATTGTCAGTATGTGAATTTACGCACCTGGAGATTTTAACGCAAATTAAGTGGAGATCAGCAGAGTTATGCTCCTTGATTAAGCAAAAAATGGAATCTTAGTACGAAAGAAGAAATAATGTAATAACAATTATAAAAAAGAGGCAATAACTAAAGATGCATCTTGCATAAGCAGGCAATTGAATATGAATGAATACAATATCAGTTGTTCTCTGCTATCTTTTGTGTTAACGATTTACTGTTAAAACGCCAGAACATGTTGATTTTAGTATACGTGTCCACTTTGGCTCCGGAGAATATGACATTCTGATAATGTGTCGTTTTTGTACAAAACACGTGATAAAATTTCAGGCAAGACAAGTCACACTTGCATTTTCCCCCGCCAGGTATGTGATAAGTTGTAACGTGCTCCTAAGGCTGCAGCTGCTCATAATAGATAAAAGCATCTGCTCGTTGCTTCTTAAAACATATAGAATTTATTCATTATCATTTAAGTTTCCTCTTCTTACGAGGTGTCTTTAAGTATCACTTTTACAACCTGTAAATTTTAGTACTTGTATCCTCAAGTTATGATTGCAAACACATACCAAGACGTATTTTACACAGTATCTGATTAAAAAGGAATTCAAATTAAGCAATGCTCTTAAGAATTAGCGTTTACAATTCATACTTGCATAAGTGATCATTAAGATTTCAAAATACACACACCGGTTTGCCAAAATTCGATTAATTTTTATAATATCTTTTTGAATTATGATGATTAAAACAATTTCTCATAAACTTTAAGAAAGAAATGTTTGTGGTCATAGGCGTGAACAAGACTTAATAAAATAGGATAAAAAAGTTAGATACTCTACTCCAAAAGTGTCGGTTATAAGTTGGACCTACCATTTTCAGCATATTTAAAGTCTTAAATGTTTAGAAAATCCACAGAATCTGACGGGTGTTGTCAAATTTCATTCCACAGTTAGTTCATTGGATTATGATCAGTAAATACAAAGACATTTCTAATAACATCTTCCATCAATAACTTTTAAACTTTTTATTGGACATCATCTGAAAGGAATTACACCACAACAGTGCAAAAAGAGTGGAACAAATCCCTCCGAAAAACTTCTTATAATAACCACCAAGAAATGCGTTTCCTGTTTCTGCTAGTATATTTTGCACGTAACAGCCGTGTTATAACCTCCGTATCTAGAAACTATTTTTCACGTCTGCTTGAATGAATGGTATTCTCATTATTACCATTCCAAAAGAAAAACCTTGCTACTTTACAAAACCTGAAGCTTTTAGACAATTAGCAATGTCTTATGTCACCGCTTTTTGTTGTATCAGCCTGCGATGAATAAAACAGTTTTGTAATCATTGCATATTAATGACGTTTTCTTCCAATTAGATTATCATAAAGATTGTTACACATTTACATCAATGAGAGGTAAGTAATGCACCAAACAAAAAGAAAATTAAATGTACTAAAGTTATTTTTTAAGCCAGGGAGAGAGAGAGAGGGAGAGAGGGAGGAGAGAGACCGTCCACATTTTATGATCATAATTACTCTGATTATGTGAATTTCCCCCAACAAATGTGCTTGGACGTTAAAGGAACATGTAAATGATTTACAATCTTACATATACATAATACAATAGGCTTTATAAATTTATCACTTTATAGCTTATACCCACTTTCTTTCAGTTGAAAGAAAAAGTAAATATGTGCCGGGGTACTGCAGATTAAGTTACATGATATGTGTAGACTTACTGGTATTTCTAGTGACGCATATACTAATCCAAGCAGGCAATCTAGCACTGAAAATCTGCATAAATGTAGCATAATCTGCATTAAAATAACACATGTCTTTATCTACTTATCTTAATTGACGTAACATATGTAATTAATTTGCCTCTACACCAAGATGTTGAAAATAACGTTTTTTATTAAAAACTTGTAAGGTCTGTCTACCTTTGTCTTATATAATGATATAATCTCTTATGTCCGACTCAAACATAAAACTAAGTAGTGACCTTCCAGAACTTTCCTATGTCTTGGTATGTTTTGAACGATTGCAGATATTGATGCTGGTGTCTCTCCGTTAAATGTTAAATGACAATAGCATAGATTTGAATCATAAACATATGAAATATTTTTCTTGCATCAACAGGCTTGTCAGTTCATAAAGAAGTAACGCTTGTGTAATTATAACATCTGAAAAAAACATCAAATCATATCTTGTTCAGTGCTGTTCTTTCCTTTAAGCGTTTTTACTGAACGTTTTACATGTTCGTAAAAACAAACTTTTTCATCGATGTAAAAAAACGTTTTAGATTGTGTGCTCGAGTTCTTCAGAAAAACAGGTGTTCAAAAAAAAAAAAAAAACTCATTCCAGAAAATGCTTCTACCTGAACTGCACATTTGTGAAAAACTCTGGAATTGAATAGTATTACTCAATCATATAAACTAGTTTTCTATGTTTAAGGCTATATTTAAGTGTTGCGTGTAGATATTTCGGAACAATTTTTCTGTAGCTCGTATTTCAAAGCAATACTTAGATTTTAGTGTTTCGAAAATGCTACTTTCAGAAACGAAATAGTGACAAATTTTGTACGAGCTTTTTCAATTCATGTCTGACCTTAAATTTGGTAAATAGCTTTACTAAAGTATTAGGCCGTAATTTTGGAACAGATCCTTCAAATTCTGATATAAATGATTTAAAAATGGCAAAAACTGTTAAAATTTCCCTTTTCTGTACGTAATCTTTAGATGGATGGACTGTTTTAATTTCACTTTGTCATACTTCAAATGCGTTAAATATGTATTAACAGGTACCTGGTATTATGCAACATGTAATAGTGTACTATATGTTAAAATATGTAATAATCCAGGAACTTAAATGCATCAATAGCACAACTTTATTAACGGAACACACCCAACACCTAAAAATTGATCAACAATATACGACATATCTAATTGGCTTATTCTCTAGCAAACCAAAAATAACTGACAATTAAAAGAACATTTTCTCCTCTCTTTTAGGCTACAACACAAGTCTATATTAAGACATATTAATGGTTGCAAATAGAGCTTTTTACTGACACTTCAACATTGGATAATCATTCATTAAATTGAGTCTTGTTTGAACCACCGCCTCAAACATCCATTCAAAATAACTTTCAAAAACATCATTTCTCTGACAATCTTCTACAAGAGAAAGTCAATTGTCATCAGGGCTGGTTTATGACTTCACTTGTACTATTATTGCAAACGTATTTCCACTATATGATATATAAGGAGTATATTGTATTAGTGTTATTGCTCGATTTACATCGTATTTTGTAGGCCGCTGTAGTACATTTCATTACATTAATCACACAGAAGTTGCTGGACTTTCTGATTCACAATCAACATTGTCCTGATTTAATTGCATTCTATTCATCATAGACTTAGCAAGTAAATGTTACCGTCTTATATTGGTTAACTCTCTCAACAGTTGTAAGTATGTTTGAATATTTAGTGATCTGTTTACATGTTAGAGGCTGAAGATATTTCCGAATGTCAAGCTATATATCGGCACAGGTCTCGTCCTAACTAAAAGTAGGTTGACACTGATTAATATTACAGTACATAAATCTACCATTTTAATCGAATAGGCGATCTAACCTGCACGCTTGGGCCAAGAGTCACCTTTCAAATCAAATAGGACATGCTCAAAATGTAACACTACGTGTGGCAGTTTCTATCAGCTTCCGTGCGTGCAAAAGCTTGTTTTACTTATCGAAGACCAATGATCGCATTCTGTTAGCCTCATTTTGGTAGAGATGCTTTCTTCTCTGCCAGTATATTTTGTGCGTAACATTTTTATATTTTCTGTATCTAGACACTTTTTCTACTTCAATCTGCTTTGAATCAATGTGTATTCATATAACTGTACACAAAAATCTGAAGAAAACGCCAATCTTATCTTAAAAACATGTAGAACTGGACAGTTAGCTTTGTCTTATATCATCACGTTTACGTCACGTAACAACTTCAGAATAAAACAGATGTGTTACCATCACGTTAGAAAATCACGTTAGTAAGACTCTCCAATGCTCTTACTTTCAGTAACAACACATTTTTACGCATATTTTTGTGAAAACCCGAGAATTACTTGTTTTAAAGGTTTTCAGAGGGGATAAAATAGTACTTTGCAACATAAAAACATGCTGAAACAGATGAAATTCAGATGTTTGCTTTTAGCTCAAATTTTCTCCTTTAATCAGCTGTTGGTCGTGTATTTGCTACTTTACTTTACTACTAACAGTTTTCCGTGGATTATAACAAGAAAAACGATAGTTTCAGTGAATTTCAGATTTAGCATAATTGAAGGTATGCAGCTGGCATAACTGTAAGTTGAGTTTATAGCTATAATCATTAATAAAGAGGTATTTTAGTGCACCATAAATAATTAATAGGCAATTTGATTGCGAAAATCAGAGTTGCCTTTATACAACACCTGTCGTTTTCTGTTATCGTTCTATTATAACCGCTTTATTTTATGATAACAGAACATAATAGGCTACAAAATAACTTTATGTAAACCTTATTTATTTTCTCAAAAGTATGGCTTCAGAGCTTGCGGGCGTGATTTTTTTTCTTTTTCATGTTATTTTCTCTCTTTTTTTGTTTTGTTCTGGCTCAAATTTTAAGAAAATTATTTTTCTTAAACAATAAATTAATGTATAACTTGCATGAGTTACTGCAAAAATGATCATACCTGAATATATTGTTAATGCCAGTAATCAAGTTATGTTTCAACTTATCTTGTAGTTGTAAGGATTGTTTTTTTTTTAAAAAGCAGCCGCATAACATTTTAGATTTCAGCGAGTACGCTATATATTTTGTCATCACTTTTTTGAAAAAAAGATTAGATTTAAAAAAAAAGAAAAACTTTAAATCCTTTCTATGTTTCCTTAAGGCTTCAAACTTATGTACAAGGCAGGAATTTTCTTTGATAATCATTATTTCAAACTAACTATTACCAGGCAGTGTGTCAGGTAACGTAGTTAAGTACTTTTATTCCATATTTCATTTCTCATGTTTTGAACAGTTTGTCCTCCTTATGTTGATTCAACTTACCTAAGCACAGAATCAGTATATCTCTCACTACATTCTGAGTTTCAAAATGCCTTCAAGTTCGAGTATCCAGGAGTTTGTTTTCCTGCGCACTATCTTCCAGATACGAAATCTCTATTACCCTGCCTTATCTTACAACCAGTGGATTGCAGAAAGTTAGATATCTCATATGTCATTACTTATTGTAAGACCAGTCTATGACTGATAAAAAAAAACAGCCGTGCATAAATCAACACTTCAGACGAGAAGTAGATTTTATGGAAGTAACTTGTTTATTTTTTTTTTAAAGACGCGGACAAGAGGGATTTTTGTGTTAACAATAAGTTCACAGACAAACAAAAGGTGAGTATGTTTCTATTACCTTTAGTAAGATGTATTTCTCTGATGGTACTGTATAAGATGGAAGTATTTATTCTTTTGTGTTTCAACATGTTTTATGTAAGTTTTATGCATACTTCAACTGTAATATTAAAGCGGCAGGCTTATGCAAAGCGTTTAGAATCATTGGAAACAATGCGAAATGTATTTTTTGAATATTAAAAAAAGACTAACTAAAAGGAGTTTCACTTTATACAAATATTAAGTTTCATCCTAACAATTTCATATCTTTATGCATTTGTCGGAATTGTGTAAACCTTGCCTATTTGGGTATTTTCAGCTCCAAAAAAGGCGTCTTATGTTTTACATAGACTTATATATAATACATGTAACGTACTGGTTGCAAATGTAATTGATCATGGGTTATTTTTACCTAATATAAACTTGTTTGGTAAATGTTTTGAAAACCTGATAAAGTTCTGTATAAAGAATAATTCTTTAAAAACATGTCTGAAATCATGACTGATACTTGTGAAATTTGGTATGTAGTACAGTTTAGTCGATCTCTACGAAAGTTGTTCAGATAATGCCCATAGATATATATAATTTGCTTTATCCCAAGGGTCGAATAATTTACTTAGATATATATAGATAAATATATAAAACTCTTCTTGTCTGAAACCACAAGGCGCAGGGTTATAAAATTTATTCTTGGACCATTTTGTGTCCCTGTCAGGGATCATATGTTTTACTAAAAGTATAATGTAAAGTACAAATACATATCTAACTGATAAATCAATGAACCAATTAAACTCTTTTTATCAAAAAGTAAATTACCCAAAGCTCTGATATTTGCCAACAACAGATTCTGGTTCTTTTTGTTATTTTGACAATAAATTCATTACAATCATTGTAAAAATGCGCTTTGCTTTTTAGTCGTTTAACTCATTAAGTGAGATAAGACATTAATTACCTTCTTTTAATAAATCTTAGCATTAAGAACGCTCTTACGTTCTCTTCAGTCAGCTACTATTAACAACAACAACTAACATTACACTTAAAACAATGTTTTACCTCAGAATGCAATACGACTTGCTGTTTGAATGAGTTGTGCACAGCTGTAACGACTTCTTTCTCACTTCTGCTTGAATCAATGAGTGTAAATAGTTAACAACATTCTGTCTTATCATACAAAGTGTGACTGGTTAAAACAGCCTTTTATCTTATCACTGTAAAATCAGCACTTTGTTGATAAATGGATTTCGCTAAATTATCTTGAATAATTGAGAAAACTTTATGAAAAAATGGTTTTGAGTGCAGTTTAATAGTCTTAAGGAGTAAGAAATATCCCCGTCGAGGAAATTACCCTGTAACACAGAGTTCAGTTATATAAACCTGCCGATTTCTTTGGGAGGTCTTTGCAATAAATTTCTCTTGGACAGAATTCCTCTGTATGTGTTTGTTGTTTTACTATTAATTGTTTAACATCTTAAGTCGTCTATACTCATCAACGAACAGTTAAATATAGAAAGAGTTAGGAAAGTACAGAGACGAAAAAGATCCGTAACATTTAATCTAATCAAAATATAAATTGTAGAGGCTGAAAGTTTTGTCAATGGAAATTGCATTGGCTTTGACTGGCTCTGTTAATGTTGATAGGTTGCTCTATCAAAATTAAAGCATTAGAAATTTGTAGTTAATATATGGTGATTCCAGACTTATTGTTAAGACATGTGCAAGTGTGTAGTCTATACATTTGGCTTTGCGCACTACATTGCGCAAATATAATTTTTTATATGCCAACAGTTAGATGATTAAAATGATACTGTGACTCATAAACAGGTTAAATGAAACTGAATAGAAAAGAAATCTTGGGTATGATATAATAGAAGCTGACTTCTCATAATCGTTATTAGTGCAACATTTGTTATCTATAGATTGCAAAGAAATGGAGGATATTTGTTTGTTTTTGTGGAAGATGAGAATTTATTTCATCGAGTGAACACCATATGTGATATTTTCACGAGTGGCGCAGCCACGAGTGAAAATATAAACATATGGTGTTCACGAGATGAAATAAATTCCCATCTTCCACTAAAAAACAAACAAATTTTCTTTTTATTTTATGCCAACACGTCAAAAATGGGTATTTTATGACATTTTTACTCAGGGACCACAATAAATTCCCCATGGTGAGCCCCAAATCAGTTAATGCGTACTTTGATCAAACCGTTACTCCGCACACAAAAAAAGTGCAGACAATCTCCAATACATATGATAACTTTACTTCTGCTGAAATAAACTGAATACACTTTCATCAAATAACATTTATTTTTCTCTACACAGTTTATCAATATTTATTGAATTTTAGCCATACATACTTTAATTATAAAAGCGGATTAATACCGAGTAATATTCAATCAATTGAATTGAAAGTCGGCCATATTGGATATTGTCCATGTTAGTTATGTAAACAAATCAGACATTTTAAATAATTTATGGCGAATTTCATCATTGTTCACAACTAGTTAGGCTCAGGAATTCAATATTATAACTGGATTTAACAAGGTAAATAAATTTCACTCGCTGTCACTGTCTGAAATACAGCGGATTCTCTTGTATTTACGTGGTGGGGAAATTAGTTCCGGCACAAACAGTGGATTATCAAAATGGTAATTTCACTGATTCAAAACAGTGGATTATCACTTTTATCTCACTGATATTTCCCTATATTTCATTGGTAGGCATAAAATAAAAATGTATATTTCATTCCTTAACATTCGATAAACGTTTTAACACATGTCATACTTTGTCTTAAAGATGTTGGTGATATGCCAAAAGGAGACTGTCCAAAGTACAATCAAAGTGAATGAATTAATAGGTTGCTTTTTACTGTTGTGCACCAGTATCTAGAAACAAGTTATTTGTCAAGATCGTAACACTGGTGAGAGTTTGCCAATGCGGTCCAGTCTGTTTTACTATTGTGTAGGTTTGAGTAAGTAATTTTGTCTGTCATTACATTTTTTAAATAATTTTAAAAGCTAGAAGCAGACTTGCTGTCGAATATTAAAATCAAGGAATTAGGAACTGATTTTTTTCGCGGTTAAAAATTGTGCCGTAAAACCTACCTACGAGTGTATTAAAATAATGATGTAAGTTTAACTACACAGTTCTTGTAAATTTAATTAAGTGTGAGGAGTAATTATGATTTTGGAAGTCTATAGTTGTGTCTTTGTATTAATAGTAGTTTTAAGTGCGATAGTCTGTACAGCATGGATATTCTCCCTAGGCAATAATGTCTGCAGAACGCAACTAGAGGATATAAAAGCTGTGTTTTGTTCACTAATACTGCAGTGTCTAAGGAACAAATTGTAAAACACGGCAATAACCGACAAAACATCTGCTTTCCCAAAGGTTATCCAGTCATAAAAACGATCTATTTTTTCACAGATACCCCCCCCCCTAACGTTTATCTCTGATAAGGTACAATACTTGTTAGACGTAAACTCTTTTTCTTACTGACGAGTTATTGGAGTGTTGTTCATGTATTTTGTGTATCTAAAGATTCCATAGTTAGATCAGGTAGTTTGAAAGTGTAATCTTTCTTTTTTTCATTTCGTGCTTTAATGTAAACATGCGCCTAAATGCGTAACGTTTATCTTTAAAAAGGCCCCTGATGTTTTTGACGATAAATAGAACAATTGTTAGTCCCCTGCCGCACTGCGGGGAGGGGATTATAGGAATGGCCTACGTCTGCCAGTCTTTTTGTCTGTAACATTTTCGTGTCCGCTCCATAACTTTTAAACTCATTGAAAGCTTTTAAAAAAATAGCCTGGCACAAATGATTACTATTATGAGACAATGTGCAGAACGCAACAACCAGTTCGCTACCCTCAAGGTCAAGGTCACACTTTAAGGTCATATATAAAAAGTCCACATTTCGTGTCCGCTCCGTTACTAATTTTTAAACTGCTTGTAAGTTTTTTAAATAACCTAGCACAAATGATCACCATTATGAGACGTTGTGCAGAGCGCAACAACCATGTCGCTACCTCCAAGGTCAAGGTCACACTTACAGGTCATATATAAAAAGTCCACATTTTGTGTCCGCTCCATAACTTTAAAACTGCTTGAAAGTTTTTACAATAACTTGGCACAAATGATCCAAATGTAGCTGCCCATTTTCCGTAGAAATCAGTATCCTATGGCATATTGGGATGACTAACATTCTCTCTTCACACTTGTTATCCATTCCAAAATTCTTCTGCGGCAGGGGATACATCTGTCCTTCAGACTACCTTGTTTGACTTATTACTCCTTTAGTTTAGGTGTTCTACCAGTGATACTCCGAAAGTAAGATAATTGATCCGGTAACTTAGACTGTCTGTAAGATAAGCTGACCAAGTGTTTTTAGGTTTAGTAAAACTGCCAAAAGGAGAGAGTGGAAGGACATTCTTTAAGAAGTATATTACTTGTAAGATTTGTCGGCTTTAAGAAATATAGTTATTACCTCGATCTTTATAATGATAAATGTTTTTAATATTTAAATCTGTTGAATGTATACAAATCCTTTACTGAGGTTTTGAAGCATTTGCTTAGCAAATGGTCGTTTTAGTTCTAAGAGTATTTCTTTTTGTGTATTTTACTGTGCTTATCAGGGATTTTTGAATTCAAGAAGCACTTGCATATTTCAATCCAAGTTTAGAAGCTACTATTTACCTCATACAGGATCTGTCATTTGGTCGACTATAAGATTGGATAACTATTAAATGTGTTATAAATAGTACGTGACGCTGCATGAATCACAGTAATTTTCTCCAGTGAATATAAAACGATTCTACAATACTTTTGGCATCGGTATGTACATCAAAATCCATTGGTTATAGCTTGACAGTTTCCTTGATTATGTCAGAAATGGACTGTCAGAATAAAAATAAACTGCTGACAATGTCTCTCTGCACCTAATTAACTAGTTCTTGGGCATCAGACAATGTCTTTTCAGAGAAGGCTTGTAATACTGAGGTAGGAAATAAAAGTCTAAACAACAAATCAATCTTTGTATTTCACGCTAGTCATTGGACTTATTTTGCCCTAAAACACAAAAAAGCAAATAAATAAACAAACAAAAGCATCATCTCTTTTTACATCCAAATACACCGAAGCTTTGTTTTGTCTATATCCACAGACAAAAAATAAACAACGAATTTTACTAGCTTTGAGGTAATTTTCTGAAAAGTTCCGAAACACAACATTTTTAAACATACATATTCAGTTATGACAGGTTTAGGGGAGATCGATGCGACATGATTACTGCATCATAGAATTAATACAATACACACCGATAATAGTTTTCATAATTCTTATCATCATGCCATTTAAATCATAAGACACATTATACATATCCAGAATGACTTGATAAAAATTAATTTGTAACAGTTGCAAATTGAATATTTTTAGAGTATTGACTTAAATATAATGATACAAAATAACCTTCTACTCCTTCTAATTCCAGGGGAAGCAAAAACATTTAAAATTACGTGAACATTTTCAGTTAAGTGTATTATATGGCTGTCTTCTGTAATAAAAGATTAAAAAGACGTGGTAACATCATTAAACATGAATGGTTCATGTTAACTCTGAAACTTCCTTGATTCAATACTCGTTATTTCAGTGTAATGTAATCAATGTTGTAGCTGTTATGTTTCTTGCGTTCGAAATAAGAAATAATTTCTGATTATTGGTTAGAGGGTGGAAGGCTTCCGTGACTTTCCAGACTTCACACTTCAGAACGAAGATAGATATAACTCCGGCGGCTGAACTTAAGACATGCCTTCGATAATAATAATAATAATAATAATAAATAATGATGATGATGATGATGATAATAATAAATAATAATAATAATAATAAAACTGTGTTATTCAACTTATAATTAGATAATCTGTGTGGTTACTTTCCGGCACATTATCTAAACAGTGGTTTTGGACGGAAATAATGTGTGGAGTTATGAGACGAAAAGGAGAAGGAAAGACACAGAGAAGCTGCGTGAAACTTTTCAATAAATTGTCACAAATTACTGTTCTTGAAAATAAAAAGAAGAAATGAGGCGAGCGAACATCGCTTAACATGCACGGTTCATGTAAAATGAGATAACTGCTCGTTTCAATGCCTTTGAGTTCGCTTATAACTTTTTATACAACTAAATAGTTGTTTTTTATTTAATGCCTCTTGAACCTGTAATGTGACAATGTTCCTGATTATAATGGAGGCCTTTGCGTATTAGAACTACGTGGCGCATTTGTGGCTGAATGAATATTGCTGAATTGCCGTATCAAATTTACAATGGGGAAAAATCTTTTTTGCACATCGTCGTATGTAACACATTTTTACGGAACAAAAGCATAGACTAGACTGAAATGCTTTATTTCTAAATGAAACATAAATATCAAATGCAAGGACTGCCCGAAAAGTTCGAACACAGGCCATAGATTAATCTTTAAACGAAGTTGATTGAACAACAATAGCCATATCATGTTTCAACATACTAGTGTCAGTATCATTTACTTAAATAAATAAATATTAATTTATCTACATTTCTTTTCTGTTGTCATGTAAACGGCATACCCCGCTTTAAGGAGCACTTGTAAAGGCATTATTATAACAACAAAACATAAACTGTTTCTTAAGAAGAATGCAATGATTATCAATGTTGAATCCTTGACTGAATAAGTCTGAAATATTCTTTTTTATTTCATTTATTTTTTAATTGTTTTTTGTTTGGTAATATTGATGTAGTATTGTTTTGTTTAAGTCATTAAAAGTTTTATGGAAATAACACAAGGCGGTAAGAGAAATCATGACATCAAAAGAGCGTACAGAGAAGTTAATGGTTGTTTATAACCTTAAAACGACTGAAATGTACAGGGTTTAATTTGAGTTATTTATTATATTGTAGAGTATGTGTAGTCTTTAAAACAAGTTGTTGGTTCTTCTACAACACTGTAAATATTTTTACCTGTAACGATACACATTTCTCTTTTGTCAGTGTTGTTAAACTGTCAAGATGATTTATAACGCTTCTTATAAATAACTGTATGTTACTTATGAATAAATTGTTTTAAGAACCTCTTACTGGGAATATTTTGTCTGTGTTACGTGTATCTCTGAGAAGACTCGATTAGTTTTCAATTAACTTACTATGTCTACTTCTAACAAAGTGCAGTCTAACTAATCAGACTTGTCGAAGAGACACCGAGAACATTTTGATAGGTGATGTCTTTTTTTTCCAAGTTACGGTTTGACAGTAATAATAAAAATGTCTGTAAAACGGATCAAACAGTCAACACCAAATCTATTAGGCTAAAAAAAGTGCACCTCAGCCTGTTTAAAATCTACAGCAGATATTTACGAGATTACTTTTGTATGTGACAATTGATTGTAACTGTTATGTTCAGTAAGTTCCATAGCAGAAGTATTAATTCAGTTTTCTTGATATTTTAATACATGCGTTGAAGAGTTTTCTCTCTGTAGGATTTTTAAATGACCGTACAATCGCTTCAAACTTTTTTTCCTTCGTAGCAGTGAAGATGCTAACTTTTCGACTTGTTTGCAGGTATTGTTATATACCTAAATTCTCGAAACAAATTTTTTGTTAAGACTGAAATGTCAAGATTTTTAAAGAAAAACACAAGACATCTTTTTAAGGATTAAAAGGCATAAACAACATATAGATATGTTTTGAAAAGTAAGCATTTGATAGAGAGAAACAATCGTGTAATTGACAGGAAAATACTAGAAATTTACAGTTCAGTGGTGTTTTGCCTTTTAAACAAGGCTTTTAAATGGATTCTTAAGAGTACAGGTATATTATCCTTCTCATAAATTTAATGTAGAACCACTTATGTTGTGCATATTTTATCTGAGTTGTAAGTGAATAAGAGGGTTTTATATAAATTATCTATATTTTGTAAGATAAGTTCAAATCTTGTAAATCCGAGATCTGATAACTTCTCTCGTTCTGGCAACTTCCTCGTTTAATGTTTGCATTTCTGTATTACATTTTTCTACGACTTTCCGGTTCCTATACATTTCCTATACCTTTTGCAGGCAGACGTTATTTGTTTTCTTTTTGAGAAATCTAAATAATGATAGTTATTGAAGAATAATTCAAGGTATTTTCGTACACTCCTAACTTAAACGGACGCATCCTTTATGTGACTTAGAATAACGGGTCGTATTTACAAAGTAAACGTAACGATTTCCTTGAGTCTTCTTATATCATTTTATATTTCATATCATATTCGCCACTAATTTCCTACAAAGTCCTACAAAGGTTTGTAAGTGAATAAGAGGGTTTTATATAAATGCCTTAATATAATAATAAAGCATTAAATTAGTATAATACAAAGTCTTATATTGTAATTATATTAATTAGATTTTTTTTGTAATTTCTCGTAATAATTGTTACGTTATTTGTTGATGTCTTGTGTATAATTATATAATTATATATTATTAATATAATAATTATGCTTAATAGACGCATAATTGATTCCAATCAAATATATAATTATAAATTATTAATATAATAATTATGCTTAATAGACGCATAATTAATTCCAATCAAATTCTAGAATCAGCATGCCCAGAATACTTGTAACCAAATATGTAGCGTTATGAAGTAAGCCTTTACTAGGTTGCTAAAATTCTTCAGCTAGGGTCAAAAAGGATAATATTGTTTACGAGAAACACACATAAAACTATCTTAAAAGTCATTGTTTAAAAATTACATGATGCCGAGATTCTGTGTTCCATGCACAATATTTTCTCAAAGGATTACTAATCCTGCAAATCAAAGTCAGGGGTCACCAACATGGTCAATGTTAGAAATATAAAATTAACAGTAAAAAGCTTAAAAACAATTACTTGTTTTGATATTTAATGTCTAGGGCTATCATTATTTAACACGTAGCATTGACACAAGTTCTGCTTAATTATATAACGCTTCAATTCTTCTTCTGGTGCACCACTGGAATAGGCAGTAGCCCATCTAAAGACAAAGTTTGGATAATCATTGCTATAGAGATTGTAACTCTGAACGTCAAAAAAACTCTTACATACTGAAGAACTAGATAAGATTATGTAAAAAAATAAATCAGGAGAAATTCCGGCAAATGAATTAAAAAGACTATGGCTTAACTGTGAAACTAAAGGTATTCTTTAAAATAAAAGGCTCTGTCCGTTATAGTAAAACATTTGTCCTTTCTGATCATCTTACGTAGGTGAAAGTTCGTAACAGAAAGTTGTAATGGATCTTGAAAAAGATCACCCAAAGCGGGGTTCGAACTCAGGTCCTCCCTTACAATTATAGGCTGCTATTGCACCAGACCATACCACACACCCTATTGAGAAAGTCACCATTTTCAATAACGAATGGTGTGGTCTATTTTTGATATTAGAAATGTTAAAAGATTTTTTGTTATCATTATTAAGTGCAGGAGGGGTTATCCCGGACGAGCCCTCATCTTACGAACATGAAAGGTTGTAGCAGAATGATGCAATTTATTTTGGAAAAGATCACACAGAGCGGGATTCGAACTCAGTTCCTCCAGCATCGAAAACCATCGTTCTAGACCAATGAGTTTTTTTTATACAATCTAAGACCGGTATGTACTGGACTATTTTCAGTGCATATTTTCATTGGAAATTAAGGTTGACAATTTAGACTTAAACTAATTTAACCATAATACGTCGAAGGCTGAATTAGCTTTGAGAAGAAGGCAGATTGATACAATAAATGAAACTTTCAGGAAAAGATGTGGTAAAATGATTAAAAAAAACAACATTCAGTCGCTTAGTTTCTTTTAATTTAAAATGTAAATCAAAATTTAAAGTATTTTCTTTCTGTTGTGCAAAATAAAATTCAATCTATTTTTTTTCAGCACAAAAAACGTCACGGAACTGAAAAAAAAACAGACAAGAAAAAAATAACACAAAATAAATTAATAAATAAATAAAACAACAACAAAAGTATCAAAAGGAATGTAGTAAATAGACACTGATCTTGTTTCTTAAAATCTAATTAAACCAATAAACAACTTTTATATTCATAATAGCAAAACAATACAAAAATAGTTCTGAAACTTTTTTTTTTTTTAATATATCAGATGCAACTATAAAAGCTATCAATATTCTCCAGTCTAAAAAAAATAAATGTATTGCATGAGAGGAGTCACAAAACCAAGTGGTGTGTAACTTTTCAAATAAGCTAACCAGATATCTCTAACTGGTAATAAAATTGAAAATAGAGACATGTGAACATCATTAAAAACAGTTATGGTTCATGTTAACTCCGAAACTTTCTTGTTCTGAGACTTGTTATATCAATTTAACGTTATCAGTGTTGTAAACTTTTATGACTCCTGCACGTGAAATGTTTAAAAAAAATCTAGTTGGAAAAATAAGACCGACAAGTGAAAGGAGATTTTCAAGGCTTAAAGATGGATGTTGATCGGTTTAAATGAATTATTCAGATTTAACTTGTTGAGAAAAAAAAATCTACAAAAATCCAGCTTGTAAAATGACAATTGTTAATTTATTTCAAAAATCTGTAACGAAGAAAGCCAAAGTAAAACCCATCCAATAAACAAATATATTAAAGTTGCAAAAGTAAGATCATACTAGAGAGCATTAGAGACACCATTTTTATACTTATACCCCAAGATAGGCTTATATTGGATTCACGTCTGTTTGTCGTCGGTCCGTCCGTCCGATAACAAACTTTGTCCGGACTGTTTCTCAGCAACTATGTGCGTATCAATAGTCAGGTCTTTGATATTTTTGTACACATCTATTTGTCCGGACTGTTCCTCATCAACTGTTATTTAGATTTTTACGCTCGCCGAATGGAAAGCATATAGTCGCTGCCTTGTCCGTCCTTCCGTCCGTCGTTTGTCAAACTCTTATCCGGAGAATAACTTGAAAAGTATTGAAAGAATTTTATTGAAACTGAACGCATTGATAGAGGCTAGTGAGAAAAAGTGTAGTGTCTAAGAACCATAATTCTACCTTGCATTTTTTTTTAATTATCTCCCTTAAGTTAATACTGCTGTAATACCTAATAATGCTTGTTAGGAAAATAATTATCTCCCTTTATAAAACTCGATACAGCAACCACGATCGATAGATAAATCCTATCGGCCTGAATTCTGGAGAACAACACTGACATAAGTACAGGTCTTCTTTTTACACATGCCAGCCTAGCACTTGATACCTCTTATTGTGATCATAAAAGTTCTGGTAAACATTCACAGATTAAACAAGTAGCAGGTAAATTTTGCAATAAATCAACTATCCTTTCAACTTTGGTTTTTGTTCTACTACAAATCCTCAAATATGTTTCAGAAAGATTACCGTTACTATAACTTATTATATATTTCATTTCACATGTCATTGAAGTACCATTGATAGTGCATTATTTCTTAATTTTCAGCCATTCAAAACAAATAATACTTCGGGGAGCATTATTTAGTTTTACCAATTTCTTGTAATTATAATAGTTCGCAAGATTCATAAGTATCAAGCCTTTTTTTGTGCATATTGTTGTCGTGTTCCACTGCCATGATTTTTTCACTGAGTTATGGACCTTTTTGAAATACATTAAATTTTCCATGATATTTTTCAGCAACTATAAATACTTTGCAGGATTCATTCTTACTTGTGCCTGTCATTGTTGTGTTCCAGTCCAATGAATTTTCATTGAGTTTTGGCTCTACGATATTTTTTATAAAGGATAAAATGTTTGTCCATGCTGTTTCTTAGCAACTGTATATTTCAGATTTTATTATACACCAAAATAGAATTTCTGTGGGCTTAATTGGATTCACATGCTTTTGTCTGTCCCTCTGTCAGTCGGTTCTGCTGGCCGGCCTTATCATAGTTGAAGCACATTCTGCTTTGGTTATAGCCTCAAACATAAGTTTATCTACCTTAGTTATCAGCAGCTGTTTCATTTATTTGGGGGAAAAGCTTGCAGGAATCAATATAACTGACCATACATGTAGTTTTGCACATGGTTTGCGTATTTTGCACTGATGATTATTCATTGAATGATAACTCTTTGATGTTTGTTTGTCTGGGTAAGTTTTTCAGCATTATTTTTCATACTCTATTAAATTTTGTCTGAACTCAGCAAAGCATTACTAAATGAATTAGTATAAAGAGTTAGTCTACTTCATTAATTTTGTCCCGAGTTCTGTCTCTTTGTTGTTTATTCTTCACATTAAGGCCATTCAAAGTTACTTTGTGCTATGTCTCGGCAAATATTTGTGGGATTTCAATTAAACTTTGCACTTAAAATAACCACTTTAGACATTTGTTGTTTTCTTGTTCTTAATGTCTAGTCTAAGTCTGTTTTTTTCAGCAATTAATTGGAGTAAAATCAAACCTTTTTAGTACTTAGTGCAGTCCTCAGCATATAGGGTGTGCATTGTGTTTTGCTGATTGTTTTTTTTTGGCAGGATGGTTAAGTTGTATGAGTTAATCCATAATTATGTTAACTTATGCTGCTGAGTTTACTTTCAACAGAAGTTTGAGTCTTGAGATTTTCAACCATTTTTTCAACCATTTTTTTTTATCACGGCAGACAAACTATAAATGTAGAAATATTTTTGTCAAGGCGGTATCTGTGACTATCCATCACCATTAGTGATATATCTTGTTTTATTTATTTATTTTTTAAGTAGAGTTGAACATAAGCAAGCTATTACGACAACAGTGATCTTGAATCTGAATAAACATTATTCTTTTTATCATGCCATTACGAAAATCTGCCTCCTGACGTTTCCAATGATGTTGGAATTTTGCTTTACATCTTATTAAAGATTAAAAATTCTTGTGTCTTCGAAAACGGCAAGCAAATTGCTAAGTACACGTTAAACTAATACAATTAATAAGGTATGAACATTGTAATGCGTGCACGTGTGTGTGTGAATAAAGAGTTGAATGTAAATAAGGGAAGATGAAATCCCCTAAATAACTTTTGCAGACTACATACGTTACAAAAGCAATTCACCATCGGTCCTACAAGTTCTTGAAGAGTCCAGCTCACAGCGATTATTGAATTAAGTGATCATGCACAATTACCATCTAGTCAAAGCATGACCTTCGAGGTAAATATTCCAAAAAAGTCCATACATTAAACTTTTTCGTAGGTTTCGAATTAATTTTGTTAGATTTTATCTGAAAAATGATTCATTGTTCGAAACATTTTATAGAGGGTTAGTGTTACTTTGCTAGAACATTGCTGTACAGTGTTGTTGTTGGAATATCCATACGTTATTTTACATTAGTTTCGATAACCGTCTTCTCCTAGAAAGATGATAATGGCATACTGCCAGCGATACTTACTGATACAGAAAAGTTATTTGTAGCTTGATGAGAGCTCCACTAAATCAGTCAAGAGAAAACAATTACTGAATTAATGCTTTAAGTGAAAACGTATATATTGTTAAATACTAAATATGTTCAAATAGTCAAAGGCATACACAACGATAGTGTTTTCGACATGCTTTTAAGGAAACAATTTTTGCTGTTCCACTAATTACTGTTAGCATACAATGATACTTTCGATCTCTCACGGCAAAAATCTCACATTCTGCCTGAATAGAAGCATTTTTGCATGTCTGGGCCTTAGTGCAGTTAGACCAGTTATATGTACCCGATCGCAGTTTGAGGTTACTAGGTCAAAGGTCAAGGTCAGACTGATAACCTCTCTAAAATCCTTGTCCGATTAATAACTTGGAAACACTTTTGCCCAGGTACACGAAAACTGGCACGGACATTGGGGTTTGACCAGCAAATGATTTCTTTGGATTCTGAGTTCAGCAGGTCATGGCCACTGTGACGGTCTGTGTAAAATCCTTGTTATTTATATTCAGTCTTTTTTCTGTCAAGTTAGTTATCTTGCTAACAACACCTTTACTTTACTGTGAAATGTTAACTTCTCCACAGTGTTGATTCACCAAAATATACAATACATATATTGCTAAGGTTCTGTTGTGACGTGCGCATGTAGTGGGGACATCGTTGATTGAAACAATCTATTTTTTTTCTATTTTTTCAAGACGTTAAATGTTTAAATGAAATTTCTCGTTTTTCTTGTTTGAAACTACAATATAAAATTGTTAACTATGTTTTCTTGAGCTAAATTAAAGAGCTAATATGACCAGTAAAGGAATATAAAAGTTGCATTCATATGTACCTATTTTCATTTTACGGAGACAAAGTTTAATATTTTGTTTTCATTCTGCGTAGTATACCGTTGTATCTGTAAAAAAATTACCTATTTACCAGTGTTTCCACGTAATAAATACTTGCGGCAACTGTCTCGGGATAAATCAGTCTCGAGTTATATTGTTCCTGAACTGACAAGATAACTAGAAATTAGAGTAGGCTCGTTTTGCTTTTATGTCAATTGTCTATTTATTTGTCAATTCCTTTTTCAAATAATTTTAAATAGTTTCTGTATATTAATACGATATAATGGAGATTTCTTCAAGGGACGTAAAGTAATGACCTCATGGCCCCACGTATTCACATTTTTCTTTTTGTCTTGTGTTCTCCATTCATATTTTTTCTGCAGGAGTGCTTTGCAGCAATTTCTTGCTACACATATAAATGTCAATAGTTGGACTGTTTGAATTTTCTGCTAAGTTTGCCTGTATTTTTCTAGGAATCTTTATCAATTTTCTGTTTGTGCATAAGCTGTGCCAAACGAAGTTAGTATGTCTATTCTTGCTTACTGGCAGCCATTTTTTGTGTGTACCATATCCTGTCCTGACTATGGACAACGAATTTTCACTGCTTTAACTCCAGTCGTTTATCACCTGTATATTGACGTACCTTATGAGACAAAGAAAACGATGTCATCAGGTTATTTATATGTATTTAAATAGTTTAGTTAATTCCAGGGTATAATTACATTAATTTAAGTATTTTATACCTTGCATGTAACCTAGTGCAGTAGATGTCCATTTGGTGCGGTATGGTTGTTGTGCAGAACACTGTAGCGTTCCGTGCTTCCACTGTCGCAGTTTATCAACACATATGCGTGCTACTTTTTGATGCATGCTGCTTTTGTTGCAACAAGGTTTAGAAAAATACCCTGACTGAAAAGGTATATATATCATAACTTGCTGTGATAGGGAACTTCAGTAAAATCTTTTGGCTTTAACATAACGCATCTTTTCTTCTCATTTGTTTTCTTTTTGATGTTTGATTTAGAGCACTGATACAATAACCTCTTGCATTAGTTTTAATATAGTTGTTTAAACTCTAGAAATGTATCTACTCTTTGCATTTATTAAAAAAGGGAGTTCAGGTATCACCACAGCGACAAGGCACAAGAATCCGCCCAACTATGAGGCACGGGATACTAATACCTTACCCTGTAGAACCCTACTGACCCTCTCAAAGAGCAGTAGCGAATAGTTATTAGTAACAACACCCGTGACTTACCCTCTACTAGGGCGTTACAGTATTCTTACAACAGTCGATGATATACTGCGCATGTATTTCATAGGCTCATGCCCAATGACTGACAATGAAACAAGAACATCATTACTATGTTAAACAATCCATAGGTCATATGATAAACAAGAAATGAATTTACTGTTTTCAGTTAACCTGCTGTACTTCGAATGTTTGGCTGACACTGTTATCAGGTAATGATTCGATCAAAATAATTCACTTTTAATGATTTTTTATTAATATGGAATACTTTAAATTTTAGGGTACGCCTTTAAAAAGTAATACGAACAAAATTGTTTCCCAAACGATGTAAATTGAATAAGGTAACATAAAAGATATTTATTACTTTTAGAAACAGTACTGTAAATGACCGTGCAAGGAATATTGTCACACAATATTAAATTCATGTTTGTTAAACGTAAAAAAATAGTGTTTTGAGTATTATGAAAGTGAGAGAATTATCTCATAACTCCTGCCCATATAGACAGAGCAGTCCAAATCAACTGTGTCTGTTAGGAAACAGACTAATTTATTATTTGTTCGTCCAAAACATTTCAATCACGACAAAACATTGCATTTCAGGTTCCAGAATTAGCAGACGTGCTGACGATTGTAAAAAGTTATTATGAATGATAGATCCAATATATCAATAAGTTTCAACTTCCAGTGTGATATCCCTAGAAACTGCATATCATCTCAATGAAATTTATCAAACTGTTCTTATCTCAAAATACGCAGAATTGCAACCATTTCCTCCTGTTTGAATTCCCAATGATATCTGGATGATTTCGTAACTAATCTGGTTGCTCGTTTTATACGTTTATATCAGTATCCCACTAGATGCAATACTCTGTCGTAACAGAATAAAAAAAAGCTTTGGAAAGAACTCTTGTTTAAGGTCAGTAAAAGTCAAATAGTTCTATCAACCAACACAATCTGAGTAAAATCGGAACAAATCAGTGTCATATAATGGGGTATAGGAAGTAAAAGCTATGCAATTTAGCAGGTGTACGAATATTTGCCTACTTAGGAATGAAGCATCGCATGACTTCATACTTCTGCCAAGAAATTAAGCGCAGAGAGCATACCAAAACTTTTCTTAGATCTGTAATATTGATCAAGAATAGTCAAATCTTAGTTCGATAAAATGCATTATTCCTTTATGAATAGTACATGGAAATGCAAAGCTATTGCAATATTTACCAAGAAAAGGAGGAATTTCAAAGCTTATTTCCTTTAATTTGCAAAATGACGAGCAGTAGGAATTTCGAAGTTATATTCATTTTATCAGCTCAACTGACCTAAGGTCAATTATAGCTTTAAGTATGCTTTTTTGTCCGTCTTCCATCTGTCGTCTACAACTGACTTTAAACAACATCTCCTACACCACTCGGTCGATTGCGATTAAACTTTACAGAAATGATCTTTGTATTGTTCTCTTTCAAATTTAATATGTAAAAAATAGAATTCCATGCAGAACTTTGGTTGCCATAGCAACTGAAAGGAAAAACTTAATATTCTTCTTGTGTGAAACCACAAGGCCTAGAGCTCACTTATTTGGTTGACAGCATCATCTAGTCAACCTCCACCAAAGTTTTATAAATCATGGCTCTTGGGTCAGAATTGACCCCACCCCAGGAGTCACTTGATTTAACATAGACTTATATAGGAAAAACTTTAAAATCTTCTTGTCATAAGGCCTAGAGTTAAGACGTTTGTTGTGTATGATTGTCTAATGGACCTCCACCAGGTTTCTACAAAAATGGTCCCTGGATCAACGAAATATCTAAACATTTTATCAACCTTCAGATATATGTTTATATCACTGCTTTTTACAGCGTTTTTCTCATCACTTAATGGTAATGGCAAACTTCCAGCAAAGTAATAATTCAGGAACATCAAGGTATAAACGCATTTGTAATTCAACAAGGAAATGAGGTATAATAATAATAGATAATGTAGCTGTGAATTATATACTTAGACAAAGAATGTGCCTGTCAATAAAACCGTCTAATGTGATAAATCTGTAAAATCTAGCCTTCAAGTAAAGAAGCACTTTTGTACCATAAGAAATAGTCCCATTTCAATTAACAAAGCTGGCAGCAAAACGTGCTTAATCAGTATTGGTAATTGTAAGATAATTTAAATACGAAGGTTTAATAATCTCTAACTATGAAGAATATAACCGCCTTAATGATTAAAATGATTTCGAACACTGTTAAACATGTTAGCACACCTTACCGAATTGCAATTACATTTTACGGAAATGTGATTGTATGGTTCTCTTTCAAAGTTGTATGAACAAAGGAATTCCATGCAGATTGAGAACACTGGTTGCCATGACAACTTAAGGAAAAAACTTTAAAAAAAATATCCTTGTCTGAACCCACAAGGTCTAGAGCTTACATTTTTGGTTCATAACATCATCAAGTCGATCTCTACCAAAGTTATATAAATCATGGGCATTAGGGTCAAATTTGGTAACACCCCTGGGGTCACTCGATTTTATATCGGCTTAATTAGGAAAACTTAAAAAAAAATATTTACCTATCAGAAACCTTAAGATCTATAGTTAAGATGTTAGTGTGTATGATTGTCAATTGGACCCGTTACCAAGTTTATACAGATCATAGGTCCCTGGGTCAAAATCAGCCCGCCCCAGTGGTCACCTGATCTGACATGGAGTTTTATAGAAAAAAAGTTTTAAAAAATATTCTTGTCATAAATCACAAGGCCTAGAGCTTAGATATTTGGTTTATAAGATTATCTGTTGGACCTGTATCAAAGTTTCATAAGTCATCGCTCTGGGGGCAAATTTGGTCCAACCCCAGAGGGCACTTGCTTTTACATAAACCTATATTTGGAAAATTTTAAACAATCTTCTTGTCAGAAACAATAAGGCCTAGAGTTACGATATCTGGTGTGTATAATTGTCTAATAGACCTTTACCAAGTTTATATAATCATGACCCGGGAATCAAACTTGGCCCCGCCCCAGGGTCATTTAATATTTCACAGAGTTATATAGAAAACAAGTTTTTATAAAAAATAATTTCTTCTGAAAACACAAGGCCTAGAGTTTATATATTTGGTCGATACAGTCATCTAGTGGACTTCTACAAAAGTTATATAAATTATGGTTCTAGAGTGAGAACTGGCCCAACCTTAGGGGGTCACTAAATTTTACATACACATATAGAAAAAAAAGCTTTAAAAATCTTCATGTTAGAACCACAAAACCTAGAGTTGAGATATTTTGTGTGTAACATTGTCTAGTGAACATCTACCAAGTTTATACAAATCATGGCCCCTTGACTAGAACTGGCCCCGGCCCAGTGGTCACTTGATCTTACAAAGACTTATATATAGAAAAAGTTTTAAAAGATCTTTTTGTAAGAAAGTGAACGGCGCAGAGCTTAGATATGCATATGTTTCAGCATTGCCTATTTGATTACATGGGCTTTGGAAGATCATTTGCCCTCGCCAGAGTACCCAGACCCAACCCACCAATCCTTGGTTACCCGCCCCCCCCCCCCCCGAAAAAATCATTGGAAAGGGTAGGAAGGTACTTTACCTTCATCTACTTTTATTTTTACTGCATTTGACCTACTGACCTACTTCCTTGTTTTTAAGCTACATCAATAAAATTTTAATTATTTGGATAATTTTACATGTAGACTTCAACCTTGACCTAGGCTGACCTTGACGTGCTGACCTATTTCCTTGTGTTTGAAGATATGTCCTTGAAATTTTTAGTATTCTACTCAAAATTTGATAGGGATCACTTTTTATTTCTTAAATATTTTTTAATGATAACCTCAAGACAACTGATTTTTTCTCATACATGTAGTTTATTCAAATAGCTAAGCCGACCTGTCGAGCAGTTTTGACTGTTTACTTGTACATGGCTCGAGATGCACGGGAAAAGTAATACCCCTGGAAAAGTGGTGCACCGCGGGCATGTACCTTCATGTACATATCCGTTTTTATTCAGACTTCGCTTGTGCATGGTAACGTTTATATAGATCCTAGCACTGGTCATGGCAAATCTACGGCAAAGACGGCGTATTGACGATGGGGAGATGAATAGGGGGTAGGGATACTTGAGGCTTGGCGTTCCCAACGGCACGTGACAGGTGTCCTTGGGGTGTCCCAGAGCACCGTTGCCAGGATGTGGCATGTCACGCATAGGCATGGTGGAGGGCGTCAGAGGTCCACAACTCAGCTTGAGGACCGGTTTATTGTCGTGCAAGCGCGACGTCAGCGCTTTGTTACCGCTACTGCCCTCCAAAATGACTTCCAGAATGCCACTGGTGTAAGACTTTCTACTCAAACCATCAGGAACCGTCTTCATACAGCTGGCATGAGGGCTAGAGGGTCAGCAATCCGAATCCCATTGACGCGAAACCACATCCAGGCACGTCTTCAATGGTCCCGCGATCATGCCAGGTGGACGCTGCATGACTGGACCCCAGTGCTGTTCACTGACGAGTCTAGATTTTGTGTGGACTTCACTGATAGGCGAGTGCGGATAAGGAGATCCGCCTAGGCGAGTGCGGGTAAGGAGATCCGCCAATGAGCGTTTGGCATCCGTATGTGTTGCTACCCATGACCGTCATGGCGGGGGCTCGGTCATGGTGTGGGCGGGCATTAGCATGCAGAGAAGAACGGACCAGCACATTGTTCAAAACGGCACATTGACGTCGGTACGATACGTCAATGAGATCTTAGATGTGTACGTTCGTCCGTACGCTGGTGCTTTAGGCCCTGAGTTCATTTTAATGGACGACAACGCCCGGCTTCATAGGGCAAGGGTCACCGACGAATACCTGGAGGCAGCAGCCATACAGAGAATGGACTGTCCAGCAAGGTCTCCAGACCTCAGTCCAATGAAGCATGCCTTGGACATGCTGCAGACTGCAATATCTGCTCGCCCAGTCCAGCCTACCACGGTCCCTGGGCTACAACAGGCCCCTTCTGGACGAGTGGGCTCGACTCCCACAACAAAGCATAGCATTCGGAGACTCATTAGCAGCATGAGAAGGCGGTGCAGAGCAGTATTCCAAGCAAACGGACACCACACGCGATATTAAAGCAAAATTCAGGCCACAGACTTGATTTTTCCAAAAAGTTCCATTTCATCTCCTGTCTGTGTTATCCCAAATTCGTTCCCCTCCCACGGCTCAGCCTCTGTTCAACGGTTTACAGACTTACTCATTTTTGGTACCAAACTGTTGTCATATGAACATATTTTCAGAATCACAACAAAAAATGTAACCTTTCAACCTTATGTAGTAAATATACACATTCTTATAAGTGATCCCTATCAAATTTTGAGTAGTATATTTCTATACGTTTGCAAACAGAGCTCCAGTTTGACTTTGGTTTACCTTAAAATATTGACCTTTTTTTTCTTTGTTCAATACTGTTTATATTATACGTCCAATATGGTGTTTGAACCGTCTGCTATTTATCACGTGCCTTAGGTGCCATCCCTACCCCAGCTCACACCCTACCAATTGTTAATAGATTCTTTTCAGGTGGGCGACCCCGGCCCATTTGGTCCTCTTGTTCTAAAGTAGAACGAAATATAATTATAGAAACAACGTGGAATAAAAATATTAAAATGCAAATGTTTAATGTTTAATTATTGAATAAATACTTTGTTTTCAAAGGCACCTATCAATTTACGTTATAAATACACAGACATAAAAAATGAAAGGGGCGGGGGGACGCGGGGGGGGGGGGTCAACCAATTGCAACTGTTGCAGTGGAGATCAGTATCTTTTTCGGCGTAGCTGTCTAACCCTCACTTTTGACCTATCTAGGAATGATGACGTAATGCAGTAGTCACAATTACAGAACGAATATTTGCCCGACATCTCTTGGTAGATATTCTTATAAAAAGCACCAATGTGTATTAAGTCGACTAATAGCTGAAATGTATGCTTCGTATTCACGAAATTTGGATTGAACTAGACAGGAGCCCGTGCCAGCACGAGCTTTAAGTAATAAAAGTTCTCGATATTGTTACTCTAAACATGCATGCTTTAAATGCATTTTAATGGTAATTGTTTGACACGGTCTGTTTAATTATATTAATATAACTTTTAATTCCAAGTTTTGTCTTTAAAGGCATGCATGTTGTATCAAAACCAAATAACCTATCTTAAAATAAAGTACCTGTATAATCTATTACATATTTGTGATACACCAGAAACGGTAGGTAGATTACAATAGTGTGTCGTGTCTTTAAAGACATATAACTTTATTGTTTCAGATCTTTAAAATAATTTGAAATAGGTTTATCAAAAATTTAGATCTAAATACTGTACAGTTTTGCTTAGGAGAGACATAAAACTTAAATACTTCGTCCAACTGAACCAACAAGGTGTCCTTCTTTCCAAGAGTAAAAACAAGATGTTAAACCAAAACCTATTATAATTGTATAAAGCCGATTTGCATCCTTTTGAAGAGATAACTTATAAGAGAAAATGCGCTTAAGGTCTCCATGTGTATCAAATGGTAAATGACTGTTAAGTAATAAGTATTTGTTTTAAAGCGGCTGAACCTCGGAAAAATACGAATAAAATTTAGTTCATTTCAATTACACTTTTTTATTGAAAGGCAAGAAGTTAGTTTACAAGAAAAGAAAAGAGTTTCCAGTACATCTGCTGGATATTTATTGTTGCAAATTTCCTTAAATCCAAGCTAGTGTGATTGCATACTGTATTATTTGTGTTAAGCTTGTCAAAGGACTTTGTGCTTTTATTGAAAACTTGATAACTGTAATTGTTTTTAACCAACGGAGTCTACTGTTTCCTTCGATAATGACATTTTTTTCTAGAAATCGTAATAACAAATCAAAAATGCCTAAACTATTTCTTCGAAAAAGAGCAGAGGCATATGTTAAAATTTAACTTATTTTTTTTTTTAAATTTTATTCTTTGCTTAATCAAAATCGAGACTAATAGAAAAGTCAATGATTCTACCAAAAGGTGAAACAACTCTCAACAATGACGTGTTCAAAACCGCCTTCAGCAAACTTTATTTATTTCCTGCACCTAATTATACCAGAAAACTTTTCAGATTACAATATAATTCTGATTATTTCATATCGATATTTCAAGTTTCACTACATTCAAATTACCTAGATAAAAATTTTGAGGTATAAAGGTAATTATGAAATATTTTAGATTGTGCAGCTTAAGTAGCTTATATTTGTAAATCAATAGCACATCTTCGCATGCTTTAAAGTAAAAATACTGGCTATCATTATCATAAAAATAAAGCACACATTTCGAGTATGTTTGGGAAGACCCAATCTGCATGGTTATATTTGGTTTTTCGTGGAATCAAATATCTGCTTGAGATATAAAAGGATAAAATTAATGAAAAACTTTATAACCTGCCCGGTCTATATTTGGCACGGAAATGCCAAATAAATTTTACCGATGTCCAAAAAACGAGTCATCAGTGACACGTGATTAAATCGGAATACGCGATGTAAACGGGAATGGCGGATTGGCCAAAACGTACTGTGAACAATGGTCATCGGAATCTTACAGGAATATTTTCTTTTCCGTCTTATGAAATTTTAACATTATTATATTTACACAAGACATAAAATTAATATCGTCTAAGCATTCCACTGACAAAAAGAGAGCTTTACAGATGTACTGCTGCTAGACATCTTTATAAGGACTGATAAAAACATAAGATAAAAAATCTATGAAAAAATACATTCACTTGTTTTGTTTCTAAAAATAACTTTTACGAACGACGCGTCCGAGCAAAGGCGAACGAAAGTTGGTCAACCAATTCTGATATATGTAAAATAAAACAACAATCTTTCTAGAAAAGTTTGTATGTATTTGTGTGAAAATTTGCATAAACTGGCAATAACATTTTATTTTCGTTCATGTGCGGTATTAAATATTTATTTTAATTAGCAAATATTTTAGAATTGGTCGAATTAGAATTTGACGATTTTGATGATCTAATTCATCGCCTATGTTGTGATCAAGATGGTATGTATGAATAGGATAATGGCATTTACCTAATGGTAAGAAGATTTATTTCTATCACACAACAATCAGCTGCCGATTACTGACGGATTTTGTAATAGATTAACGCGACACAAACAAAACAGATATTTTTTAAGATCATCAAAGCAAGATGTTTTAATATTTTGTTGAATATATGTTACTACTAAATAGTAAAGATAATAGCTGGGCATTTGAATGTCTATAATTTTTAGACTCATGCATTGTTATGCTGAAACTTGACTTATGCGTTTCAAAATAAGGTCAAACAGGCCGTTGAAACTGCTTGAGCGTTCAATCATTCTTCTATTATTACACTACTTTGTAAATAATGTGATCAAATACGAGATATAAGAACCATTCGCATCATAATATTCAAATATCTTATAATCTTTTCATATTATACATTCCTCCTAAAGAGGTCTGGATTTTTTTGCATAACATTTTCTAATCAAATACCTAATCCATGGGTGTATACAGGAAGCATCAGGTAAGCTGTTCTCTCAATTACCTGATCATCGGTTTCAATTACGGGACAGATATGTACGGTTTTGTATCATACTCTGAATTTCAAAAATCTGGATAAATACGATAAGGAAGCCGTTGGATTATATGGCGTTTATTTATGCTTACCATTAATTGAAATAATAATCTTATTATTGAACAATGCTTTCGTTTAACAAAGTCTAGTTCTACTGGATCGGTTCGATATGAGGTAGATATTTTAGTATCTTTATCTTCAACAAAAAGAATTTTTAAATTAAGTAAATATTTTGTAAGCATTCCAAAATCTGTTAATTATTGAAAGCTTAATAAAGTTAGCTTGTGCGGCGTTACCTATTTCACTGTCGTGTTTTTGCACATTGAGTAAAGCTAGGATTACGATTTTATATATCATATCATTAGAATCATACAGAAACAGATTCATCAACAGTTTAAGAAGGTTTTAGTAAATTAATAAAATACAAACATAAAGACGATATTGCAATTAAACTGTAATCTAAAATTTATCATCTAGAATATCAGAATATACAATGTCTTTGTAGACATTTTCAAGTACTTACTTATTTCTTTTTCCCACATTAAAATGTATTTGCGATGACTACTGAAAATCAATTTATGATTACACCTTTAGCAAAGAAATAAAAAAAAAGAAACAAAAAAAAAAACAACAAAAAAAAAACAACAAAAAACAACAATCACTGCATTAATTCATAAAGTCTGTCTAGCGAATTAGTACTCACTTATTTCTTCTTCCCACATTAAAATGTATTTGCAATGACTACTGAAAATCAATTTATGATTACACCTTTAGCAAAAAAAAAAAAACAACAACAATCCCTGCATTAATGCATTAAGTCTGTCTAGCGAATTAGTTTCGAAAATGCAGTTTTAAAAGTTTTAAACCGATAAAATATAAACTGACACCTTCTGCTGTTAAAAAAATAAACTGCCTATCAATAAAGCAGACTTACCTTAAAACCTGTGATATTATCATTCCGAAGGTATTCGACTTTGAACTTCTCGTGCTATCAGAACTGCCTCAATTTGATTAACACATGGATTAATTGCATGCTGTATCAATTTTACGATCGTTTTGATGATTGGTATGATTGCTTATCTCTGCAGGTATTTTCATCATTAGTGAGGCAGTTAATTAACATCTTATATTCATAAATTAGATAATTAAACGTTCTTAATAAAATCAGTATTTACAGCACCGGATTGACATTTTAAAATTGCTTCTTCTTTCGAGGCCAAAGCACACCTACTTTTTAAATAAAATATTATCAAAGCTAGGAAAAGTACTAGTAGTATAACTTTATCAATTTGTTATTTGTTTTGTAAGTATATTTTACGGATTATGCAAAAATCTTTTGATTAACTGGAAAAAATAGCCATGTTTCACTGAGAGTTATACATTAAATTTTACTATTTTTCAGTTTGAAATGGGCTTGCGCGTTGCAAAAAATTATAAATTATTTAAAGAAACACTCTTTGAGATTGTCATATTAAATTATTTGGAATAAATCAAAAAAGAGAACACTATAATTTATGAGAAAAACAGGGATACAACAACAGACATGAGCATATATTTAGTAAATATTCAAACAAAAATTCGCTGTTTCTTTAAAGCGACTGACTCACAGAATTTTGCTGAATTTGTTTTTTCTTTAAAATTCAAGAAAATTTAATATACTATGGAAAAAACATAAATGTATACTTTTTTACACCATGAAAACTGAAAAAATAGTTTAGACTTAACTAGGGTTCGAACCCACGACCTTTCGGTCAGTAAAATATAGTGCGACAATCTAGACCACTGAGCCACAGCGCCAACTTGTAAGGTTGCGTCAAAATTTATCTTATAAATAAAGTATTTACACCGTTAGTCACGGGGTAAATTTTTTTTACCGACAAAAAGTGTGTAAAACTTTATATTTTTATGTTTTTCTGTATAAAAAAATGAATCAGTAACTTAGTTAAAATATGTTCTTTACAATTTCAGCAAAAATTCAAGATGTAAGAACATTTTCTTTTTTTCCATCGTCGGCCCATCTGTGAGTCAGTCGCTTTAAAGATCGAGGTGCTTCAATGACTGAGCACCAACTGAAGCATGATATGTTAATGAGTCGCGAATAACAGACAACATAAATGGAATGAGTTTTGAAATGAAAATGCAAATAGTTTGCAATACGAGCTTTATTTTGATGAAGAGATGTTGTCATAGATAAGCATTACAAACTTTTGCAAATTGGTAATAATTATGCGAGACTTATGTCTGCCAAATTAATGAATTAGGTGCTTGTTCACGTAGTGAATATGTGTTTTCTTCAAGTATTTTTGTTGCCGGTGCTAGATATATCTGTATCTGATAGAGCCATGATATCTTGAAGTTTCCTTGGGATTCGAGTACTGGGTTGTTGTTCAAGAATAGATAATAACGTGGCATAACCTTAGTTCGGCATGGAACTTTTTGCAACATGTGGTTTACATTACATTACATCACGTTTTAATTGATATATTGGCATCAGCAGCTGCAAACAGTCGTCAGAGTTTTGTTTTTATTTTTTTTTCTTTCTCTTTCTTTTTTTTAGAAGTATATTTCTTTTCTCGTTTCGTTCAGATATCTCTATATTATAACATCACCACCAGCCCCCGAAAAGAAACAAAAAAAACAACACAACAAAACAAAACAAAAAAACACACAATGTAAAAAAAAACCAACAACAACAAAAAAAAAAAAACACGAAGAAATCTTTGATGCTTTTTTCAAAATAATGACCAATGGCATACTAGTTTAGTTTCTCTTTTCTTAATCAATGAATTTCTTGTCATTTAATAATCTAACTTTTCAATTTATGAATCTTTTGAACATTTTTATTTTGTACACGATAGGAACGTCAAATATAAAGGATAGTGTGTATAATATTGCTGAACCCCTTACTTATATACTTAACTTGTCCATTATTACCGGTATTGTCCTAGATGATCTTAAATCGGCCCGTGTTGTACCTTTGTATAAAAAGAACTATAAGACCGAACCAGGTAATTACCGACCTGTGTCCATTTTAAGTGTTGTGTCCAAAGTCCTAGAGAGAATAATATATGACCAGGTAGAACGTTATTTATCAGAGAATAACCTACTATATTCCCATCATTCTGGTTTTAGACATAAGTATTCTACAGACACTTGTCTTTTACATCTTACTGATTTCATTAAGTTTGAAATGGATAAAGGAAATTATATTGGTATGGTCCTTTTAGATTTACAAAAGGCGTTCGACACTGTCGACCACGATATTTTACTCATGAAACTTGAGGCTATGGGGTTTTCTAGTGATGTTATTCACTGGTTTAGGTCTTATTTATCTAGCCGGACACAAACAGTTAATGTCTCCGGTGTACTTTCCTCTAGCGCCAATGTCACCTGTGGGGTACCCCAGAGTTCAATCCTCGGCCCCCTCCTATTTCTGATATATGTTAATGATATGGAGGCTGTGGTCCGTAATAAATTACTTCTTTATGCTGATGACTCGGGTATTCTGGTGTCAGGTAAAAACAACCAGTATATTTCGTCTCAGCTTACTGATGACCTTATCAATGTGAGTAAGTGGCTCGTAGATAATAAGCTTTCGTTACATTTTGGAAAGACGGAGTCCATCTTATTTGCGTCTAAGCCAAGACTTAAAGCCTGTGATAAACTAGATATTGCATGTAATGATACTACAATATCATCTACCAAATCAGTAAAATACTTAGGCACTAATCTGGATCAAAGTTTAACTGGTGAGTCCATTGCCAACCAAGTTATTAAGAAGGCCAATGCAAAATTAAAGTTTTTATATAGGAAAAGTTCATTTCTAAATAGGTATACTAAACAGCTTCTGGTTTCATCTTTAATACAATGTCATTTTGATTATGCTTGTGCCTCCTGGTATTTGGGTTTAAGTCAACGATTGAAAAATAGGGTTCAGGCCACTCAGAATAAGATGGTGAGATTTATACTTAATCTCAGTCCCCGTACTCATGTTGGGAGGGCCCATTTTGAGGAAGTTGGCTGGTTACCGGTACATTTTAGAGTTAATTCCCTTATCCTTGGTCATGTCCATAAGACAAATAGTAATAGTGCACCTAGTTATTTAAGTGAACATTTTATACTGGCAAATGTGGTACAGTCTTATTCAACTCGATTTAGAGACAGTAATAGTTATTCCATTCCCAGGGTTAAAGGTTTTTGAAGAAATCATTTGCATATAATGGCTGTCGAGAGTGGAACAGGTTACCATCACATATTAGGTCCATAACAAATTTTAACAATTTTAAAAAATCTGTAAATGAACATTTTATGCAATCAGTTTCTGTATAATTATTTTAATTGTATGGACATTTTTTTCTTCAATTTTATATGTTCAGGGTAACCCATTCAGTATTTCTATAACCTATTCAGTGTCATGCATTTTCTGTGATATTAGAATTATAATACATGTGCTATGAAATTGTGATCCAATGATCTATGTGCAATAAGTAATATAAGCAAGTGTGATTCATTATGATTAATATGTGCAATATTTGATTCTAGTAATATTTTGCCTTTCCGGTGTCATATGATCAATTCTAAGGACCACAATGGAAATAAGTCGGCTTTATGCCTTCTTTTTGTGTTATCCTTGGTATTGAATATATGGCATCACATATGCATTTTGATGTTCACATGTATTAATTTAATTATGTTGACATTGAATTTGTTTTTGTTTATGACATGTATTTTTATACCTGAATAAATCTATCTATCTATAAATGTCGTTAATGATAGTCTGAGACAAACAATAATGCAAATACGTTAAATACTGCATGTTTAAGACATTAATTTACATTTAGTGTTAACGGCTTGCTTCAATTATTAATATTAACAGCATGTAATCAAAATGAAATTTAATATTAGTGCTTAAGGTACTTTGTAATTTACGGTTAATTTAATTGCTAGTCATGTGTTTTCATTTACTTTAAGCATGATTTAACTAAGTGAAATACTGAATGTCTCTGTGATGATGAAATGAAACTCTTTCAGAATCGATTAGTGTGATATCATGCCAGTATGTCTAGCTTTTAAAATTTGATAGAATTTTCCGAACTTGAATAAATGTCTTCAGATAACAACCGATAACGCCGATTTGCCCATACGAGAATTGTAAATATATTTCTTACAAAGCTTATGATAAATGATGCATATTAAACTGAAATATTAGGATATAACTGTTGTGTTCAATGTTTATGCTAATAAGCGTAACGTCTTTTGAAATTTTACTTAGAATCTTTCTAGCACAAATGTGGTTCGTCAAACATAGAGCCTCTATACATAAGTCAAATGATATTATCTTCAGTTTACAAGTTAAAGTACTTCCAAAAGAACAAATTACTCGAAAATTGACAGGGTGCACAATTTTACATAATTAGCATTTATATTTTATGAGCAATAATCAGTTAATTTGTTGCTGTGGTGCGCATGATTTATATACCATTTGGGATAGAATTCGGTATAGCTACGAGCAAATTGTCTTTGTAATTAATTAACATATATGATTTAATATTACAGAAATGACATTTTATTTGAGTCATTATCTCATTTAATCACACATGTTTTATTGCTGAGAATTCAGAATATGTTGACAGTCTTTGTATATGGTTTTGATAACAAAGAGATATGCATACAGTCAATAATGCAGATTAACGAGCATTTTATCCAAAGCAACATAATTTTTGTAATATATCTGCCCTCTTGTTAATATTCGTAAAATATAGTTAATTTTTGTAATAATACTGATTGTTTCATCAGTTTAAGATTTGATTTAAACATGTTAATAAAGGAGTCGACTAGAAATGTATTTGTTTAGAGAATAGTTTTTAATGTTCTGAAAAGGACTAATATTTTTACGAAAATGGAGAATACATAATCCTTATGGTGAACTAGTCAATTTTGATAGCGCCTTGGGTGAGAAATAAGTTGAACCGATAAACATTAAAGTTGAAAATTAATTGCTTTGAATTAAATAAGTAAATTTCCTTCCTAAAACTGAGTTCTTTTTATTTTCGGTTACACATCAATAAAACCCGATGAAGCAGGCACGGAAGTTTTTCTCTTACCTAGCTTTGATTATTGGTATGTTTCATAACGATAATTTTATTCGATTCTACTATTTGAGAACATTATTGTTGAAAAATAATTGTTTTGAATTTAATAAGTAAAATTAATTCCTAAAACTGAGTTTGTTTGGTCTTTGAATACACATCAATAAAACACGATGAAGCAGTCACGGAAGTATTTCCCTTATCTAGCTTTGATTATCAGTATGTTTAATAATGACAATTTTATTCGATCCTACTATTTGAGAACAAACACATTTCAATGCAGATTTTCGTAATAAATCATACGAACTTAGAGCTCAACAGTGTTATACATTATACATTTTCTAGTAATAAGCTGCCTCATTTCAATTACTTTACAAAATAATGCCGATGCTTATCTGCCAGAGGATCGTTTTAATGATTTGCAGCATCACTTACCTCTGCAGGTAAACACGTCTGTAGCGCTGAAGTCATCAACATTTAATAATTATAAATGAGAAAATAATATTCTCTAAGGAATACATTCAAGCAGTTTTAAGCAGTTTTCTTCTAACTTAAAACAGATTGTCTATTTATACACGTTCACAAAATAACATCATTTACCTCAATCAAATCATCCTGATTTATAATATCGCTTTTCTTTGAAGGTACATAAACAGAAGGAAGTATTGGTCCCCATTACATATCAAAGCTGACAGAGATAATTATATTCACTAATTTGGGTTGGAAAATTGTTCCTATAGCGCCTAAAACAGCTGTTGATCCGCAATGAAGGGCTGCTGCTCTTGTATCAAACATTCGGATAAGACTTTATACAATTTAAATTAATCTAGCGTCTAAACATTTACAAAGCCACTCCTCCCTCCCTAAAGCTGCTGAAAATGTTCGTGCTTTTCATATTAACAACATTTAGAATACATCATCGTTTTCGGTTTTAAACATTTAGTCCGTAAGATATCATTTCCAATTTTGAGATCGCATTGGTCGGATGCTAATCTTACTGGCGAGGAGCACTTTGTACCTTTACTTTTATATGTGATGGATAACTAAGCATGTAAAAGATCTGATTGAAAGATAAAGAAAATATAAGTTCTTATTGTCTAATAGTATCCTAAATATCGCCATTAACTTTAATAAATGCAATATGAAACGATAATTGAATAGACAAGAGGGCCATGATGGCCCCAATTCGCTCACCTGAGTCTCATTGCTCCTGTAACAAGTATCATTACTGTTTGTTATGGGTGTTCGTTGTTCGCAAATTTGAATAAGTTTGCAATAAGTTTGAAGACTCTGGGTGTAAGGTACTCAACTTTTTAGCACAAATAGTTTTATTCTACAGGTCCCCGTGACCTTGCCTTTTGACCTACTGACCCTATAAATGATAGGGTTCTTTAACTGAGTAAAGACAATCATCCTATGAAGTGTGAAGGCTCATGGTAAAATGATACTCCAGTTACTGAGCAGAAACAGTTTTCACTCTACAGGTCCCTGTGAACTTAACCTTTGAGCTATTGACCCTAAAAACAATAGGGTTCTTCTAATACAATTATGGTATAAAGTTTGAAGACTCTGGGTGTAATGGTACAATAGTTACTCTGCAGAAAAACTTTTCACTATACAGGTCCCTGTGACCTTGACCTTTGACATACTTGTCCCAAAAACAATATGGTTCTTCTACTTAGTAAAAGCAATCATCCTATGAAGTTTGAAGGCTCTGGGTAAAATGCTACTCCTGATACTGAGTGGAAATGGTTTTCACTCTAGAAGTCCCTCTGATCTTGACCTTTGAGCTATTGACCCTAAAAACAATAGGGTTCTTCTAATACAATTATCGTATAAAGTTTGAAGACTCTGGGTGTAATGGTACAACATGTACTCTGCAAAAAACTTTTCACTATACAGGTCCCTGTGACCTTGACCTTTGACATACTAGCCCCAGAAACAATATGGTTCTTCTATTTAGTTAAAACAATTATCCAATGAAGTTTGAAGGCTATGGGTAAAATGGTACTCCTGATACTGAGTGGAAATGGTTTTCACTCTAGAAGTCCCTCTGATCTTGACCTTTGAGCTATTGACCCTTAAAACAATAGGGTTCTTCTAATACAATTATTGTATAAAGTTTGAAGACTCTGGGTATAATGGTACAACATGTACTCTGCAAAAAAACTTTTCACTATACAGGTCCCTGTGACTTTGACCTTTGACATACTAGCCCCAGAAACAATATGGTTCTTCTATTAGTTAAAACAATCATCCAATGAACTTTGAAGGCTCTGGGTAAAATGGTACTCCTGATACTGAGTGAAAATGGTTTTCACCCTAGAAGTCCCTCTGATCTTGACCTTTGATTGACTGACACAAACAACAAAAGGTTTTTTTCTACTCAATAAGGGCAATAATCCTGTGAAGTTTGAAGGCCTTGGGTCAACTGGTACTCAAGTTATTGAAAGGAAACGAAGTGTGACAGACAGACAGACAAACAGACACCCATGGACAGGGCAAAAACAAAGTGTCTCCATCAGAAGGGCGGGGTTGGAGACATAACAATGAACTATTGAAGGTCTAGCCATTGGTGTTTCAGAGCTGCAGAATTTTTTAATTTTCCCTATATAAGTCCTTGTGTAAAATCAAATGACCCCCCGCTCCAAGGTGGAGCCAGTTTTGACCCCAGGGTCATGATTTGAACAATCTTGGTAAAGGTCCACTAGACAATGCTGCACACCAAATATCTGAACTCTAGACCTTGCGGTTTCTGACAAGAAGATTTTTAAAGTTTTTCCAATATAACTCTATGTAAAACATGTGACCCCTGGGGCGGGGTCTTTTGTGACCCAAGGGCTACATGTATGATTTGAACAAAATTGGTAGAGGTCCTGTAGACAATGCTACATACAAAACATCTAAGCTCTATGCCTTTTGGTTTCTGATGTGAAGTTTTTAAAAAAATTTTTCTATATAACTCTATGTAAATCATTTGACCCCTGGGGCGCGGTCTTTTTTGACCTAGAGGCTTTGATTTGAACAAACTTGGTAAAGGTCCACTAGACAATGCTGCACACCAAATATCTAAACTCTAGGCCTTGTGGTTTCTGACAAGAAGAGTTTTAAAGTTTTTCCAATATAACTCTTTGTAAAACATGTGACCCTGGGGCGGGGTCTTTTTTGACCAAAGGGCTACATGTATGATTTGAACAAAATTGGTAGAGGTCCTGTAGACAATGCTACATACAAAACATCTAAGCTCTATGCCTTTTGGTTTCTGATGTGAAGTTTTTTAAAACCTTTTTCTATATAACTATGTAAATCATCTGACCCCAGGGGCGCGGTCTTTTTTGACCCAGAGGCTTTGATTTGAACAAACTTGGTAAAGGTCCAACTAGACAATGCTGCAGAACAAATTTCTAAACTCTAGGCCTTGTGGTTTCTGACAAGAAGATTTTTAAAGTTTTTCCTATATAACTATGTAAACAAGTGACCCCCGGGGCAGGGCCTATTTTGACCCAGGAGCTTTGATTTGAAGAAACTTAGTAGAAGTCCACTAGACAATGCTACATACAAAACATCTAAGCTCTATGCCTTTTGGTTTCTGATGTGAAGTTTTTTAAAACTTTTCCCTATATAACTCTATGTAAAATATATGACCCCTAAGGCGGGGCGATTTTTGACCAAGGGGTCCATGATTTGAAAAAAAAATTGGTAGAGGTCCACTAGACAATGCTGCACATCAAATATCTAAACTCTATCCCTTGTGGTTTCTGACAAGAGGATTTTTAAGTTTTCCCTATATAAATCTATGTATCAACTGACCCCTGGGGTAGGGTCAGTTTTGACCCCAGGGTCATATTTTGATCAAACTTGGTAGAGGTCTAATAGATGTTACTTCATACCCAATATCTTAGCTCCAGGCCTTAAGGTTACGGAGAAGGAGATTTTTAAACTTTTAAAATCTAATTTTAGCCCCAGTGAACAAGAAATGCAATGGACCAGAACAATTTGAAAAAATTTGGTAGAACTTTATCCAAGGAACATCCCAGGTAAGTTTCATTAAATTTGGCCGACTGGTTTCAGAGGAGATGTCGTTTGAATGAAAAGTTGACGACGGTCAGACGGACGGACGACGGACAAAGACTGATCAGAAAAGCTCAACCTGAGCACTTTGTGCTCAGGTAAGCTAAAAGCATATCCTGGATGAATTCAATTAGTTCAATGACATTGTTAATATTATTTGATTAAGAAAATAGAGTCTAAAATTTCATCTTGCTGCTGATTAATGAAGCATTGTCTCGGGGCTTTGCTAATTTTTTGTTCCATCCCTGTACAAAAACAGAAAGTTATAGCGTAATATCTAAAGCGTTAAATGGAAAACGCAGGGCATTTTGTTTTCTTCAGATTCAAATTTTTACTGCCTTCTATACCATATTATACATCCTTTTCAATTTTTCAGGCGTTTACATTATTTGTTATAATTTAGCAATCCATGATAATTGTGCAAGAGAAGTGCAGTTCACGTTTTGTCAAAATTATCACTAAAATAATTACTGTTTCATCTTAAAATAGTAAATGATATGAAATTTACGTAGTTTTGAGCTTTGTTTCATAGTTCTACGTAGAAGCCTTTTTATGACGCATCAGTTTGAGTTTTTAGGGAGCAAGATCATAATTTTCATAAGATAAAAAGCCGTACGTAAGCATTCAGTTTTACAATTCAGTTTTTTTTTGTGTTAGAATTATACAATCAACCTTGCAAAACGTCTTCATTTTTTTTCGAACATTTCTTAGAAATACCCTTCTTCTGCTTTTCAGGTAGCCTTTTCTGCTTAAAATGAGTGTTTTGAAAGCAAAAAAATCCAGACATAGAGTGGTAATTTTACATTGAACTATGCATACTCTTGATACCTTGTCATTATTTCTATTCTCGAAAGTGTTTCATTATGTTCGAACTTGCATTATGCGTTGCGTACTTGAACAGTACTGTGACAAAAAATAGTATAATTACATTTGTGGCTGCGTGTTGTGTTTAAAAGACTAAAGTATTATTTTTTCAAACGAAGTTTAGTTTGAGACATTTTCCGGCCTATGAAATGTAAGTTATTAACTATTCATCTTATACAATTTTTGAGAGATGAGTTGTAATTTTTGGAGTCGGTCAAAGTGAACAAATGAATAATGGAAATATCGTGAAAACGCCCTGTTGTTCTCATTTTATTGCTTTAATAAAAGTCTTCAGTAAATAAAATGAAGGGAGTTGCAAATTACATAGCGATAACTAAGCATATGTGTGAGCTATACGATATAAATTGATTTATTGCATACTGGTTACCTAAGAAAGGCTTTTTTTTTGGACACGACTTGAAAAAAAAATCAGTCCGTATACTCTATCAAAATTTCGTGAATATGAAGCATATAATTCTGTTATTTGTCATCTTAAAATACAATGGTGAGTAACTTTCTTTTACCAAGTATCAGAGTATTTACCAGTAGAATGCAAATGTTCACTCCACATTGCCTGACGTCTTGGTCACTTAACATGTTAAAAATTGAGCTGAAAAAATCATTTGGCTTGAGAGATTTTCAGGTGTTTAGGGCAGAAACATTCATGTGTTTATGTTTAAAGGCACAGTCGAATCACTTATAAGTTTGATTAGAAGAGATTTGGCAAGACAGAAAACACTTTCACAAGATAAACAAGATCGCCAACAATGCAAAATAACATTGGCATAAATATCTAGACTTGCTAATTATTTTTTTAAAGGGGCTGTGCTCCAGATGACAAAAAAAGAAAGTTTTCTTGTATTATAAATTTCTTGTGATATTTATGACTAATGCTTAAAAAATAACCTACTGACAAAAAATAAGTCAAATAATTACATTATAAATTGATTTTTTTCCCTTTCAAAATGCTATACCGTAACGCGACGCTATAACTATATCATATTAGATTTAAAGTAAATATCTGTAATATCACATGCGGCGATAGTGGTGACAGTAAAAGCGTTGGATACATTTTGTTAACATGAGGGGTCCAGAGTTCAAATCAGGCTGGAGCGAAAATATTTTTTTATTCTATTTTGACTTTTATAATCAGTTTTGAAGTAAAATATTATGTTGTTATAATCTCACGGCATCTAAATATATAATTTATGAGAAATTTTTTTTATGTCAAAACTGGAGTACAGCCTCTTTAAGACTCTATAATAAAGCTGTCAAAAGACACAAATTAATCAAATGATAATATAACACCTCTTCGTTTTTTACTACCTTTTTAAAGACTTTAACACAGCATTAGTTCAAAGGTATCAATTAAGTCACATGAGACACCCACCTAGTGCGGTGATTAAAAATACTGCTCACAATAAAAAAAAATCATTTCTGTTTCAGAAAAAATGGTAAGAATTTGAACCTCCTGGGTAAATAAATAAATAAATAAATACCAAATGAACAAACAACAACCGCATCATATTTACTTTCTTACAATCTGCTTTAAGACAAACAGTGAGTGTCTTGCTGTATCAGTACTGAATTTTATGACCTTTGTTTTATGTTTTATATTAATATCAACTCTAGCAATAAAATCAAATCATTAGTATCATGTTGCTAATAAGGAAAGTATATACTTTTAATGTGGATATAAATTCATAGTTAAAATTCCACTTAATAAACAAGTTAATGATAATGCGTTAGGTAGAAATAACACTGTAATCTATAATAATTTGGAACAGGTATCAATGCTGATAAACGTTATTATCATAAAGAACAAATTCTTGGTTATATTTTAAGCTAATTATCTTCTTGAATAGGACAACTAATGCAAATAAATTGATAAACAAGTATCCCTCTAGCGAAGTATGTGTAAAACTAAGAAAATGTAGAGATAAAGCATCATTTATTCCAATAATCGCACCATCAATGCAATGTATACACCTGTTAAGGTAACACACAACCCGATGTATCAGAACGTTTTGATAACATTCCTTTAGCTTGTATGTAAATCTTTGCCAAGACTAATTTTAATAGGGGTTGTAAAATAGGAAATTAACAAACATTAAAGTTTGTTAAAAGACTCAACGATTTTGGCAAAGAGCTAGTAAACTTAAGGATATAAAAACTATTTTAAACGACATACAGGCTTGTCAAACAATCGCCCTATCTCGATTTAACTCTTTAGAGCTATAGCAACTGACTTTGTAAAGCAGGAAAACACCATATGCATTTATATAGCGTCTGTTAATGAAAAAAGATTTTCCAGACATGTAAAAAGTAACTATAAAACGTTGCATTTCGACCATAGTGCTATTCAAAAATCATCTACAAGGATGAACAGTGTCTTCTTAGTTATACATCATGATTTATTTTTTTCAGGCGTAAGCATCATTTTTGAATAATTTGTTTATAAAGAAGTTTATTATATTTACTTTGAGGGGTAGGAAGTTCAGTCCAAATGCTGCATGTTGATTCCAGATGTATGAATGATATTTTGATAAGTAGTCTTTAAAATGACCAGGGATAGATTAAAGTAGCAAGTATGCGCTAAATACGAATACACTTTATAGCTATGTAAATAGAATAGTCTTTCTTTCAGAATGCTAAAATCTCAAATGTTCTTATTCAGATACAATTATTTGTTTGTTTGTATTTGAAATAATAAATTGTCCAACATGATGAGTTTAAAAACACAACTGAATAAGTTGTTGTAGCGACTTAATGTACGCTCAGTCAACTTTTATGATTATAATTACGGATATGAACCAGAGAAATTCGTGCTTTCATATTCATTCCGTGATAAAAATGGTTTCCTTGTATTCTCATGACGTTAAAAAGGAAGATTATGTGCATGATATGTATTCATCATTATATTTATATAAAACATTATATTTATATAAATCATTATAATATTACTTAACCATGTGGGTCTGAATTTTGTCTTCTTTGTATCTGCGGGTGGAAATAAACGATACAAAATCATTCTCATTCAGGAATTGTCAGTATCTTTCAATAGTTTTACCTCGGAAATCACATAACTCATGAAACCAAAGTTGTGTGAGAGGTTGTCAAGATAGCCTGTCCATACTACTGTGATTGTTGTCTTTAAAAATGATTTTCTTCAAAGTTTTCTTTTGTCAATAACCTTTTACGATATTCTTGTTTCATTTCTTGTAAACAATAAATAAACGTATAATACTGAGGTTGTTAAGATTTTTGTTAAAGCAAAATTAATGGAATATTGAGAGATATCGAAAGTTTTTTTATTGAGGTGTCAGTATTGTTTGATAATGGGAAGGAACGTTAAGTCAAATATAGCTTCGTGCTGCGAAAACCCCGCCTATTGTTGATCTGTTTTCAAATTTGATTGAGCTAGGTATAAGGAAGTTAAAAGAAATAAAATAAATGTAAGCTCAAAGGTTTTAAAACTGAAACCATCACGTGGATAACATTGAATACATACATACATACATAGATTTTTTATTTCCTCCTCAAGGAAGATTTCTGTACAAATGCCTTGCAAACAAACTAACTACTGAACTAAATAAATAATATAAACAGCAAATATCATGAAAACATAATAATGTTATATTAATTTGAATGTTAAATACGAAAAGCAATAGTGTTAAATTGTCCTATTGTTGTCTCTGTTTTCAAATTGGATTGAGCTAGGTATAAGGAAGTTAAAAAGTAAAATAAATGTAAGCTCAAAGATTTTAAAACTGAAACCCTCACGTGGATAACATTAAAATGAACACTTTGAATAAAGTAATGAACAAACTTTTTGTTTCTTTTTAACCGTTTGAAAATCAGTAACTATTAAATGTGTCTAAGTGGACTTCGGTCATTTCGGAAAAGTTTTTAACCATCTCATCGGTTGATTTTAAGTTATGTCACTTTAAATATTATTTGTGCAAACTTTAGTTTTATGTAAATATGAAATTTGTTATAGTAGCCAAAGTTATGCTTTTGAAATTGTTGATTACTAAGTCACATAACCCAACAATAAAATTATATGACATTTTAATAACAAAACAATCATAACGCGATTGTATGTAACATCCATTTTGTATAAGGTATTCATTGCTGCTACAATACTCTTTTCTCTCCACAAATGTTTTACAGTGTAAAAAGTCACCTTTTGAAGTTATAAAGTTGTTAGATGGTCAAAGTGACCATGAATATTTTGTTTCAAAGATCAGTTTGCACTGGGGTGCATCTTCAGAAAACAAAAATCAAAAACAAACAAACATAACTGATCTTTTCACTTGCAAATGTTATGGAAGGTACAACATTTATTTTCCCCTTTATGCATCTGTTTGAAGAAAAGGAAGTCATTGTTACTTATTAACAAGGCCTCTTAACGTTCATCATATTTTTTAGCATTTATTTTGTCTGTCATGCATTTTTTTCATTTGAAAACAATGTATTAAACTGTGGATTAAATTTACCATGATTTTGATCTATCGTAGGTGATAGTGTGGCAGTTTACTTTCTTTTCAGTCAATTTGCTTCTTTGCCGTGTTACGTATGTGTGGAACAAGTATTTAATACAACATATATGTATCTAGTCTTAAGTTGTTTGTAGCGTTCCAAGAATATTGTATGATTCTAGGTCTTGGAAACTCAGATAAATTGAATGTAAAATGAGTCGAACATGCACTTTAGAAAATTGTGTTAGCTTTCAAAAATCGTTTGTGTTGCATTATACACAAAAAGGGAACATGGAAATTAGTCTGCGTTTTCTAAAGAATATCCGTCAGTCAATATATTCTGTATTGTTGTAGAAATGTGCACTTGAACCGACGTGCAGACGTCTCTGTCGTTAGTTGTTATTGATACTCATTAAATCTCTATGATTCAACGTTCAGTTTGTTTTCCTAGAGACTGGTTTATAAATGAAACGGAATATATCAAAAGGATCTAGTTGATTTTCGACCTTCAAGGTGTCATATTTGTCTGTGATTCTGCAAATGTTTCACCATGGAGAACAAACTGTTCTTAATATATACTCCAATGCACATTTGTAATTTTTTGTATTTATTTAACATATCTGCTTTGCAGTCAGACGTTTCATAGAATTCTTCATATTTCCGAAGCACAAAGTCACATTTCAGTTAAATAGCAGCTGAAGACATGTCTCTTGCAAACATGTACAGACTAACGTTGAATGTTAGGTCAGTAACTTTAAATATCTTTTTTTTTCGAAAGTTCAGTAGAAAATTAAAAAAATTGTATGCAAAATAATAACTATAATAACGTAATATTATGTAATATTGTCAAAAGTTTGTTAACAATAATACTAATGACTATCAAAGTTCAGTAGAGTTGTAGGTCTCCATACCTTCTCACAATACTGTGAATGCTGAAGATTATGTTAGTGTCTGCATGTTCTAATGTTAGCCAAATCATTTGACTCTATCAAAAGAAACAACATATGTGTAAATCTTAACACACAATTGCATTAATAGATCATGTGTTTTAGGGACAAGAAACTATCATGATTCCTTAATAATTTGAGAAACATCTGCTCAAAAGTAGTTTAGTCTGCCTTCAGTGTAGCTGTATGATATTTTTTTGCACATACATCAGTCTGGATGTGAAGTTGTTTTTTGCCACAAACGATTATAGGAAGAAAAAAAGGCATGTTAGTTTTGTGCTGCATTAATTTAGCGATCATTTACAACTCGTTACGGCTAGATGAAACAAGAACGTGTGTTTGATAGCAAGGCAAATTTTCATCTTAACAGCGAGGGCTAACTTTACGTAATGCAAATAATATAGCTTATTTGATTGTTATACAGTAAAAACATCTCTATATTTCATGTATACAAAACAAAAATATAATTTTATGAATTATGTGTATTAAAAACAATGAAGCCTATTATGAACGTGTCCGAGTACAAATGATCAAGACAAATGTCTTGGTATACTGAGTTTAAGTATGCCGAATGAATCGTAGATTTAAGATTTTTTCAATCATTACATTACTTAGCATTTTTTCAGTACAATACGGACATATATTTGGATGATTACACAGAAAAGTCATAATTGATGAACCGTATGCAAGTCCAATAGTATAGCTGTGTAGGAGTCCACTCAGCTCGTACTGAACAGAACAATTGAGATTTGAAACCACATTTGCATGAAATTATATGTACTACACCTTCGTTTATAAAAATTTAAAATATATTTAATTTAATAAAATTATTTATCTCTTGATTATAAATCGTGTGTATTCATTTATATATTTCTGAGTATGTAGAGTCGGGATGTTCTCTGAATTAGCCAGTCTGGAGGAATTTCGTTTCCCAGGAGAGAATTCTGATAAAAAACTGCTGCCAAGTTTGTGTTTTTGTATATTTTGTGAAGATTCCTTCAGTCTATTTTTTAATTCAACCTGCTTATTTGTTATCTAAGCTGATAAAAAGAATCACAAAACTTTTCTTTGGTCTGCAATATTGATCAAGAATAATAAGAATAATAAAATCTTATTCCGATAAATTGCATTATTCATTTATGAATAGTAGAAGGAATTGCAAAACTTTAACAATATATACCAAGAAAAGGGGGAATTTCAAAGGTTATTTCCTTTAATTTAAAAAATAATGACGAGCAGTAGGAATTTCGCTATATTATAAATATATATTGTTATATTTCCTTTTATGCTGCCCGAAGGGCGAGCATATAGTTGCCGCTTTGTCCGTCCGTCCGTCATAATTTTGTCCGGGCATAACTTGAAAACCCCTGGATATAATTTGTTTAAACTGCACACAGTGGTAGAGGGCATTGACGCGGAGTGCAGTGTCAAAGGACCATAACTCTATTTTGCCCTGTTTTTGAATGATCTCCCAATTTAGAACATTCTTGTCCGGAGCATATCCTGAAAACCCTTGGACATATTTTTTTTTAAACTACACACAGTGGTAGACGGCATTGACGCGGAGTGCAGTGCCAAAGAACCATAACTCAATTTTGCCCCGTTTTTGAATTATCTCCCCTTTTAGAAAAATCTTGTCCAGAGCATAACCTGAAAACTCTTGGACATAATTTGTTTAAACTGCACACAGTGGTAGAGGGCACTGACGTGGAGTGCAGTGCCAAAGAACCATAACTCTATTTTTCCCTGTTTTGGATTTATCTCCTATTTTAGAAAAATCTTGTCCGGAGCATAACCTGAAAACCCTTGGATATAATTTGTTTAAATTGCACACAGTGGTAGAGGACATTGACGTGGAGTGCAGTGCCAAAGAACCATAACTCTATTTTGCCCGTTTTTGAATTATCCTCCTTTTTAGAAAAATCTTGTCCGGAGCATAACCTGAAAACCCTTTGAGATATAATGCTGCCTGAAGTGCTAGCATATAGTTGCCACTTCGTCCGTCCGTTCGTTCGTCCGTCATAATTTTGTCCGGAGCATAACACAAAAACTATGAGAGATATCAAGACCAAACTTCATACGTAGTTCGATCTCATTAAGGAGCAGTGCAGTGCATAAGAACCATAACTCTTGCTTTATTATTTTTGAGTTATTGCCCTTTGAAATTTCTCATACTTATTTTTTGTCCGGGGCATATCTCACAAAGTATAAGAGTTATCAACTTGAAACTTTATAAGTAGATAGATCTCATTAATGAGCAGTGCAGTGCACAAGAACCATGACTCTTGCTTTATTATTTTATAGTTATTGCCCTTTAAAATTTCTCATACTTATTTTTTTGTCCGGGGCATATTTCACAAAGTATAAGAGATATTAACATGAAACTTTATTGGTAGATAGATCTCTATGAGGATAAGTGCAGCGTGCAATAACCGTAACTCTATTTTGCATAATTTAGGAGTTATTGCCCTTTGTTATTAATCATACTTTAAAAAAATACATATTAAACAATAGCCCTTTTCGAATTGGCATTTATTCGGGGAGCATCCTATCGGTTCTACCGATTTCTTGTTTAGCTCAGGTGTAGCTTTAAGTATGCTATTTTGTCCGTCGTCCGTCCGTCGTCCACACCTGACTTTAAACAACATCTCCTATACCGCTGGGTCAATTGCGATTAAACATTTCAGAAATGATCTTTGTATGGTCTGGTCCTCTTTCAAAGTTATATAAAAATAGAATTCCAGAACTTTGGTTGCCATAGCAATTGTAAGGAAAAACTTAAAGCTCTTCTTGTCTGAAACCACAAGGCCTAGAGCTTACATATTTGCTTGATAGCATCATCTAGTCAACCTCTACAAAAGTTTTATAAATCATGGCTTTTGGGTCAGAATTGGCCCCACCCTAGGTTTCACATGATTTAACATAGACTTATAAAGGAAAACTTTAAAATCTTCTTGTCAAAAACCATAAGGCCTAGAGTTAAGACGTCTGTTGTGTATGATTGTCTAGTGGACCTCTACCATGTTTATACAAACATGGTCCCTGGATCAACGAAATTACTGCTTTTAACACTGTTTTCCCTGTCACTTAATGGTAATGGCAAACTTCCAGCAAAGTAATAATTCAGGAACATCAAGGTATAGACTCATTTGTAATTCAACAAGGAAAGGAGGTATAATAATAATAGGTAATGTAGCTGTGAATTATATATTTAGACAAAGAATGTGCTTGTCAATTTAACCGTCTTATGTGATAAATCTGTCAAATCTAACATTCAAGTAAAGAGCACTTTTGTACTATAAGAAATAGTCCAATTTCAAGTTAACAAAGCTGGCAGCAAAACGTGCTTAATCTTATTGGTAATTGTAAAATAATTAATCTGAAGGTTTAATCATCTCTAACTATGAAGAATATAACCGCCTTAATAATAAAAATGAGATGATTTTACGTTATTAAGATGAAGGATGTTTCCTATAATTATATACCGTCCATTTATTAGCTATAAATGTTTTTGAAAGCACTTTTTGTCACTCAAGCATTAAGACTTAAGTCGCTTGATTTATTCTGTTTATAAACAAGTTACTGTACAACATTTTAAAATTCTTATTCTCTGAGTTACCTGTTTTTTCCCGCAGAAAAAACTATAAGTAATAGAAAATTGCCACTGAAATACTTGATTATTTTTCGACGGTAGCTAGACTATTCCCACACTCACTATTCTGCTTCCATTATTATTTGTTAGCTCACCTGACTGTAGGTCAGGTGTAGTTTATAGGTTGCTATTTTTTCCGTCGTCTGACGTCCGTCTGTCGTCCACAACTGACTTTAAACATGTCCTCCTATATCACTTAGTTAGTTGCAATTACACTTCACAGAAATGATGCTTGTATGGTCGCCTTTCAAGGTTGTATAAAAAAATAAAATTCCATGCAGAACTCTGGTTGCAATGGCAACTGAAAGGAAAAATAAAAAAATATGCTTGTCTTAATCCACTCGGCTTAAAGCCATCTTTTTTGGTTGATAACATCATCTAGTCCTTTAGACCTCTACTACATATGAATCATAGCCCTGGGGTCAAATTGGGCACCACCCCTGGTTTGATTTTAGATAAAAATCTTTTTGTCAGAAATCCTAAGGCCTAAAGACCAATTTAGCCCGCCCCAGAGGTAGCTTGATTTTACACAGAGTTATACACAAACAGTTTTTAAAAATCTTTTTTTCAGAAATCACAAGGCTGAGGGCTTAGATATTTGGTTGATAAGATCATCAAGTAGACTTCTACTAAAGCTATGTACATATCATGGCTCAGGGGTGAAATTTGGCCCAAACCCAGGGGACACTTGATTTTACATAGACTTAAATAGGAAAACACTATTAAAATGTTCCTGTCAGAAACCGTAAGGTCTAGAGTTAAGATGTTTGGTGTGTATGATTGTCTAATGGATCTCTACTAAGTTTATACAAATCATGAACACTGGATCAAATTTGGTCCCGCCCTAGAGCACTTACATAGTGTTATTTAGGAATAGAGTTTTTAAAAAATCTTCTCTTCTGAAACCACAAGGCCTAAAGTTTACATATTTGGTTGATCTAGTGTACCTCTACAAAATTTATTTAAATCATGGCTCTGGGGTGAGAACTGGTCCCACCCTAAGGGTAACTAGATAGAAAAAAAAACTTTAAAAATCTATTTGTCAGAGCTTTAAGGCCTAGAGTTGAGATATTTTGTGTGTACTATTATCTTGTAGGCCAGAGTACCCAGACCCCACCCCTCCCCCGAAATAAATCACTGGATTTGGCATGAAGGTACTTTTCCTTCATCCACCTTTGTTTGTTTTTTTAAAGCTACATCAATGAAATTTTAACTGTATGTATGATTTTGCATGCAAACTTCAACCTTGACATTGGCTGATTTTGACCTACTGACCTGCTTCCTTGTTTTTAAGTTTCTTGAAATTTTAACTATAATTTGTATATGTTTGCATTCCAAGTTCCAGTTTGACTTTGGTTTACCTTAAACTTTTGACATTCTGTCTTGGTTCAGTAATAGTAAATATTACAAATCTAACATGGTATTGCCTTTTGACACATGCCTTAGGTGCCAGCCTCACTCCACCAAAAATACCCCACCCTGCCCATTGTTTGATAGTTTCTTTTCATTTGGTCCTCTTGTTCTAAAGTTGTACGAAACATAATAATAGAAACAGTGTGGAGTCAAAATATTAAAATGCAAATGTTTAATGTTTAAATATTAAATAAATACTTTGTTTTCAAATAATTACTTTCACAGACGTAAAAGAATTGGAGCATATTTTTTGAGCGGGATGGGAGGGCTGCATGGGTCGGTAGGGTGCAAGCAATTCAACTATTAAAATGGGATCAGTATATTTTTCGGCGTAGCTGTTTCACTTTTGACCTATCTAGGAATGTTGACGTAAGACAATACAGAACGAATATTTGCCCGACATCCATTGGTAGATATTCCTATACTTAGTGAAAAAAGTTAATGCACCAATGTTTGTTGAGACGACTAATGGCTGCAATGTATGCTTTATATTCACGAAATTTTGATTGGAGTTGACAGGAGGAGCCCGTGCAAGCAAGGGCTTAAGATATTAAAAGTTATCGATATTGTTACTTTAAACATGCATGTTTTAATGTTTTTGTTGGCATTTGTTTGACATGGTGTGTGATCAGTTATGTTAATACAACTTTTTATCCCAAGTTTTGCTTTTAAAGGCATGTATGTTGTGTTAAAAACACATAACCTATCTTAAAATAAGGTACGCGTATAATCTATTACATATTTGTGATTCACCAGAAACGGTTATGCCTCTTTAGGTAGATTATTATAGCGTGTGCCGTCTTTAAAGACCTATAACTTTTTTGCTACAAATCATGAAAATCGGAAGAATTTGAAATATGTTTATCAAACATTTAGATTTAAGTACAGCCTTTTTGCTTAAGAGAGGCATACTAAAATATTCCATACAACTGATCCCACAAGGTGTGCCCCTTTCCAAGAGCAAAAAGAAACATGTTGTTAAAACAAAAATTATTGTTTAAAGCTGATTTGCATCACTTTGAAGAGATAGCTGTTATAATAGGAAATGTGCTAAAGGTATCAATGTATATTAAATGGTAAATGACTGTTAAGTTATAAATATTTGTTATAAAGCTGCTGAACCTCGGAAAAATTCGAATAAAGTTTTGTTAATTTCAATTGCACATTTTGATTTTAAGGCAAGAAGGCAGTTTACCAGATTAGTAAAGAATTTCTAGTTCATCTGCTGGAAACTTATTGTTGCAAACTTCGTTAAATCCAAGCTTGTATGATTGCACACTATATTATTTGTGTTATGCTTGTCAAAGGTACATGCATCACAGGAAAGGAGCCTATTTTTAATATCTTGACCATAGGTTGTTTATGAATTTTCGTTAGACATATAATCTTTGTTAACCTTCATGTTATTTGCAATTTACTTTCGTTACTTTTTGCTTTGATTGACAACTGTTATTGTCTTTATACTAGAAAAAGTCTACTGTTTCCTTTGATAATGATATTTTTTTAAATCATTCTTGTATTATAACACTACTTGTGTAAATAATGTGATCTAAGAAGCGATATAGGTATCATTTGCATCATTATATTTAAATATCTTATAATCTTTTCATATTATTAAATTTCATATTAAAAGGGGTTTGGATTTTTTTGCATAACATTTTATAATCAAAAAGCAAATCCATTGGTGTATACAGGAAGCATCCGGAAAATTTTCTCAATTTCCTGATCATCGGTTTCGATTACGGGACATATATGTACTGTTTAAAACATTAAATCGTACTCTGAATTTCAAAATTCTAAATAAATACGATAAGGAGGCCATTGAATTATATGGCGTTTATTTATGTTTACCATTCATTGAAATAATAATCTTATTATTGAACAATGCATTGGTTTAGCTAAGGCCAGTTCTACTGGATGAGTTCAATATGAGGTAGATATTTTAGAATCTTTATTTTCAACAAAAACAATTTCAAAATCGAGTAAAAATTGTGTAAGCATTCCAAAAACTGTTAACAATTGAAAGCTTAATAAAATCAAAGTTAGCTTGTGCGGCGTTACCTATTATACTGTCGTGGTTTTGGGCATTGAGTAGACCTAGGGTTACGACTTTATATGATATATCATTAAAATCATATGGAAAATATCGAAGCAGATTCATTAGCAGTTTTAGAAAGTTTTAGAAAAATAATAAATACAAATAAAAAGCCGACAATGAAATTAAAATGTAATCTAATCAAAACAACTATCCTACTCGGTTACGATAATCGGGTGTACTAAATACTACTTTAGGAGAAATAATCATGAGACAATTCAAATGGGCTGTTATACAAGGCGTACAGGTGCGATGAGAAATGTCCATATTAAGATCGATACCTGAAATCGTGTCCTCGCATCGTGTAAGCGTGCGATCAAAATTTTACGATGTTGAAATAGCGCCTTTGGGTTGTAATTTTGATTGTTGGCGTTATTATGACGTAACATTTTTGGTATTATTTTGGTGATAGCCAGTTATACAGTCTGTGTTTTGTCTTTTTTCAAAAGTGAAATAATATGTTGCTTATGTAATTGAAGTACAAATTTAATAATGACTCTGTATACTAAACGCTTTCTAATATATCGTTTTAGTTTTCTTCTTCCCACATTGAAATATATTTGCTATGACTTCTGACATCACTTAATGATTATACCTTAAGCAGAAAAAAAACTGAATCTGTCTAGCCAAATAGTTACGAAAAAATGGTTTTAGAAATGGTAAAGCGGTAAAAATCACATTTTTGGCTGTTCAAGATATAAGCTGCCTATCAATCAAACCTGTGATATTTTGATTCAAAAGGAGTTCGACTTTGAACTTCTTCTGCTATCAGAACTGCCTCATTTTAATTAATACATGGATTAATTGCATACTGTATCAATTTTACGATCGTTTTGATGATTGGTATGATTGCTTATCTCTGCAGGTATTTTCATCATTAGTGAGGCAGTTAATTAACATCTTATATTTATAAATTAGATAATTGAATGTTCTTCGTGGAAATATATTCATTTTTGTAGTACTGGATTAATATCATACTTATGGTTGATTTGGCATTTTATCTGTAAAAGGAATTTTAAATATGTTTGCCATTTTTAAAATGCTTCTTGATGAGGTCAAAGCGCATCGTGAACTATTTTTTAAATAAAATATTACCAACGCTAGGTTTAACTTCTTACTAATTTGTACTTTTGTGTAAGTATATTTTATGGATTATGTAAGAATCTTATTATTAAATAGGGGAAAAACGAAAGATTATATTAACCATGTTTCACTGAGCGTTATACATTTACTATTCTTCAGATTGAAATGCGTTTGAGCGTTGTAACGAGAAAAGTTATAAATTGTTTAAAAAATACCCTATCAGTTTGTCATATTACATTTTTTTGAAAATTTCAAACAATAGAAAACGATAATTTGCCACAAGAGAAACGTATCTATAATTGATAAAAATACAGTATATTTTACACTGGTATACATGAGAAAAACAGGGATACGACAACAGACATGAATATATATTTAGTAAGTATTCAAAGAAATATTCACTGCTTCTGTAATAGGTCGAGATGTTTCGCTGACTGAGCACCAACTGAAGCATGATATGTTAACAACGAGTCGCGAAGCCGCGAATAACAGACAACGTAAATGGAATAAGTTTTCAAATGAAAATGCAAATAGTTTGTAATACGGGCCTTACTTTGATTCATAGATAAGCATTATAAATTTTGCAAATAACATTAAATTACATTACATCACGTTATAATTGATATATGGGCATTGTCTTTTAAAAGAATATTTCATTTCTCGTTTCTTTTTAGATATCTCTATAGCGACCATCACCCCCCAACCCGAAAAAAACAAAAGAAACAAAAAAACACACACAGACAAAGAAATATTCAATATTTTTCAAAATAATGATAAATCCAGTTTCATACTAGTTTAGTTTTTCTTTTCTTAATGAATGAATTTGTTGTCAGTAAATAATAAAACTTTTCAATTTATGAATCTTTTAAACAGCTTTTTTCTGTATAGATATTGAAATGTCTCCTGATATGAACGTCAAATGTCGTTAATGATAGTCTGAGACAAACAATAATGCAATAAAGTTTGCATGCTTAAGACATTAATTTGCATTTAGTGTTAACGGCTCACTTCAAATTAACAGCATGTTATTAAAATGAAATTAAATATTACTGCTTAGGTACTTTGTAATTTACTGTTAATTTTATTGCAAATCATGTGTTTTCATTTACTATAAGCACGATTTTACTAGTGAAAATACTGAATGTCTCAGTGATGATGTAATGAAACTGTTTCAGAATCTATTAAAGTGCATATCATGCCAGTATTTCTAGCTTTTAAACGTTGATAGAATTTTATGAACTTCATATTAAATTCCTTCATTTCACAGATCACAGCCGATAACGACGATTGTAAATATTTCTTACAAAGCTTAAAGGATGCATGTCAAACGGACATATTAGGATTTAACTGTGCGCAGTTTTAAATGTTTATAGGCGTAACGTCTTTGAAATTTTACTTATAATATAATCGTTCCGATACAGATGTGTGTCGTCGAACATAGAACCTCTAAACATAAGTCAAATGATATTATCATCAGTTTATAAATTAAAGTACTTCCAAAAGAATAGATTAATAGAAAATTGACGGGCTGTACACTTTTAAATAATTAGCATCTACATTTTATGAGCAATAATTATTCAGATTGTTGTTGTGGTGCGCATATTTTATATACCTTTTGGGATAGAATTAGATAACTGTGTATAGTTACGAGCAAATTGTATCAGTAAATAATTAACATATACTTTATTATTACACAAATGACTTTTTATTTGAGTCATTATCTCCCTGAATAAGACATTTTTACGACTGAGACTTCGGAATATGTTTATAATTTTTGTATATGGTTGCGATAAACAGGATTCCCAAAAAATAAGCATATATACAATAATTCAGATTAACGATTATTTTATCCAAAGCAAAATAAGTAATTAATATACCAGCCCGCTTGTTAACATTCAAAAATATATATACTAGTTAATGTTTTTGTAATAAAACTGTTTATTTTCATCAGTTAAAAATATTAAACATATTAACATGCTAATAAAGAAACCGACTAGAAATGTATTTGTGAATATTTTTTAATGTTCTGAAAAAGACATTATTATTTTTACGAAAATGGAGAATATGTAATCCTTTTGGTAAACTAATCATTAACATTTTGATACAGACTTGGGTGTGAAATAAGTTGAAACGGTAAATATTAAAGTTGAAAAGTTATTGCTTTGAGTTAAATAAGTAAATTTCCTTACTAAAACTGAGTTTTTTTGGTTTTTAAAACCCGAAGCAGGCACGGAAGTTTTTCTCTTACCTAGCTTTGATTATTGGTATGTTTCATAATGATAATTTCATTCGATTCTACTATTTGAGAACATTATTGTTGAAAATAATTGTTTTGAATTAAATAAGTAAAATTCCTTCCTAAAACTGAGTTTGTTTGGTCTTCGAATACACATCGATAAAACACGATGAAGCAGTCACGGAAGTATTTCCCTTACCTAGCTTTGATTATCAGTATGTTTAATAATGACAATTTTATTCGATCCTACTATTTGAGAACAAACACAACACATTTCAATGCAGATTTTCGTAATAAATCATACGAAATTAGAGCTCAACGGTGTTATACATTATACATTTTCTAGTTGTAAGCTGCCTCATTTCAATTACTTCACAAATTAATGCTGATGCTTATCTGCCAGAGGAACGTTTTAAGGATTTGCAGAGCATCACTTACCTCTGCAGGTAAACAGCATTTGTAGCACTGAAGTCATCAACATTTAATAATTATAAATGAGAAAGTAATATTCTCGAGGGAATACATTCAAGCACTTTTAAGCAGTTTTCTTCTAACTTAAGACAGATGGTCTATTTATACAAGCTCATACAATAACATCATTTATCTCAATCAAATCATCCTCTTTTATAATATCGCTTATCTTTGAAGGTACATAAACAGAAGGAAGTATTTTATAGCTATGTAAATAGAATGGTCTTTCTTTCAGAATACTAAAATCTCAAATGTTAAAATTCAAATATAATTTTCGCTTGTTTGTATTTGAAATAATCTATTTTCAAACATGGTAAGTTTAAAAACACAACCGAATAAGTTGTTATAGTGACTTATGGTACGTTCAGTCAACTTTTCTGATTATAAATGCAGATATGGACGAGAGAAATGTGTGCTTTCATATTCATTCCATGATAAAAAATAGTTTCCTTGTATTCTCATGACGATGAAAAGGAAGATTATGTGTATGACATGAATTTATCTTTATATTTATATCAAACATTATATTTATATAAATCATTATATAATATTACTTAACCATATGGGTCTGAATTTTGTCTTCTTTGTCATGTACTTGCGGTTGGAAATAGACGATACAAAATTATTCTAATTCAGGAATCTTTCGATATTTTGACCTCGGAAATCAAATAACTCATGAAACCAATGTTGGGTGAGAGATTGTCAAGATAGCCTGTCATTTCTACTGTGATTGTTGTCTTTAGAAATGATTTTCTTCAACGTTTACTTTTGTGACGATATTCTTGTTTCATTTCTTGTAAACAATAAATAAACGTATAATATTGACGTTGTTAAGGTTTTTGTTAAGGCAACTTGAATATTGAGATAAAAAGAAACTTTTCATTGAGAATGTCAGTATTATTTTATAATGGAAAGAAACATTAGGTCAGATATAGCTTCGTGCTGCCAAACATACAACACTGTTCTCTTGTTTTTTTTCTGTTTGCAAATTTTACTGAGCTAGGTTTAGCGAAGTTAAAACAATGTTTTAAGACTGAAACCCTTATGTGGATAACATTGAATTGAATACTTTGAATAATGTAATAAGCAAATTTTTCGGTTCTTTAACCTTTTGAAAATTCTGTAACTGTTTATTTTGTCTAAGTCGACTTTTGTTATTTCGATAAGTTTTTACCCATTCTATCGGCGCCAATTTAAATATTATTTGTGCAAACTTTAGTTTTGTGTAAGCATGAAATATTGTTATAGTAGCCAAAGTAATGCTACACAAAATAGTCCATTACCACTCGAGAATTATTGAATAATCGGAGAATAGATGAAATCGGATTAACCTATAATAAAATTTTATGACAGTCAATAACAAAAAATCATCACGAGTTTGTTTTTAATATCCTTTGTCTATAAGGTATTCATTATTGCTACAATACCCTTTTCTCTCAACCAATGTTTACAGTGTAAAAGTCACCTTTTGAAGTTATAAAGTGGTAAGACGGTCAAAGTGACCATGAATATTTTGTTTCAAAACTCAGTTTCCATTGGTGTGCATCTTAAGAAAAAAAAAACAGTTTCCGCTGGTGTTCATCATTAGGGGAAAAACCAAAAAACGAACAAAAAACACAACTATTTTTCACTTGCAAATGTGATGGAAGCTATTTCCCCTTTATGCATCTGTAAGAAGTGAAAGAAGTCATTGTTACTTATTAACAAGGTATCTAAACCGTTCATTATATATTTCAGCATTTTTTGTCTGTCATGCATCTTTGTCATTTGAAAAAAGTATTAAACTTTGGATTAAATCTACCATGCTTTTGATCTATCGTAGGTGATAGTTTGGCAGCTTGCTTTCTTTTCAGTCAGTTTGCTTCTATATTGTGTAACTTATGTGTGGAACTAGTATTTGATAAAGCGTGTATGTATCTAGTCTTCAGTTGTTTGTAGCATTCCAAGAATATTATATGATTTTTAGGGCATGGAAATTTAGATAAATAAAATGTAAAATGAGTCGAACGTGCACTTCAGAAAATTGGGTTAGCTTTCAAAAATCGTTTTAGTTTGTTGAATTATACACAAAAAGGCATCATGGAAATTAGTCTAGGTCCCCTAAAGAATATCCGTCAGTCAATATAATTCTGTATTGTTGTAGAAATGTTCACTTGAACCGACGTGCAGACGTCTCTGTCGTTATTGATACTCATTAAATCTCCAAGATTCAACGCCCAGTTTGTTTTCCTATGAAACGGAATATATCAAAAGGATCTAGTTGATTTACGACCTTCGAGGTGTAATATTTGTCTGTGGTTCTGCGAATGTTTCATCATGGAAAACAAACTGTTCTTAATTCAAACTACAATGCACATTGATAATCGATTTTTTTATTTATTTAACATATCTGCTTTGCAATCAGGAGTTTCATAGTACTCTTCATATTTCCAAAGCACAAAGTCTGCATTTCAATTAAATAGGAGTCGAAGACATGACTCTTGGAAAACATGTACATGTTTACATTGAATGTTTGGCCATTTACTCTAAATAGTTTTTTTCTTCTGAAAATGGAGTAAAAAATGAAAAAGTGTATGCAAAATAAACTATAAAAACGTAATATTAAGTAATATTCACACAATTTTATTAACAATAATGCTAATGACTAAAGTGCTGTAGAGTTGTATGTCTCCATACCTTCTCACAATACGGAGTCAATGCTGAAGATTATGTTTGTGACTGCACATTCTAATGTTAGCCAAATTATTTGATATTGTCTAAGAAACAACATTTTTAGTAAACCTCTGCACACAAGTGCATCAATAGATTATTTGTTTTAGGGACCAGGAAAATGTTTCCAATGATTCCTTAATAATTTGAAAAACATCTGCTAAAAGTAGTTTAGTCTGCTTTCACTGTAGCTGTAGGATATTTTTGCCCATATATCAGTCTGGAGGTGAAGTTGCTGTTTGCCACAAACGATCATAGGGGGGAAAAAGAAGTTAGTTTAGTGCGGCATAAGTTTAGCGATCATTTACAACTCGTTGTTGACTATGCAAAACAAGAACGTGTTTGATAGCAAGGGCAAATTTTCATCTTAACAGCGAGGGCTAACTTTAAAGCAATGCAAGTAATACAGCTTAGTTGATTGTCATCCTGTGAAAACATCTCTATATTTCAAATATTTACAAATTAATTAAATATAATCAATATATGAATAATGTTTATTAAAAATGGGAAGCTTGCAACGAATGTGGGAACAAATGATCAATACAAATGTCCAAATTGGAACACTCGGTAGGCACGCCGAATGCAGATTGAAGATTTTTTTTCAATTATTATTAGGTTACATAAGAGTTTATGAGTTCGGAGATATATTTGGATGACTACACAGAAAAGTCATACTTGATGAACTGATACGCAAATCAAATATCATAGTTGCGTAGGAGTCCAAATTTAGCTCGTACTGAACAGAACAAATTAGATAATCTTTTTATTTTATATGTTTCTCCCCAAAAATATTTAATTTTAACATAGGACAAAAAAGTTATTTTTTTTACTGTTCCTTAAAATAGCACTTTTGAAGTCCTACAGTTCATGCTTGTACCATTTTTCTTGTTGTAACTTGTAAAATAGTTTGCAAAACACATGTATTATAGAAAGAAAACAATGTCATAGAAAACCACAGGTCAAAAACTCGTTTTGGGGTTCTCAGTGCACTATCTGTTTTATGTGAGAAGTAAATATATTTCAAAACTGTAAAGTACCAGTTAAATCATATATGCAATCACTAGATTTTTTAGAGTGTCTAAAACAATCTTTTCTTCAGAAACAAAGAGACATATATTTTGGGAATTCGAAGACATTCCAGTTTGCAAAATAGCGGAATATAGATATCTTGTCAAATATATATTACTCAGCACACAGGGGCTATCCTTTTTTTGCATTAATCTTTTTTTATATATTTTAATGACAAAGGTATCATTGTATAGAAAAATGAATGCTTTATTTCATGATACAGTAAAGGAAGATTTTTCTGTCTACCGCCAGACTTTTTTGAGGTTTCCACAAATAGCCGGATTTCAGTATATAACGTCTTTGAAAATAATACAGGAGTTTTGTACGCATGTGCGCACGAGTACAGAAAGTACGGAAATGTATTGTACGGCACGTGGTACTGACTGACATCGCTGACATAGACGAAAAATTTGTTATCAAGATAATCATAATTTGTTAGCTCCTGATTGTCGACACAATAGCCATGTTTAGTTTTCTTTTGAATTAAAAACGCAAGACATTTGGTACATTTTAATACGTTTACTTCATAACAATATCGGATGGCAGTAAACAATGTCTAGACGCTTTTTTTATTATTGAATATATGATTAACAACCAATATCTATAACATTTTTTCCAGCTTCTCTGAGACTTTTATCAAAATAAATACCATGGTCTTGAAGACACAAAAACCAACGCAAGTAGTAAAATACAGGTATTTTACCGGTTTGTTATTGAATTTCAAAACGATATCTTAATTGCTGTAGGTATAGATTAGAAGGTATCACTTTCTCCCTCGGACTGGAATGAAAGTTTTGAAAGCATGCCTATCAAAATATAATTAGCTGGCATGAAATCATAGAAAAAATATTGATGTTATATTTTAGTTGAAAAATTGTATTTATCTGATAATATTATCAATATATTTTTTTGCTCTCTGCTGCCATGGAAAACATGAAGCACATCATATTGGCGCCTTCATACTGGTTGTGAAGTATAATTCTTGTTTCTTCAGGTTTAATACGTTTTGCGTTCGAATCAAAGTATTTTTGTATTAAATTAAATATACTTATAACAAAATCAGTCTGATTCTCTGAAAAGATCCAATAATAAAATCATTCAATTTTTAAATAAACACATTTGCTTTTATTGCATAACACTTCTAAAAGGCTTGAATTTGTTTAATTGGTAATCAGAAATTTTGGAAAACTCCATTTAACATTTCATTCGTTTGGGACTTAATCGTGCTTAAAATTGGAAAACAGGGGAAAAACAGGTACTTTATACGCACGTAGGTAAACATAGAAAATGCATTGCAGTAATGAAAAAGAACAAAGAAAACTCTAATACTAAATAAATAATATTGGTATAAAATAAAAAGTATAATAGGTACCCTGTTTGACATATAAAATGTTAGATATTAAAGTTCCTGAGTAACAAGCTCTTAAGAATTCATGATCGAGACCCTTTTCTCCCTTGATAGTTTAGAAAATTGAGCAGTCGTGTTGGGAAATTAGATTGGACGTAATGCCTATATAGAGAGCAACGTATACAGAGAAATGAAATAAATACGATATTGCCGAATTTATGTATCTGTCGAAAGAAAGTAACATCACGGAAAAAAGCATCTCATTGTAGACTGACTATACACAACCTTGTTACAGAAACTAAACAGGGAGAAGTGTAGACACTTATTATGTGTACGCAATACCAAAACATTAGACTTTCAAACAAATCTTCATCAAAATTGTTTTACTCGTCCGTACCTTCGAAATGCACTAGTTGTGTTATTGTTGGGATGATGACAAGTTAATCAGAAGTCCCAATTATTCATTTATTTAAAAAAAAAACTTCTTTGCACGAAAATGTTAAAATATTATGCAAACAATATTTATCATTATTAAGTTCTCGCATATTAAATTACCGTGTTTTTTTTACTATTTAATAGTGCAACCTATAACTTTATGGTTAAATAGATTTTTGTCTGTAATCAAAATTTGTTGTACATAAGATGACTGTTTCCTGGAAAAATGGTATTTTTCTAGATTTTAAAAACCCATTCATTCGAATAACAAACACTGTTTTGAATAAACACAAGAAATATTTAGAAGAGACAGTTTTCAATCTCATTTCAAGATTTGGCTAAATAATTTAAGTTTTGTGTTGTCTTATTCATATGTTTCTGACAGCGAAGCGATAGAAATATTCTTTAGATAATGTGGCTATCTCTGTTTCTGCTTGATATCAGCAGGATGTTTGCAAAACAAAACATGCTGCCAAGCATGTTACATCTGTAAATGCACGGTTCTCACGATTTTTTTAATCATCTCTTCCAATAAGATATCTTTTCTTGTCTAGCATTTATTATAGTTTTACTCTTTTGACGATATACTTCTGTCAAGTGGTAAATGTAAATTTCAATCAATTTACAAATATGCAGGCGAATGCCAATATTTGTCGTATGACAGAATACTTGTAGCCTTGCAGATTATTATCAACATAAACGCTTTTGTTTGCAAACACTTACACTGATAATCACTTTAAATAATGTTCTAAAAACTTGATTTATCGAGGCCATATTATTCATTTGTCTGTTACAGTGCCAATTCACTTGTTGGTACGGATGACTGTGTTTGCATCTACAATAGTAAATCTTAATTTTGCTTAAATTCAAATAAAGGAAGAGTCGTATTCTGTAGCTTTTTGTATTTTATGTTAAATTGCAAATTATGCATTATATCTATAATAGCTAACAAGAGGGTAATAATCCCAACATTTTAATTAGCCTCTGCTAAGCCAAAAATGGTAGCTGCAGGCATGAAAGTTTTTTAATTCTATTTTCGTTCAATTATAAATTTTAATTGTTACAAAACATATAATATATGACATTTTGGTTTATGATTGCAATGTCATGTTTATTAACATCACTCTTCTATATGGCACCTATTGAGTGTTACCCGCTGGCCAGAGCCAAGTGATAAGGCGTAGATACAGTAACAAAGTGGTCGGGCAACAGGCGTTTTGTATATTATTATTATATATTCGAAACTACTATTTGCATGAATTTTTTTTACTGCACTGTCATTTATATACAGTGAAAATATATATAATTTAATAATTAAATTATTGTTATCTTCGATTATAAATCATCTGTATTCATTTATATATTTCTGAGTTTGTAGAGACGGGATGTTCTCTGAATTAGCCAGTCTGGAGAAATTCCGTTTCCCAGGAGAGAATTCCGGGAAAAAAACTACTGCCAAGTTTGTGTTTTTGTTTATTTTGTAAAGATTGCTTCAGTTTTTGTTAAATTAACCCTGCTAATTAGTTATCTAAACTGAAAAAAAGAATCATAGCAAGTTTCTTTAAATTGTAAAAGGTCTTTATATAACCTAACGTTTTTTAAAAGAAACAATTTTTTATTCTGGTACTTTATTTACTGGCAATTATAAAAGAATATTTTACTCGTATTAATATATTTGCACTAAGGGTCGCATTTTGATACATTGAAATAAGGTAGTGTACTTGGCTTACAAAGTATAAAGTGATGCATATGTATTGCTAAGCTGACGCTGAGGAAGACCATTGTCACAAAACTGTACGACACATTTACTGTTTGTTTTGCCTTTAAGTGGCCTCTACGTATATCCTTGTACTATTATTCCGTCTTAATTCTAGCGATCTGAGGACTGGCAGACGTTTCAGTAACTTTCTGAAAAGACATTGAAAGGAACATTGAATTTTAAATAATGAATTCAAAGAATAACTTGTCATCGTGTCGTACCGATCTTGCAAGACGAAATTATTATAATTTCCTTGTCATATTCCAATAAAAACATACGAAAACTTGGCAATATTTTGTAGAAATATATAGAGGATATTCAAGTTTTTTCTATAAATACATCGAGTGGTATGAAAATAAATATTTCACAAGTGGCGATAGCCACGAGTGTAATATGATAATTTTCATACCACGAGATGAAAATAAATCCCGTATTTATAGAAAAAACTTGAATTTTGTGTTTATTATATACTTTTCTCTTTTTTTTTGACCTTAAGATTCGAAAGAATTCCCCTTTAATTTAGTGTATTGGCTGAATTTAGAAAAAAGTTGTCCGGCAAAACACCAGTGAAAATACGGAAAATATGTTTCACTGCAGTGAAAAATAAATTGTACAGTGAAAATACGGAAAATGAAAATACGCAATTTATTTCATCAATATTTCTCAATATTTCATTTATAAGTATATAATAAAGTTTAATATAAAATCGGTTTTCGGTTTATTATTATAATTAATCGAATAAATGTACAAAATTATAAGTTAACATATTGACTGCCCAAAACATATCAATAATCAAAGGTGAAATTATACATTTTACGTGTAACATTCCACTTTTCATATCCTTCAATATGTTAAGTCTGGTAATGGCATCTTGCAGGCTCAATATATGGAACGTGTAAATTGCTCAAGAATCATTTCTTTGAAGAATTATCCACGTCTTGCAACCACCTGCTCAAAATCTTCTTAGTCTGCCTTATGCTTCTTTCTCGATAGCTACAGGGTACTTTTCTTTACGAAGCAGTCTGTGAAGTTTTGTTATACCACCTACAAAAGGAATCGAATACAGCGCACTGCTATAATCACGACTTTGTTTGCCTCTTCATTGTGTGCTATTTTTTTAATCACAGTTTGATGCCAGTATATACACATACATTCTGCGACCTACTTTACGAAATTAAATATTTTCAGAATTTTTATATAAGATGTATCTATTGAAATGGGCGCCTAAACTGGAGGCAACATCTCTTCGCTTTAAGACTACCAATCTTAAGATGCATGCATATAGAACATAGCATGAATATAGTTCACGGTATGCTCAAATGTACAAATTACTTAACGTAGAAATATGTAGAAAATGGAGAACGAAACGAACCTGATTCATTCTGAAGTAGACCATATCTAAGGTTTTACTGATTTTTTAGACGCTCAATGCACCTACAAAAGTAAATTGATTTTTTTTTCTTCATCCTGAAATATCTAATTATCCTGATGTTTTCTATTTGTAAGCCAAAGATCCCGATCCTTTTCTATACTGTGAACATTTTCTTGGCAGAAAAAAATAATCTATGCTTACGTTGGCACATGCATGAAGGCTTAGTATTTGTATCATCAATCACCAGCTTTGGTGAAAAGTTTACTTGTCTGTACGAGTGCTATCTCGGGGTTAATTTAAGTTTTGTAAAGTTTGTTGAAAAGTTTGGTGTACTGAAGGAAAAATAACTTCGTTTGAATCTGCGAGCATTACGAAAGAATTGATTAGTAATACATATGCGCATAACTTTTTTATTGTATACAATATGTCTCTTCAGCGGTATCTGAGGTATAGGGCTTACTAGTATTGTTTTGATTGCATGAAGTACAGAATAATTAAAAAAATAATGTTAATATATCCATATGATGTCTGCAACAAAACTAACTTTTGTGTGTGCGTGCGTGCGTGTGTGTGTGTGTCTCTGTGTGTGTGTGTGTTCAAAGATATGCATAAAAAATTCATCACGTCGCAACATACTTTGCAGTGATCAATATCACTATGCATTGTGGACGTAAAACATCTACTGAAAGTCTGTATTCACATGTTTCCTGAACTTTGAAGCAAGCAACTCGACATGTCTCTGATTAAATCAATCATAAGAATATTTTTTCTCACCAGGATATTTTCCGGAGAACTCAAAATTCTGCCAACTGTGTGCTTATTTTGCGAATGTTCCAATCGGTCGGATTTTCTCAGCTTGTATGTAGTTTAAGCGGAAAGTGTATCACAACAAAATGTTATTATCTAAATCAATAACTAAATATAATATTGTCACAGTAAAACTTCGATAGCTCGAACATCAATAACTCGAGAATGCTGGACATTTGGTGCAGGATAACTATATATTCAATGCAGTTTTATCCTTTATAACTGGACTATTAATTTCTTGATCGCTCAGACAATGTTTTTTGTCATCGATGCAATATCTTATTCTACGTTCTCTTTGGACAGCTCCGGTATACATGTCTTAATTTTTCACGGCCCCAGTAATAATACTCATTATAAATCTGTACTGACTAATACAATTTGTCATTTTTCTTGACATTGTCAACGCAAAAAGTTTCAAAACGTCAATGAAACAGCATTTTTGTTAAATAATTAAAATTTTTAATGTGAAAAGCACATCTCAGCGGACAATATGTTTGATTAAATCTAATCATTCAAAATCATCGAACAAGGCATACAATAAAAAATAGTAAGGATAAACTGAGTAAAATAACTTACTCAGTCTCTGTTGAATAAAGAGCAGTATTAAGAGAGTTCGAGACCTCTGATAAATCGATCATTTTGCTTTTCTTCATAAGACATCGGGCCATCGATGTTTCACTGTATTATTTTTGTCTTTGTATATTTAAGCATTTTTTCCAATATACCTGTATGACGGACGAAAATGCACTGGTTTAGAAATACACCGCAGGTGGATACGGATTATAGAATTAATTTTCAAACCTTAAAGCATGCTGACACAGTCGGTAATGACGACTTTAAAATAGTATAGCAAAAGCTGTAATTGCAAACCCCAACGATAAACTTCTCGCATGCCTAATTTGTCGGAATGTGTGATGTTCACAAAAAAAAATGCACTGCAATGTTATTGATATACTATTCTTAAAGATTAAATCAAATTAATATATCAATGAAGCGTGCAGTTTCTAATATAAATTACAACAGCGTGAACGTAAAACGAACGGGTAATGTCAAGACATATGTCGAGATTCATTACCATCAAATAAGCATGTTCATTACATCAAACATAACGAAAGCAGCATGATCAGACTGATTCACTGTGAAACACATAGATTTATAGAAAACATTGTTTACCTAAGTTTTCAGGAATTTCAAAAACGTAACAAAAATAAAATCAGGTGATCGTTTGTTAAGAAACTTTCTTGGCAAATAAACTCGCAGACTTTTAAGTTTCAATTATGTTTTTGTATAATCAATCACTATCTGTAAATGAAGGAGGCATTTTTGTCCACAGGTGCAACTAAGCACTTGCTTGAAACAGTTTTCAGATCCTGTTTTCTTTTTTGTATTCTTACTTTTTTCTTTGATTTATTTGTTTGTGTGCTTATCTGTTGTTTATTACCTTCTCAAATATATAAAATATAAAAAAAGAAAAAAATAATAACTCAAGATATCGTAAGAGCACATTCTGTGATACGGAAATAATAGTCTCTGGCTGCTGCTACATCACCTTTCTCTGACAGTTCAAATCTCGACCTCTGCGTTTCCTTTTTGAACAGGATTGCTTGCAACCTGTTCAATGTTAGCATTAATCCGGCCTCTTGTCACTAGTAACAAAATGCTGGGTGGAGTACCGTCACTTGAGATTGCTGTGCTAAACGATGTTGTTCTTGAATTGCATTTTGTTTGTGACTAAATGAGAAAGTGAAACCAAGTTTGTTTGAAGAAAAGTATGTGTGAAAATATGTGTAACTTGAAGGTACGGGCAGAAAAGGATAGGGATATACAAATTCCAATCACAGTTAGGCACTTGCTTTGTTCGCGATATTTGATTTGCTGATTTAAATAACAGTCAGAAGCCGTCCTACTAAACACTTCAAAACGCACACTGTCACAAAGACCGCAAACACACACTAAGACATCCAATACACGTAAAGTATAGCAAAGAATCTTAAACTGTGAGAACGACTTGAAATAAAACTTATGTCATATAAATCTTTGAAGAACAATGTTTTTAATATTTTATTGTCCATATCTGTAATTCTCTAGGGTTCCATTTACAACGTCGACAAACTAGTATTTGTAAAAGACCGTTCTTATAAGTGTACTGGCCATGAAAGTAGCTTGTAATGACAATGAAATAATGGTTTTTAACGAGAGAAACGATATTGGACAAACATGAAGACTCTACCGTGTTTGCAAAAGAAATCGTATTTAGATATTGTTTTTAAACATAAAACTTAACAAACAGTTTCCTTGTACTCAGTACTGGCATCGAAATAATACCCGTGCAAAGTTTTTTTTTAAATACTTCTACAAAAAGTAGACTGTCTAATATTTTGTACACTCCACTTAAACTTCTGCTCTATTTACATATTTGTTTAGATTTCCAGAGTTCTTAAATTGGTGCTTTATTTTTTTGCGTAAAATATAGTTTTGAAGGATATTTTCATATTTGGTTTTCAGTGTGTAACAATAGTCATAACTAAAGTCATTTTAATACAGTGTATGTGTAACTCGCTTACAGACATTTACACTGACGTTACGTTTAATTCAATAATCTCTTTCCAAATTTACGTGTAAGATAACACTGCAATTATTTAGATATTTGTAATCACAAACGTTATTTGCTTTGAATTATGACGTTTTAATGTGTAAAATATTAAATGTTATTTTAAATCATGCTATTTTCTGTTACATACAACTACTGTTAAAAAGTTTTGTCAAATCATTGATAAGCATTAAGTTAGCTGTAAAATGACTCGCTATTTGATGATTCTACAGAATTATTAGTATTTTTTCTCCTTTTTCTCAAATTTTATTAGATACTGTGATGAGTTTCAGAAGGACAAAGTCTTGTATTTAAAGACATGTATTCGAAAAAAAATTCGATACACATTGAACCAAAAGACTGTCTGCCAATGGATCCTAACGTTATGCTAACGTTTATCTCAGAGGACAATTGGTTTTAAGGAGTCGTTTAAAAATCTACTGTTAGTAACAGCTATGCAACTGCATACAAGATACCGGTTTAGATGTCTTGTCTACTGTTCCACTCCAGCACTTAGTAACTGCACGTCAAATTGATCCTCAAATTTGCAGATAGCTGTGCGCTTTTTTCTGACTGAGCGTTGCAGGGCATTTCTCAAGATTAATCAGTTTGGAAATATCTTGCCAGCGGGGTTAGTAGGAAACACACTGTGTTACTGATTAAGTGTTACTGTGCACTTTTTCTATATTGTATTAACTAATTACCTGTCCTAAATTCTTGCTGATGGGAAATGTCTATCACAGTAAGAAACTATCTTCAGCATGATTTACTTATGGCATAACAAAGTCTATTTTTGTCAGTATAATTGAGTATGTTAGTACCTAGGGGTGTACAGATTGTGTTGTACGCAACTCCCAAAAATGTATTTCTTTTTGCATTTTAGATGTGATTAGAAACGAGTTTATCTGGCACAAATAAAATTTCTAATATAATAGTAAAATCCTGTTCAAAAAGGTAAAATGTCTTCAAAATGAATTATAAAATTCATTAAAATTTTGTATTACAGAAATAATAAAATTATACATTACATAAAACTTATTGACTGTTGATATGCTAAATAGAACAGGTCAGTGGAAGCAAAGGCTTTCGAAATGATCTACGCAAGACAAATAAAAGGAATCATCAAGCCACTAATGACTTAGACACAATGTCAACGGATACACTGCAATGCAATTTTCTTAAATCATTCATCACAATTATTACGAACTTACACTATTATGATAAATTCCCCAGTCCCGAATAAATTGTCTGAGAAGATATTTAACAAGCTGCAGTGTGTTGTTATGTATCCGCTGACGTGTCGCACAATTTTCGGGCGAGCGATGCATTGCGTACATATCTTTTATCAAAGTAAAACAACGGTTTATTATCTTGTTTTTTTTTAATTCAAGGAAGGATTGTTGTTATATTAAAGAAAGCGTGATTATGAATATTTTTATCATTTTAATATGAAAACAGTAGTTTAGAAGTTCGCTTTGGAAAATATAAAAATTATTATATATATATTTTATTTTTTTGTAAATTTTATTTATTCTATAGTTTTTTTTATTTCTGTCAGTGCTTTTTTAAAGGAAGACCGCAGTTTGAAACCGTATTTATGAAAATGTAAATTTGAGAAATGATATCATTTAATTTAGTTATATAACCTCTTAAACGATTGCTAAAAAGTCAATATTTGTATTATTATGTAATCTAAAAGTAGCTTTTATATGGCAAATTTGTTTCATCCATTTCTTATTTCGCTGCCAAACGAACGCTCAGGAAAAGTCATAATTTACTACATCCTATCAGGTGGCTAATTCGCCTTCGTCTTTTCTCGAAAGAGAGTCGTTTCGCCGGAAATGTCCTAATTATAAACAGATGCGGGGATTTCCAGGAATTTTATTTTTGAAAAAAAAAGGTCAGTATGCTATGATATTTACCGTTATTTTTAAAAAAATACGCCTGCACCAATCAGAGAAAGCTATTTATGGGTTATATAATAAACATTATTAATGCCAATTTCCCGATTCAGAACTTTATGCTTGCTTGTGTTTTGAATTTAGAACTGAATTAAACTCATAGATTCGGTTTGTAGTTATTCTGAATGCAAACACGAATATCCATTTCACAACCATGGATGTACTGATAATTGGAACTCATAGCTGCTATTTTTCGAAATCACAGCAATTAGGACTAGACAGAATTTCGAATTTCAATTTCAGAGCCAATAACTTTATATGCTTTGCTATTTGAGACATCTGCAGTGCTTACTTTATTTACATTATGTTTAGCTGAATTTTCTAGACCGTTGTACAGTAACTGGACGTCAGTATTTGACCTCTATCTGTAAAAAAGTTACTGTTGATCAGTTGTAGGTAAACGGTCAGGTAAAGAAATTTTTTTTTCATAGTTTCAGAGTTGGTTTATATTAAGCTATTCATTCTTTTTTTCAGATTGCATCAAAAATCATTGAACCTCTAGTAAAACGGTTGGAACAAAGTCATTGTTTAAGATGTTTCTGCTCAAGTAACACCGACTTTAGGTATACACGTAAGTGTGAATTCCATTGATTTCATATCTAGCGAATCATTGACCCTGTTACTACTTGATAAAATTTAGTTAATGTACGATAAAATATTTTCTTTTTATTTACATAGATTAATTTAATCGTGTGAATCTTCCGATGAACCTCTGGTTAACTGGCTTGTTAATCCACTGGAATATTCACAGCATTCGGGTTGAAAGGAATGCAGTATTTTCCTTGCTATAAAGAACGTTTTAATCACAGAAAGAAAAAAAGGATAAATATTTTTGTGTAGTTTATATGGCATATTCATTAAAGATAAAAGAAAAGAAAAAAAACTAGCAAAAGATATGTGTCGTCTAAGCTGCAATTTACACATTACCTTTTAAAGATATAAAAATAACTATATTGATATGCATTTATCAATCGATGAAGCATCTATACTAAATGTCTTTTATAGCTTGAGGCTTGAGTCATTTTGAACTGTCTCGAAAAGTATTAATAGTTGGATACTTAAAAAATATTACAGTATTTTTTTTAAATGTTCAAATGTTTAGACGTATTAGGTCTATTTGGACCTTTAACGTTAAGCAAATATGAGTTAAATAAAAATGATGTATTCAATTTGGTACTTTCTGTCTAATAATTTTACAGTAAATCCTATATGATGGGGGGGGGGGGGGGGGGGGTGAAGGCTTAATTTGTTGAAACGATGTTCGTAATTGTTCTGTTGTTATTGTTATTGTATGGATATATCTATATTATATGAGGTCACATAACTAACGAGCAAATTGCCAAAATACTAGTTATCAACAAAACCTTCTTTGACCACCTTGTATATACACGGACGCTGTCTCATGGTAAGACAATCTTGGCTACACGACACGTCTATTGTCATTGAGGAAAGAATCTACATAAGTTAGGTAGAGAACAGGCATGCACCCGTCAAAACATTACTTTCAATTATATAAGTTTTTGGAACGAAAGAAAACATCAGATGTTTGTTTGTGGATAGGGGGTTACGACACAAGTGCGACTTTAATAAGCTACTGGTTAATGGAAATGTATGGTGCACTAATCAAGTTTTAGTAGAAAGACCTTTGTAATGATATTAATCATTAATCATTAACGTCAGACAGTAAAAAACTCTCAGTTTAGGTTTAAAAAATATTTGGCAGTTATGAAGGTCGTCGAAAAACAGATCCAACCACATTTGTACAATGATAACTTATTCGTAAGACATTTTGACAAGTCAAAAGCGAGATGCGTTTGGTAAATAAACGTGTACCCAAGTAGTTAAATCACATATGTCAAAGGAGTCGCAGCAATGCCATTTAATGTAGACATAAATCATGATTAATTCGCAGTTTTGATACCAGAACATGTAAAAAATTATTGTATATATCAGGGACCCAAATAAATTGTCTGCAAAATACTTACATAAACAATTTGCAAATGCCAAATTTTTGGTTAGATGTCTGAATGTCTTCGTCAGATTACATTGGTCTCGAAGATGAGTTAATGCTGCAGTAATTTGTCTAACGTCGAACGTCGACAAATTAAGAGAGTTATAGAATAAGTTCGAAAGTTGCAATAGCCAAACAAGAACGTATTGGCAGCTTATATTAAGATTCACTTCTTAATTCAAACGCCAACTATTAACAGTTCTTTTGCCATTACTGCTGTAAATGTGTTAGCTTATATAAGGAAAAGTTAATAAGGGTTGCGTTTTGCATTGATGCAGATTTCTTCTAGGAAGAAAAATCAAGAATTAAAGTGTTCAGTGTAATAACTATTTATACTACTTTACAATTTTTTTTGCAAGTCATAACACGGACTTTTTTTTACATGTTTATCAAAAAGAAGCAATCAATGAACATTCTCTGATTCTCGTGCTAGATAAAAACGGTTTATGTTGGCACAGATTTATTACTATCATATATTTGTTCCCTCACTTTACATTTTTAGATCTATATAACATTATCGGGGAATTATAAGAAAATTGACATATGACTATATTTTTAATGGATTTTGTTGATCATAGCATTTTATATTTGAAGTACGATTTTCATCAGCACAATAGTTTACACGTGTTTTCTCTCGTCGCGATGTATTCAGTGTATATGAAGCTAAAGTTTCTATGATAAATTTGAGGTTTGAATATCATTTCAGTTCATCATTTACAAGTGGAACTAAATTATATTTAAAGGAATGTTGCCATAACATGCTTTATTTTTGAAACGGTAGCAACAGCTTGTTTATAGAACTTTATTATTCGTTCCACACTAGTGTAAAACTGAAAATGGTTTAATTTTTCATACTTCAGTTTAAACTACAACAATTAGTCTTTGAAAACACGACCATCTGTCCTTGTCATGTAAAGTCTATTCTATCAGATATACATTTAAAGTCATATATTTATTTTCAATTATTGTTTTCAGTCTGCAGTGAAAGTCGTGCATCGCCTGAAAATGTCTTCAATTTTTCCCATATCTCTAGGGACGATATTGGTCGAGGAAAGACGCAGAGGCTGATATGAAAATTACCTATTAAATATCATAATGGTATCAGAACAAGCTTTCTGAATATCCTCACTTTTAGTTGTCTGTGGTATTAACTTCGTTCTTTTCTGCTGTTTGGTTCTTTTTGCAAATTGGTAATAATAATCTGGGTAATAATAATAAAATATAATATTTTGCAAACTTTACACTTTAAGTCAGATATAACTCGGATGAAAACGGTTATTTTAAGGGCTCAGTAAAGCTTGAATCTTGAAAAAGAAGGGGTAAATCAGATATACGAAGTAGGTGGTAATGCTTTGAGTAACATTAATACCACTAATACGCTGCAAGCCAAAATAATTTTTCGTGATATGCTATTGCACATGAAAAAAATCAAAATTAATCAAGAAATAGATATACAAATAAAAAAGCCAGCAGTGGCGTGAAACGTGCATAAGCTTATTAAATTCTGTATACGGTTTCAAGTATAAATATTTTGAAGAATTAAAATAAATATGATTTATAATGGGGATGAAGAACTCGGAGTATGATTGAAATAAGATAACCTAATGAATAAGAAGAGATATAAACAGTATAGGTATTACAATGTTGAGTGAAATTAGCATCAATATTGTATCTAAGGAAACATTTAAACACTAATATGGTGATTTTGGAAGAAATTCGTAATGATAAAAAGTTTTTAATTAAGTCATTAATTTTAATACTAGGTTCAGTGAGTATAAATGGAAAAGATAATACGTGCATTAGATAGCTAGATGGGCACAAATGTTCTATATATAAACTGTATCAATGCACCGAATACATAGAATGTACTTTCGTTGCAAGAGGTCAATAATGTCCTAGAACATTTCGAGAGCAAAAAACACGAAACATGTCATTTAGACTTGTTCAATGCAGAATAACGTTTGACGAATATGCGTGGCAAGAAGACAGAACAATTAAATATATCAGTTCTTATTTTGGTTTCGATCGTGAAGGACCCTGAGGGTCATCGTAAAGGCAGATATTGAGCTACTTGAAGCGATTATATACTGCACTATGAATTGACAAGCTAATAAACTGAAGATATCTTTTAAAGACATGTTTAAGTGGTGCTACTGGTAGTTTATTGCGTAATAACGTCATATGATAGATATTACAGATTTTTTAAATTAATTACAATTTCGGTCTGTAGTTGGCATGTTGAAGTTAAACTAATGCACATTCTAATGCAAGCCGCTAATTTCGACTGGTGTAAGACTAACTTTCAGTTTTAATAGGTGGCCTCTGTAGTAAATATATGCAATTTCTAGGCAGACATTGAAACTTGGTCACTTGATATAAAACTTAGACTTCTAGCTCAAAGGAAAAGCTGTGAATACTTAGCATAATTGTCTTGATGGTCTGTGTCTTAAGACTGAACTTGATTTCAAGAATTTTCAAATAAAAAACTACAGTCATCTGGGGAAAAAACATATCTTTGTTTGACAGAATATATTTGACCATTATTTTTTTTAAATAATGACAGTGGTATTCTGGTGAGTACCATCATGAGACTCCTGTTAATTAACATTATAATTATACGAAAATGGAATAGACGAATGTTTAATTATTATTCATTCATTCATTTATTTTTTTATTTATTTTGTTTGTTCGTTTGAAACTACAACAATATTACTTTAGTACATTAAACAGGTTTTGATTCATCATACATGTAATTATCCCAAGCAGAATAAAACAGTTAAGGTAAACATTTTATATCCCTAACTGTTTCTCCCTACAATTGACCTTATTCTTCAAATTGTTCGGAGGAAGGATTAAATAGTTCCATTAGATTATGCTCCGTTTTTATATTTCCTATGAATCGGTAAGGAAAATATTATTAAAGAGCTTATTACGTGGCGTGCCTTTTCGAAGCTATTAAGATGAAAAGAAATAAATATTATTACCGGCGGAGAAATTTACTTATAATACTTAGCAGATGCAAAGAATATTTGAATCGCAGTTCATTTGAACTTTTTTTTCCATTTGTTAGTGAATGTGTTGTTTATATACGCAGATATATAGTATACAAAAAGTACTAACGTTTTACGGAAAAGGTATCGAAAATTCGAGATTAAAGTTAAAAATGATTAAAAGCAGTTCTTTGAGAGATTCAAAAATTCACAATAATTTAAGCATATAATATATGTTATGAGGTCAACTTTACCAAACAAAACATGCATGTTATTCTTCGGAACAGAATTGCTGAGTTGAACTGAAAACGAAAAATTATAAAAAAAATTGAAATAATGGTTGTTTCGCTGCTTTTACCTTTACAAGTGTAAGCAAAAACATTGTAAGGACATACGAGAAGGATTCAGACTACTTCATATATAAATCAAATTCAGCATAAATACATTTATTTTATATCGGTTTTGAAACAAGTGTTGCGACTTAAATTAATCTTCTGAGCGGAAGTGCTGTCAGAAATAGTTGACTGCACATTATCTTTGCATTATAGCCCAAAATTCCCCAAAACATGTTTTAAAATCATCTTGAACTTTTCAAGAGAATAGAAAGTAAGATTGATAACGGTGTCGAGAATTTTACACTGGACCAATAAGACATGAGTAAGCCCATACATAAGTGCAAGTATCTATCTCCTTGAAAACTAATGAATATTGCACAGTTCTGATAATCACTATTTATAAAACAAATAACACCAATAAGAGCCGATTTTAAACCATCGAAATACTTAAGACACGACAGAGAAGTAATTGTTATAGATTCTTTCAGGAAATAAAGTGTGGTTGTTTTTTTCCATAGTCATGGTTTGTTTGTCGGGGGGAACAACAACAACAAAAACACTAGTACCGTTTATTGCCTTTATTGCAAAACTTATACTACATATATGTTTTTTTTTATTTCAGTTATAGTTAATTTCCACTGAATAAATACATATAGAAGGAGTAGATTCTATGAACCCGATTGAGGGGTACACATAAGTTGTGTAATTGTTAAACAAGTAAAAATGTAAACTTTCTATTCTTGCATGAGGCAAACCTGGTGATTATTTGCTATGAGTATGTGAAAATATCTTGAATTCTTAAACTAGTACCTACACACATTTCTGATCTTTGGTTAGCAAAAGTAATGAAAACATGAATCTTGGATAAGAAACCTGTAATCTGTTTAAACTGGCACAGATTTATTTGCCAATTTGCTCAAATTACGTTTTATGCAAATTAATCAAAGAACTTCATTTTGGGTTTTGAACAGTTCTGTATAACTTTTTATTACTCCTTAAATCATAAAAACAGAAGAATAAAACATGTTTATCCATGTAAAGTGTAACAAGTCAGCAACTGACTGATGAAAAAGAAAAAAAGTATTTCACAAAGTAACTAACAGTAATGCATATGTTTAAGATGTACGCTCAGATACCATATTGTATTTCCAGATTAACCATAAATGAAATTCTTATATGGTTTATTTTCTAATTATACAGTATTGTTTGGTTTATACCACGGAGCAATTACGCTTATTAACGTAACTTCTATGTTAATCCACCTATACTGACTTTAGCACATGAAACGGGATATATGATGTATACGTAAGTCAAGTAGAATACGTTCTGTTCTCTTCAAATGATACATATACTTCAACATTTTGTGTCCCCATTAGGGTGGCGGGGCAATTAGATTTGCCTTTGTCCGTGTGTCCTTCAGTCCGTCCGTCCGTTTATCTGTCTGTCTGTCCGTCTGTTTGAATGTTTGTGTTGTGCGCCATGCGTACACTTTTACTTTTAGGGTCATGAAACTTCTCACAGAGAGAGATGATCAAGTGAAGTTGCGCACCGCCGGTTTTTCGTCTCCATCAATCCAGAGAAAGCCGAATGTTGCCCCGAATTTAGTCAAAATAGATACCAACAAGTTTGTGTTATGGTCTGTGCCAACATTATTAGCCTTACGGTAATATAACTTCACATAGAAAGTTTGTGTTGTGCGCTCCTCTTACTCTATAAAGCCTAGGGTCATGGAATTTCATCTTTCTCCTCCAACGGAGAACAGAATTATGGCACTTGTTTGAGTTAAAAAAGCTACCAAAAAAATTTTGTGTCATGTAATCAGCCAACACTGTTGAGCCCGTTGTCATGTATTTACAGGGATATATATTAGCAAATGAAGTTGTGCACCTTGAACTTTCCATTTCCGTCCTTCGAGTTGGAGCAGAGTTATGACCATTGATTAAGTGAAAAGCGCTACCAAAATCTTTGTTTCATATACACAGCCAACAAGTTTGCACTCAAATTCATAAAACTAATAAGGTTGTGCACCTTGGGTTTTCAGCTAATTTATAGATACCTTGTCAACCAACGCCCACCCCTTGCCTTGGAAACTGACCCCCCCCCTGCTCCTGGGGCACACGTGTCCTCTGGACACATTTTTAGTCTCCAATCTTGTATATCCCTCCGATGCGTATTTGATAAATTTTATGCCCGTTGTGGAAGTATCATTGCTCAATCCTTGTCTTAAGTTCAATGCTCTTAAAATGAGTCATATTTTTTTAATTGGCGTCTTGATCACTGTTGCAGTAGGGTTATCTCTTATTTAAAAAAAATCACGATGCCAAAATAGTATTTTACACTGTAGCATAAAACAGAAACTTCATGTAAGATATGATAAAATATTTTTGAAATAGGTCTGTTGTTGCTTAAAAAGAAATCCTTGAAACATTTGACATTAAGTGTATGTAACCATAATTAGCCAGCATGTATAAGTAACTCAAAATTGTAGAAGATATATTCTTTCGAAACAGTCTATGTGTATGTATGCATTATTGCAGTAAAACTATGAATTTGAGAAAAACATTTTATTCTTAGACTTACATAACATAACTCTCATATTCGTCAAAAGTCGTTTTTATCCTCCCCGAAGGGCGCGCATATAGTTGCCGCTTTGTCCGTCCGTCCGTCCCGTCCGTCCGTCCGTCATAATTTTGTCCGGAGCATAACTTGAAAACCCCTGGCTATAATATAAACTGCACACAGTGGTAGAGGGCATTGACGCGGAGTGCAGTGCCAAAGAACCATAACTCTAATTTGCCCTGTTTTTGAATTATCTCCCATTTTAGAAAAATCTTGTCCAGAGCATAATCTGAAAACCCTTTGACATTTTTTGTTTCAACTGCACACAGTGGTAGAGGGCATTGACGCGGAGTGCAGTGCCAAAGAACCATAACTCTATTTTGCCCCGTTTTTGAATTATCTCCCCTTTTAGAAAAATCTTGTCCGGAGCATAATCTGAAAACCCTTTGACATTTTTTGTTTAAACTGCACACAGTGGTAGAGGGCATTGACACGGAGTGCAGTGCCAAAGAATCATAACTCTATTTTGCCCCGTTTTTGAATTATCTCCCCTTTTAGAAAAATCTTGTCCGGAGCATAACCTGAAAACACTTGGACATAATTTGTTTAAACTGCACACAGTGGTAGAGAACATTGAGGCGGAGTGCAGTGCCAAAGAACCATAACTCTATTTGCCCCGTTTTTAAATTATTTCTCTTTTTAGAAAAATCTTGTCCGGAGCATAACCTGAAAACCCCTGGAGATAATTATGCTTCCCGAAGGGCGAGCATATAGTTGCCGCTTTGTCTGTCCGTTCGTCTGTTCGTTCGTCTATCATAATTTTGTCCGGAGCAGAACGAAAAAACTATGAGAGATATCAAGACCAAACTTCATAGGTAGTTAGATCTCATTAAGGAGCAGTGCACCGCACAAGAACTATAACTCTTGCTTTATTAATTTTTGAGTTATTGCCCTTTGAAATATCTCATACTTATTTTTTGTCCGGGGCATATCTCACAAAGTATAAGAGTTATCAACTTGAAACTTTATAAGTAGATAGATCTCATTGATGAGCAGTGCAGTGCACAAGAACCATGACTCTTGTTTTATTTTTTTTTTTAGTTATTGCCCTTTAAAATTCCTCATACTTTTTTGTCCGGTGCATATCTCACAAAGTATAAGAGATATTAACATGAAACTTTATTGGTAGATAGATCTCTATGAGGATAAGTGCAGCGTGCAAGAACCGTAACTCTATTTTGCATAATTTAGGAGTTATTGCCCTTTGTTATTTTTCATACTTTAAAAAATACATATTAAACAATAGCCCTTTTGGAATTGGCATTTATTCAGGGAGCATCCATCGGTTTTACCGATTTCTTGTTTTTCACCACACGCATAATGCTTCAACAAAAACTTTCACAGAAACTAATTGAATTAAAAAAACTGGGGTGATTAGTTCGAAACAGTTTTAGTAGAATTGCCAGAAATAACATTTACATCTTTTGTGTACACAAACGCATGTCTGCTTAACCATTTGATGTCTGATTAGATGTGATGCTAGAAACATACAGGTAAATATCATTCATTATTTTTATGCTTACTCAATGTGATATGTTTTATCAATGAAACATAGTATCACTCAGTGACACACTTTGACTGATATAGATTCTATAACACTTACAATAGAATTGCTTGGACTACTTTTTACATAACTGTATTTGAACTCATAAGGTTTAAAGACTGCAGGACTATTTTACTTTAATTCAGTCATTTCTTGTTTCATTTTAAGAGTCTGTTAATTATACTGTTAGGTCTTTCTCTTACGAGTCTTAGGCAAGATAGCATACGAGATTTTCATCACTTGTGACATCACAAAAAACTAATCAAATTTAAAGTATTAATTTGTTTAGTCTTTGGGACTGTAAAACAGAATGGCAGATTTTGTCTTTTTTAAATGAAGTTAGCATAGAATAAAAAGGATATATGTTACTTTTCTTTGGATATAGAAAATAACCTGATTTCAAAGTCGCTCCCTTCATTAAATATTAACATTTTCACTCTCGGTACGCGCTCATGAAAATACTCAAATGTATCACTTGTCAACGAGATAAATTTCATATACACAGAATACAATCAAATATCCTAAATACATTTAAACTACATAATATATGTTACATAAAGTGTTATTGATAAGTGTAATGAAAATAGGCAGTGTAAAATACACTGGATATATTCTAATCAAATCACACCCGTACTTTGATTAGTTCTAACCATTAATCTAAGGAACTGCTGTATATGAACAAACTACTTCAAAGTATCTACTGAAAAGGCCGTCAAATTCCTTTATTGTAGACGATAGTGAGTCTTATATAACAATAACGCGTTATAAAGTGGACTCTTACGATTGGAATGAAAAATGAAATGAATGTCAAAACTGCGTTTAAAAGAGTTACGATTGTTTACGAAACAAAATAATAGATTTGTAACAACAGGTCGCGTGACTTTCACCTTTTGAGAAATTATGATGATTAAGAATAATTTAGCTGGTTGTTCCGACGAAAAGAAAGTCAGTCTTCTTTATGTCAGTTACAGCTTATACAAATTGGCAAGAAACATTCTACAATTTATCTACCTAAGCATAAAAGGAAAACGCGAAACATGTATCAACAACCTCTCGGACATGTATTAACAACCTCTCGGACATGTGGCAAAACGACAGAATATTTTACGGAAAAACGTGCCAAAAATGTCGACTGGTATATTAGATAAATCGGATAAAGTTTGATTATGTTGTTCGTAAGTGGTCATAAAACGTTTAAGAGCACAAGTAAATGCCATGTTATCTTGTTGTCAGTAGTAAAATATTAACGTAATATTTTGATCACTTTAAAAAACGATTCATCATTACATTTTGATCACTTTCAAAACAATATTATTATTATAACCATTACTATTTTTATTATTAAACACATAAAACAGGAGTTCAAATGTAGTCATACGCGAAGATAAGGCACAGTCTAGTCCTGCAGGGATCTTGTCAGACACATCACTTACATGATTATAAATTATCTTCTGCAACGGACGATAGATTATCCTGCCATGGCGTATGAAAAAGAATGTGGTTCTTTCATGCTTAATGATTCTGACATTAAGCAAGACACATTCATAAAGCAAATGAGACTGCTGGGAGAAGCAGAACAAGGGTGCACATTACTCAAGCAAACGTGGTTTTGAATAGTATGGATCAAGCACTTAAAGTCTAGGTCTTATTCTCATTTCTGGAAACAGACATTAAGTACATAAATCTCTTGATTAAGTAAACCTACATATGTGCATTTACTTTACTCAGACTTTGCAGGAAGCTTGTGAGTCAATGACTGAAACTACAAAAACATTATGCAACGTTAAAAAGAACGGTCTGTAAGGAACAATAGATGGTTCCTTCATGAAAACGAGAAAAGAATTGTAGAAATTTTTTAATCAAGGCTTGTTCATATTCTTATAATGTTTATCACGTTACGCAAAATAATTGATTATGTTCTGTTTTAATAGCATTTTTCTTTACAAAGTAAATTCAGTTCGAGTGTCATTATGTTTGTTTGCGACCCAAATGTTGTCATTAAAATCCGTAAAGAAATGCGTGTTTCAGTCATCAAGACAGCTGTTCATATTTCGTACAGTCATTTAGTTCATATTTTAACATCACAGTAATTAAAATCTCCTATCGACTATATTTAGAAAACAAGAAAAACACAAACTGTTTATAGAACTTTATGTTATTCGTTCAACACTAAAAAAAGTGATAGTTTTTTTCAGACTTCAATTTAAACTTCAACAATTAGTCTTTAAAATAAAGGATCATCTATCCTAGAAAAGTTCAGTTATATCACATAGACATGTGAAGTCTACATGATTATTTTCAGTTACTGTTATCAGACTGCAGTGAAACTCGTGCAACGCCTGAAAATGTCTTCAAAGAAATTTACAAATGTCATAATTTGTATCATTCAAGTTAATAGAGTAACTGTTACATATTATACATATTGAGTATAACCTTTGATTTCATATCAGATCTTGTTGAACGTTAGCCTTTTCTCGAAAATGATTTCAATGTACAAATAGGCGTGTGTACTTTTTATTATTTATTTGAGTTACTTGCTAATGTGAATCTTGGAAAGAATATTTCATTAAAAAGCTTATAAACTGACACGAGTTTTGAGATCAAAGAAAGTCAGTATTAACCTTGGCGATCTACATACTTAAAATTATTTAAACGTGAACAAAAAGGCTTTGAATTGAAGTGCATCTAATGATACTTCTCTTGTCCATTAAGTATAAGAAAAATATATACGCAAATTTAACGCAATTTACACATCTCACATGTCGTAAATTTTATGGGGAAATAGATAACACTTTTGCATTTATAGGAGATTATTTACTTAACTGAAATTTGTTTACGTAAGTACTACTGTATCCCGTTTAACAATAATTGTCATAATTCATAAATTTTATAACATATTCTATTGCCGTTCCCAAATCTCGAGGGATGATACTGTTCCAGGGATGACGCAGGGGCTGATAAAATTAACTATCAAATATCATAATGATATCAGAACAAGCTTTCTGAATATCCTTACTTTTAGTTATCTATGGCTTGACATTTAGCAAATTGATGATAATAACAATGATAATAAAATATCATGTTTTGTGTACTTTACACCTGAAGTCAGATATAACTCGGATGGAAACGGTTATTTCAAAGTTCAGTAAAGCTTGAAAAAGAGGTAAATCAGATATACGAAATAAGTGATAATGCTTTGAGTAACATAAATACTACTGATACATTGTAAGCCAAAATATTTTCCGTCATATGCTTTTGCTTATGAAAAATCAAAATCAACCATAAGTAAATAAATACACAAAAAAATGCCAGCAGTCGTGTAACATTGTCTAAAGCTAGTTAAAACTCTGTATGCGGTTTCTAGTGTAAATGTTTTGAAGCATTAATATGATTCATAATGGGAATGAAGAACTCAGAGCAAGATTAAAATAAGATAACCTAATGAATAAATACAGATATAAACAGAACAGGTATTACAATGCTGAGTGAAAATAGCAACACTTTATTTAAGGAAACATTTAAACACTATTAGTGTGATTTTAAAGAAATTCGTAATGATAAAACGTTTTTAACACAAGTCATTAAGTTTAATAACAGGTTAAATGAGTATAAATTAAAAAAAGTTAGCAGATGCATTAGACAGCTTGAAGGACAAAAATGTTGTTCGCATGGATTGGAGCAATGCACAGAATTTATAGATGTACTTTCATTGCAAGAGGTTAATAATCTACCGGAACATTTCGAGAGAAAAAAGCACGAATCATGTCTGAATATCCATTTAGACTTGTTCAATGCAGAATAACGAATAAGCGTGGCAAGAAGGAAGACAGGGTAATTAAATATATCAGTTCTTATTTTGGTTTCGATCGTGAAGGACTTTCGTCGTTTTGTAAAGGCAGATATTGAGATACATGAAGAGATTTTATGCAGTGCTATGAACTGACATGTTAATATTCAAAAGAGATCTTTTTAAAGACATGATAAAGTGGTATTTATAATAGTTGTTCTTCAGCAAATTACGCAGTTATTTTATATGATATTAGGAAGAAAATTTAACCGATTACAATTTCTGTCAAATGCGTTTATGCTGCAGTAATTCCTACATAAACAAATAAGGCAAGCTGCTAATTTTGACTTATTTGACATGTGTATGACCAAATTTCAGTTTTAATAGGTGCCCATGGTATTTACTTTAATTACTAAAACACGGTCACAACTTTACATGTAAACGTAACCGAATTTTAACTTAGAAAAAAATGAAGATGCTTATTTCTTTCAAACTTGATCATGCTAAAAAAAAGCAAGGGCACCAGCTCATATTAATGAAAAATCATATAAATAATTTCGAGATCAAAACTTTTACCCAACCTTTTCTTGAATTGGTCGGAATGGGATTCTATGCACTTTCTTAGAAGACGTTGAAGCTTGGTCACGTGATGTCAAAACCTAGATCACATTCTCAAAGGAACAGCTAGTGAAAACTCAGAATGATAGTTTTGATGATCTAAATCTCAAAAATGAAATTTATTATAAGAAATTATAAGCTAGGTCATCTGACCACAAAAAATTATATTTTTTTGTGATTATATTTGACCAATACTTTTTATGCTCCCCAACGGGGATGCATTTAGTCATCGCCTTGTCCGTCCGTCCGTCTGTCCCGAAATTTTGTCCGGACAATTTCTCATTAACCACTGGCTTGAATTTACTAAAACTTAATAGGAAGCTTCACTGCGAAGAGGAGCTGTGCATATTAGCATGTTCGATCCATTGATTTTTCACAAAGTTATGCCCCTTTAATGCCCTTTCAACTGACATGTTTTGTCCGGACCTATTTCTCAGCAACCACTGATTGGAATTCATTCAAAACTTCATAGAAAACTTCACTACCAATAGGAGGTTTGCATATTACAGGCATGTTCCGCTTCAGTTATTTTTCACAAAGTTATGCCCCTTTGATCCATTTTAGCTGTAATTTTTGTCCGGACTATTTCTCAGCAGCTATTTAATGCAATTCACTGAAACTCAATAGGTAGCTTTATCACCAAGAAGAGGTTTGCATATTACAGGCATGTTCCGGTTCAGTGATTTTTCACAAAGTTATACCCCTTTGATACTTTTTCAGCTGTAATGTTTGTCTAAAAGTATTTCTTAGCAACCATTGACTGGAATTTATTGAAACTCATTACGAAGCTGCACTATCAACAGCACGTGTGTATTTTACCGGCATGTTCCGGTTCAGTGATTTTTCAGTAGATTTATGCCCTGATGCCTTTTCATTAAGTGATTTTGTTGAAAGTTTTCACAATTTAACTTGATATATCCTTTTGTCAATTTTTTTTGACCAGATTTATTTGCACTATAACTTCAAAGCTACTGAAGGCGTGTTTTGAAAGTTAATAAAATGAAAAAATACATTGAAAGAAAATGCATTGAAAAAGAACAATAAGTTTTGGTTACTTATTATTTCCCTTTACTTCGTTCTAAGGAGTAATCCCAAAATCATTAATGGGTTTTAGTATAATCTTGATATCTTGCAGTATCCTAGATATTTGTATTATTCTTCAAAAATTAGGTATGGATTTGTAATCTGAAAATTGGCCTAGCTATGTGTGAATATTGCACTTTTTATGTAAAACTGTTATGATGCCCCTTACATCTGAAAACCCCCTCTCCCCCCCCCCCCCTCCACCACCCCTTCAGACACAATCTAACCATAAAGGGCCCGAACAGAATTTTAAATTTATTCATCTATCTAAGTAATTCTAGGCTGCTTACATTTTGATTGCGCAGTTTTCTTGCATCATGCTCTGTTCGAAGGTCTAGCTTCCGCTTGAAGTAAATTGTGTAGTGGTTATTATATATTGTTCAATTACTATAAAATAAACATTATGCAATCATAATTTCAGCTCACCATTTCAAAATACCAAGAAAAACTCCGTTTTTATTTCAACGCCATTCGTCCTAAATATTTTCGTACTCATTACTTCCCATTCTAAACTTTTGACCAAATATAAAGTGTCATTTTGTGTGTTATCAATATTGACTGATAGGATCCATACTCAATGTACGATGGTAAAATTCTATGTCAGATTCCTGTGTTATTTAGTGTTTCAGTAATTGATGAATTACAATAACAAGGTCATATTTATGGACTGTCTGTAAATTTACGGACAGCTAAGACTTGAGGATATGAAAGTTGTGGAAATTGAATTGTAAACTCCCATGTACCTTTGGGGAGCATCCATCGTTTCCAACGATATCCTTGTTTTAGTTATGACACTGGTACTCTGTTGAGCACAATCATGACACTTTTGTTAATTAACATTATGTATATAATTAGAATAAAATAAAACTGTTCTATAATTATTATTATTATTATTATCGGTTTTATTATTCATTTATTGATTGTATATTTCGTTTCCATAACAGAAAATTGTCTGTGACTCCATGAAAACATGACTCCTGTCAGAAACTACAAAAAATTAACTTAGTTAGGTACCTCTCTACATTTTGAATTCATCATACATTTATAAAAATCCGCTATAATTACCCCCAGCAGAATAAACATACTAAAGACAAGAATTACCTATTACCTATTCCTATCTGATCTTACCTACAACTGACCTGATTCTTCAAATTGTTCGGAGGAAATATTAAAAAGATCCATTAGATTATGCTTCGTTTTTATATTTCCTGTGAATCGGCAAGGAAAATATTATTAAAGAGCTTATTACGCGGCGTGCCTTTTCAAAACTATTAAGATGAAAAGAAACAAATATTATTACTGGCAGAGCAACATACTTATAATACTTGGAAGATGCATAGAATATTTAAATGGCAGTTCATTTGATTTTTTTTCCATTTATAAGTTAATGTGTCTCTTATATACCCAGATATTTTATATTATAGTAAATATATAAATACAAAGTAAAGTAATCAAGTATTCCGGAAAAGGTATAGTAAATTCGATATTAAAGTTTTAAAATGGTAAAAAAGCAATACTTTCAACAAGTCACAATAATTTACAGCATATAATATATGTTATAAGTCAACACTACCAAACAAAACATGCAAGTAATTCTTTCGAACAGATTGCTTTAATGAACGGAAAACGAAAAATTAAGAGGTTTGAAATAATAGTTGTTTCACTGCTTTACGTTTACAAGTGTAAGCTAAAACATTGTAGGATATACGAGAAGGATCCAGACTACTTCATTTATAAATCGGATTCATTTTAAACATATTTATTTTACATCGGTTTTGAAACAAGTGTTTCGACTTAAATTAATCTGCTGAACGGAAGTGCCTTCAGAAATATTTGACTGCTCGGTATCTGTGCAGAATAGCCCGAAATTCCACAAAACATGTTTTTAAACCCTCTTGAACTTTTCAAGAGGACAGAAAGTAAGATTGATAACTGTGTCGAGAGTTTACACCGGACAGTAAGAGATGAATAACCCCATACATAAGTGCAAATATTTATCTCCTTGAAAACTAATGAATGTTGCAGAGTTCTAATTTGATAAAAGCCGATTTTAAACTATCGAAATATTTAATTCAAGACAGACAGGTAATATTTATAGATTTTTTTCAGGAAAAAAAAGTGTGGTTGTTTTTTTTTACCTTAGTCTGGTTTGTTTGTGCAAGGGGAACAACAACAACAAAAACACCAGTACCTTTTATTGCTTATATTGCAAAACTGATACTACTTATATGTATTTCAGCTATAGTTTAAAATCTACTGAATAAATACATGTAGAATGAGTAGATTCGATGAACCCGATTGAGGGCTACACATAAGTTATGTAATTGTTACACAAGTAAAAATGTAAACTTTTTATTCTTGCATGAGGCAAACCTGGTGATTATTTTCTATGAGTATGTGAAAATATCTTGAATTCTGAAACTCGTACCTACACATGATCCTGATCTTTGGTTAGCAAATGTAATGAAAACATGAATATTGGGTAAGAAAACTGTAATCTTTTTAAAATGGCACGGATTTACTTTGCTCAAATAACTTTTTTTTTTTGCAAATCAAAGCATTTCATTTTTGGGTTTAGAACAGTTTTTTATGACTTTATAGAACTCTTTCAATCATATAATCAGGAAAAAAAAAACAACAGATTTTATTCTTGTAAATTATAACAAGTCAGCAAGTGTCAGAAGAAAAAAAAATAAAGTAACTGACTGTAATGCATGTATAGATAGATTTACATTTAGATATCATACTGTATTTTCTGATTACCCATAAATGCAATTCTAAAATGGTTCATTTTCTTATAATATAGTATTATTTGGTTAATACCACGGAGCAATTATGCTTATTAACGTGACTAATATGTTAGATATGCCCTTGTACGTCTGTCCTTAAGTCCGTCTGTCTGTCAGACACTTTGTATCGTGCACCCAGGTTACACACACTTAGGGTCATGAAACTTCACAGGGATATAAATCAGCAAGTGAAGTTGCGCACTTTGGATCTTTCGTCTCCACCAACCCAGAAAAGCAGAGTTGTGACCCTTTATTTAGTCAAAATAGCTACCAACAAGTTTGTTATGCGCTCTGCCAACAATATTAAACTTACGTTAATAAAACTTCACTTAGATATAGATCAGCAAATGAAGTTACGCCCCTGGGGTTTTCGTCTCCCTTCTCCTAGGGAGACTGGAGTTATTGCCCTTCCAAAAATTTAGTTCGAGCACTCGGCCAACACTTAGATCAGCATTTGCGCACCTGGTTTTCTGTTGTCCGCAATCGAAAGAATGCGGAGGTATGGTCCCTAATGTAGTTAAAATAGCTACTCAAAAGTTTGTGTTTTGCGCTCTGCCAACATTGTGAGGCCTAGGGTCATGAAACTTCAAAAAAGATAGGTCAGCACATGACGTTGGCACTTTGATTTGTAACTTCCTCCTCCAAGGGAAAACAGAGTTATGGTCCTTGATTTAGTGATAAAAGCTACCAAAAAAGTTTGTGTCATGCACTTAGCTAACACTGTTGCACTCAGTGTCATGAAACTTTACAATAATATAAAGCAGCAACTGAAGTCGTGCACCTGGGGCTTTTCGTTTGCATCCTACAAGGTGGAACAGAGTTATGACCCTTGATTAAGTGAATAGCGTCACCAGATTGTTTGTGTCACACACTCAGCCAACAATTTTGCACACAAGCACATAAAACTAACACGGTTGTGCACCCGGCGTTTTCAACTTAATAATAGATAGATACTTTGCCAATCCTCGCCCACCCCTTGCCTTGGGAACTGCCCTCTCCCCCGGGGGACACTTGTCCTCTGGACACATTTCTAGTTTTCAGTCTTGTATATCCCTCCGCTGCATATTTGATATATTTGTGTGCCCGTTGTGGTAGTATCCTTGTTAAATTTGACAAATTTATTCGCTTCAATTTCAAGTGTCACTTAATCTGAAGTAATGTTATTGTACCTTCTTTGGGCCATTCAATGGAATTATTGGTATAATTATAGGAATACCGTCGCCATATACACTTTAAATGACTGCTCAGAGAGTCATTATATCCGACCACTATTCGATTGTTTCAGTATGTTAGCTTTTATTGGAAAAAAATAATTTTTAGAATAAGTTTTATTTGATTTCAGTTTAATGCTAAAAACTAAGCTTTATTTTTACTGGCGTCTTATTACTGTTGATTTGTGGTTATCTCTTACTGTAAGTTGATTTCCTTATTTTTTAAGAAAAAAGTGTTGCCAAGATAGTAAGATACACTGTAGCATAAGACAGAAGATTCACGTAAGTTATGATTAAATATTTTTGAGATAGGTCTGTTTTTGTTAAAAAAAGAATCCCTGGCTTCATTTGACATTAAATGTTAGTAACCGTAATTAGCCGGCATGTATAAGTAACTAAAAAAACTGTAGAAAAGATAATCTTTCGAAACCGTCTATGTGTATGCATTATTGAAGTAAAGCTATGAATTTGCAGAAATACTTTTAATCTTAGACTAACATATCATAATTTCCATATTCGTCAAAAGTTTTTTTTTCACCACACGCATAATGCTTCAACCTATAGCTAGCACTTTCACAGAAACTATTTGAATTCGAAGACTGGGGTGAAAACTGGGTCGATTAGTTCCAAACAATTCTAGTAGAAGTGCTAGGAATAACATAAACGTCTTTTGTGTACCATGTGCATGTTGCTTAACTGTTTGATGTCTGATTAGATTTGATGCTAGAAACATACAGGTAAAACATCCATTTTCAAACTGTTTTTATGCTTACCAATATATAGTATTTTTATGCTGGAATACTCTGTTTTATCAGTGAGACATATTCCACATCACTCAGTCACACACTTTGACTGATATAGATTCTATAACACATACAATAAATAGGATTGCTTGAACTACTTTTTACATAACAGTTTTTGAATTTATAAGATTACAATTACAGGACTATTTCTTTTTGTTTATGAGTTACTTGCCTGCAAGAGAAATAAATCAGCATAATTCAGTCATTTCTTTTTTCTTATTTTTTTCAATTTTAGAGTCTGTAAACTGAACTGTAAGGTCTTCTTCTTACGAGTCTTAAGCAAGATGACAAACGAGATTTTCCGAGATCTATTAAATTATCAAATTTACATCACTGATGACGTCACGAAAAGAACTATTAATTAAATTTAAATTATTTACTTTTAAGTCTTGGGACTGTAAAACAGAAATGCATATTTTGTTTTTTGAAATGAAGACTGTTACAGTATTCATACACATTTTATTACATCTTCAGATAGTCAGAAATAGTTCCAGCATTTAAACATGAGTTAGCATAAAATAAACAGGAAATGTGTTAGCTTTTTTGTGGATATGGAGAATATCCCATCTCTAAGTCACTCACTGTGATGAAATATTGACATTTTCACTCTCATTACGCGCTTATGAAAATATCCAAATGAATCACTTCTCAGTGAGATATATACACGATCAAATATCCTTAATACATTTACACTACGTATTTTACCAAAAGTGTTATTGATAATGAAATGAAATGGGCTTTGTGAAATACACTAGATATATTCTAATCAAACCCGTACTTTGATTAGTTCTAACCATTAGTCTCAGGAACTGCTGTATGTGAACAAATTACTTTAAAGTATCTTTTGAACAGGTTATCAAAATCAAATCTTTATTGTAGCAAAACAGTGGGTTAAATGTAATAATAACTCTTTTTAAAGTGCACCGAGTCTCGTACAAATTGAATGCAAAAAATAAAATGGATTGTCAAAACTGCTTTAACCAAAGAGTGCGATTGTTCTCAAAACAAAATAACATTTTGTAACAAAGCGTCGCGCGACTTTTACCTTTTTAAGAACTTAATATGATGTTTAAGCTTAATTTAGCAAATTCCAAAGAAACACATAGTCAGTGTTCATTATGGCAATTTACAGCTCATACTTATTCACATGAAACATTCTACAAGTTATCTACCTAAGCATGATTTCTTTCGTTACATAAAAGGAAAACACGAAACGTATTAACAACCTCTTGGACATGTGACAAAACGACAGAACGTTTTACTGAAAAACGTGCCAGGAATGTCGACTGGTACATTAGATAAATCGGATAAATTTATATTAAATTGTTTGTAAGCAGCCATAATATTTTAAAAAAGCACAAGTAATGCCTTCTTATCTTGTTGTCATTAGAATGAAGTTAAATTTTACATTTTGATTACTTCCAAAACAATCCTTCATCTGCATTTTGTTCTTGAATTCTTTCGGTAAGTAAAAGCCTGAGAGAAATTGTTGATTATTAAAAAGATGTGGCAGTTTTGATATCAGATAAAAATAAAACTCGGAATAAAAAATGTTTATTATTATTATTATCATAATTAAACAAATAAAATCCGCGAAAGAGTTTAAATGAAGTTTTTGCTGAAAAATGCAGATAAGAAACAATCTTATTCCGTGTGGACCTTGTCAGACACATTACTAACATGATTATGATTTATGATTTATCTTCTGCAACATACAATAGATTATTCTGCCATTGCGGATGAATAAGAATGTGGGACTTTCATGCTTAATGATTCTGACATTAAGCAAGACGCATTCATAAAGCAAAAGAAACTGCTTGGAGAAGCAGAACAAAGGGTGCACATTACTAAAGCAAACATGGTTTGAATAGTATGGAACAAACGCTCGTGAGGTCTAGGTGTAATTCCTTTTTCTGAAGACAGACAAGTACATACAGCTCTTGATTTAGTTACTATACATCTGTGCATTTAGTTTACTCAGATATTGCAGGAAGCTTGTCAGACAATGTCTGACACTGCAGTAACATTCATTAACGTTATAAAGAACGGTCTGCAAGGTACAATAGATGGTCCCTTCTTGAATACGAGAATAGAAATATATAAATATTTAATTCAAGGCTCGTTCATATTTTCATCCGTTTCATCACAGTTACGCGAAATAACTGTTCTGTTTTAATAGCGTTTCCTGTACAAAGTAGTCTCAATTCGAGCGCCATTAAGTGTTTGTTATGCGGTGACATTGAAATTCGTAAAACTCAAATAATCATGTTCTGTCATGAGCGACAATTCAGTTTCATCATGAGTGACCATTTAGATATTAAACATCACCTTCATGTATTGACTAGTTATTTATCAGTTACGCGGCCATCAACGTAAAATCTTTGCATGGTTAAAGGCTTATGAACCAATTCGACACTGTTTATTCTGATTTGAACTTATCATCACAGTTAAGAGCGTGCCTTTCTAAACGCAATCGTACTCTATAAAGATGACCAACTATTTTATTCAATGACTTAAAAAACATTAGTGAAGATATTCTAAATAAGTATTGATCATGCAACATTGTACGAATTTTACCTTTGTTGGAACAGTACTTAAAAGCTTACAGTCCACATTTTTTGTCGTTTTCAGAGGCATGTTTCTGAATCTATAAAGGACTGTAACACTACAATAGAGTTGAATATCATCATTAGTTACATCAAGATTTGTAAACCCCTTGTCAAATGATCGAGGTATTAAGTACGACAATCACTTGTTTTACTTACTGTTCATTAAAAACGTCATATATAGAAATGATAAAACTAAAGTGTGATCCAAATTTGTCTAGAAAGATATCATTTGCAGTGCAGAGGGATTATTGGATTACTTGCGTTATACAGATTTTCACACAAAACAGAAATTCTATCTTGAGAACAATAACAAATGTTCGAAATACTTTTTAGAGGATCAACTTCAGCTGTCGCCGGGGTATTTCTCCGTTTCTGTAGTGACAAGTTTTTATCTTATCAAAATGGATATCATATAACAAAGCTATTACTTTGTAAAATTGATTCAACAAGGGTCTTTAACACGCACCGGTGACGAAAGTGCGTAAAATCGTTTGAATGATGCTGTCTGTGGATCATTCATTTGCAATTAATGTGATGTGAAAAGAATGGTGTTGTCATCTGCGTTTATTTTAATGAAAAATTTCTGTTCTATACAACTTGTTCTAGATAAACATGTATCTTGAAGTTGTCTAGAATATGGTAAAAATAAGACAGCTACAAACTTACATTTATTAAGTATACGTGATAATAATCTAAAAATACCATTATAAATATGAGGAAAGGAAACACTAATAGCTTTACATATTGCGACTTTTATGGTAAATCAGATTAGTTTTTTGTCAATGTTGTGGATGTTTCATGTTATTTATTTGTTATCTGTTTTCCATTTGTACTCCCTTTATTTTTTTTTTGTTTAATATTCTTATTTATGTAGCTTTGAAGACATTTATCGTACATGGCTGCTGAAACCAGCGTTTACTAGAAATATTTACACTTTTTTAAGACCTTTAGCGTTAAATGTTTTTGAGCAATAGTAGATTTTTTGTCAGTAGTAATTATCTAGAGGACTACAGTCGTTCATGTTATCCATTTTCATGTTTGCAACTTGTTGAAAAAATCGTTTAAGTTTGTTTTCTAAATACGACTTTAAGTTCAAAACAATATATCAAATTTAGTATACGTTGAGGAAATTGAAATCAAATGAACTGGAATTTGAGAGATTACGAAGATGCCAATAGAATAACAAAACAGAATGCTTCCTAAGGCATATGTTTCTTGAAGACTTCGTAGAGTATTAGTTGGGCTGTACCTGTCTATTAGCAGAATATTAATATTTAGTCTACAAAGCTCTATATGTTTATACAAACAAGCGCAAATACTTGCACATTTTTTCTTGAACTGTTCTTATCTCACTAGCATAAAGTGTATCATCAACAGCATTCCCATGCATTGCATACTGTAACCTTCATAAGGACAGAAAAAATCCATTGACTTGTTTTCTTTTTCATTTCTGAACACATCTTTGCAGGCTGATCAAAATTATACTTCTCGCTTTAAAGTGATAGATAATTAGGGCTTTTACAAGTCGCCTAACCAGATTTACATTTCTTGTTTAAGGGTAACCTTGAATGGGTAAAGATACTCAAAATCATTTACATGATGTAATAGCACTGTAAATATTGACCATTTTGAATCACTTCAATTAAAATGGTGGAGGTATTAAAAATTTCTTCAGAGTTAAACTTTGAAATATGAAATCGACTATACAGAGTAACATTCAACATAATATTTAGCGACATTTTAAATCAAAAATCTAAAATGTATCGCTAGGTTTCTTTAGCTGCAACAAACAAATAAGGTATTTAGTATTTACACATCGTATTTCAATTCCTGCCGTTGACAGGAAGGTCGATGGTTAAGAAAATCGCTTATTGCAGCTGAAGAGGTCCGAATGTCTTATTGATTTTCAACGTTTGTTTTAAGCTGTATGGAATAACTTTTTACTTTAAGGCAATTCAAGGCATTTCAGAAAACAACAAATCGACAGGTACTGGTTAAAGGATGTTGATCAAAGTTTGATAAATACAGCAAAACTTTTCCTGTAGAACCATCAGCTGACTGCAGACGTTCCAACGACACAGGGATCATTTAGCTATTGATTTACCTTTGTTTTAAATTTTATGAAATCACCATTTCAACTTTACGTTAACAAAGAAAGCCAGATAAATTTCACAATTTTAAAAGATTTAGTGGATACTTGAAAACGTAGATGAGAGCAGTAACAGAAGTAACAGGAATGACTACAGAAAATATGACAAAATAGAAAAGTGCATGGATTTACAACTAATTACAATTACATTTACATAATCTGTTCTATAGAAAGAACAATTATTTTAAAGAATTTCAAACATGATGCGAAAACCTTTTATGTAATTAAAATCACAAATGACTTATTGACACGATTATCTCGTTTCTATCGTATTTCACTTAAATTCATTTCTACTTTTATAATTGTCGAGCCGGTATTTGCTAAGTTAAACGTACAAAATTTTTACTAGCATGTTAGTCAAGTGCATTCATGTCCTAAGATTGAAGTTTACTGGCATTGTGCTACAATGATTCCTCATTACATGCATCAGTACATATCTTTTCTTGCAAGTAAGTGCAGCTGATATTGCTAGAATCTTTTTCACTTAGCAAGAAAAAAATAATAAGACAGACAATGCGACTTTAAGTAAAATATTTTTCCATATTGTACTCATCTTTTAAATTTGCAGACTCCTCAAAATTGAATATAGTGGTAATTGGAACACTGTTGCTATATTACTGTGCTACTATTTTCAGCAAAATGTTGAAAATTTACATTATCATACATTTCATCTGCTACAGCTTTTTTGTGTCAAATTTTTCAACTTTCGTTTCATTAAACAAAAACTGATACGTGTACATTTTTGAAATATAACTGTGTTTTTCGAAAACAGTAATCGAAAACGAATTCTTTAGATATGGTACTCTGTTATCTTATGTGTCATGATGTTTTGACATCAAGCTGTATTTTTGGGGATTTGTTCTTTAAGCATTGTACATACTACGTTTATTGAGCACGTCAATACCAAACGAAATAACGACAATTTTAATGATTGCATAATAATATATATAGTGAATATTACATAGCATCACGAGCACAAAAATGTGACCCAACTCATTTTATCTGCCATGCAACATGTTTTAAACAATATTCTAATAATTAATGGATTCTGTTATGTCTTAGTGAATTTTGATAATTACAACTTTGTTCTAGATGTGATAGTAGATTGGACTCGTACGTTTTAAGTTAGCAAAACATAAGTAGTCATCATTTGATCTATATAATCACGTTTCCAGTGGGATTCGAACCCGCACAGAACGGCACCAACCGCCTAGCAATGGAAAGTAAGAACGCCTTATACCACTCGAGCATTGTAACACGAATAAATCGGTATGAACGTACGAATGAGCATAATCACTTAGGAAATGTTATTTGTAATTATAGTATTCATCTAAAAAATATGTTTTAAATATTTTACTGAAATATTTTGCACACATTTTTTTCGAAAGCCATTGTATGTGAAATGCTTCAGGACCTGTAACTACTCAGTGAAATGAACAAGCACTTTCAAACCTTTATATATTGGTTTTATCTTTTTCTTTTGACTAAATGTATTGGGTTGAACTGTAAAAGATTATTTCAACGTAAAATTATCTACTCAAACTTTAAGTTCTGGTTTTCATTTCAGAGTAAGACCATCACAATAAAAAGACTTTAGGCACTAAGAAGCACCGTTAACACAACTTTAAAACAGCTGTCTCATAATTAGGGATTTCTCTTTGAGCTTGTTTTTGGATCGTTGACTAATGATATTGTTCGATTTATAAAGTCATTGCGATCCTGGAAACAAAGTACTTCTGTTAGAGGAATGAACATTATACCTAGCCTGGCATACTAGTGGAAGGATGGAATAATTATTGAATGAGACAAAAGACGTGTTGAATGATAAAAAGGAAAACAGTAAATTCCAGTTCAAGTAATATCATTCAACAGTTTATAAGAAATTTCAATTTTCTTTCCCGAAATAAACTTCTTGAACATTAGCTCATACAATAGGGTCTAATTTTGTAGAATTATTTTTGTAAAACAAACCTTCTTTATGCCTTGGTGATTCAAAATTTACTGACTTCGATCACAAAATTTCAAAAAGGCCATAATAGTTCTGAAATTAGTACAGTCTTGCATTAAACGTGTACATTTCAGTCGAAAAAAAACAATGGAAGAGTTCATTTGAAAAAGTAACACAAACTTAAGTAGAGAAGGACTATTTTCTCATAATATTAATTTGGTAGTTTCATACCTCCTACAGCGAAATTGATAAGCGCTGGTAAAAACATTCAAAAATATTACTTCGCGTAATATTTCTCACCATTTTAACTAAACGTCAACCCTTTCGTATTTATTTTAACTGAAATTAAGCACAACTCGTTATTTCGCTTAACTGTTATCATTTTCAAGATTATTCCCTCAGACATGTTTCCGTACTGGATCCGGTCTTGTGCCTTTATAAACGCTGAAGTGATCATATAAATTTAAAACAAGGTCTCATGTTTCGGTGCTATACAATGAGCATGTGTTATCGGGTCAGTGACGTGAAAACAAATCAAAATATAAGGTAGGTTTTTTTCGGGCAAATTTAAGCTGGATGTGATACATGCATATTCGTAATGTACATTTTGTAATATACAAAATCAAAAACTAATCTTTCACGTATAAAATCTAAGAATCAACTGCTCAGTGCCATATTATACTGTCTTCTTTCTAAAAAATATCATGTCAATACGAAGAAAAAAATATTAATGATTTAGAATCATTTATTCTTTAATAAACATTTGAAAAACAACTGAAATACAATATTCCCTGATATTTCGTAGTATGAGTTTATTAGAAATTATCAAGTATTTTATCAAAACTAAACCTGACACCATTATTAACACACATTAACTAGACTCTTATCTTTTATTGACTATCAATAGTTAAAACTAATCGGACATAATTTGTATGATCAAGAGTGTTCAAACATTAAAAGAAAACCCAACTCATTGCAGCAATTAGTAACACCAATTACACTTCGCTTTTTGTGATATCATAAAAAAGCATGATTGTTTTGTTTTCAGATATTTTTTTATATTTAGATGTTTTCCAGAGTCCACTAATTTGAGGAGTTCGCGTTTCAAAAATTTGTTATGCCGGCATAACATATTAATATTTTACAATTCAGAGTTTGTAAATTTGTTTTAGATTTCACAATTTCTTATGCCGGCATACCATTTGAATGTTTTTTAATTTAAGAATCCAAAAGATTGTAACTTAAGATTTCAGAATTTGTTATGCCGGCTTAACATCAGAATATTTCTTTACTCTGAAATTTCAGATTTTGTTATGCCCTACAACAATTTAAATGTTTGCAGCTGTAAGAATTCGGAATTTGAAAAGTTTTAAAATGTGTTATGCCGGCATAACATCTGAATTTCTTTTATAACTCTTAAGATTTCAGTTTTATAATTTCAGTATAAGGTTTGAATATTTGCTACTTTACGAAATCAGAATGATTTTCATTTGATTTCAGAATTTGTTATGCCAGCATAACTTTTGAATGTTTGAATCTTTTAGAAATTAGAATTTGAAAAGCTAGAGGTTTAAAATTTGTTATGCCGGCAAAACATCTGAAATTTTTTATTACTTTAAGATTTCATTTTTATTTTTCCAGTATAAGGGTTGAATATTTGTTACTTTAAGAATTCAGAATGATTTTCTTTAGATTTCAGAATTTGTTATGCCAGCATAACATTTGAATGTTTTTATCATTAAAAATGAATAAAATTTCATGATTTTACACATTGATTTTTGTCTGTTTTTGTTGAGTTGGTGTTAAACATGAAAAATTATGCTTCATTTTCATGAGGTAAAAATGCAGAAATCAGCATTTTAAATGGGGTTGAATGAACAATCACTTTTTAAAATGGACAGCGTTTAATTCACTTTTTTAGTCGGTATTTACATTACAAATATGTACTATTTATGCAAAAAAATGATACTCTTTTGTTGTAAATATCCATTTGCTTGTGCTTCGCAGTTTATTAAAAGAACTTTAACTGTCTTGTTTAAGTTATGACATATATTATTAAGAAGCTGCCTGATGCACGCTGTTGTCCAGCAATTATTGATTAAACAAACTATTGTTTTATCGCTATAAAACACCAAACAGAATCAAAAGAAATAATGTCACTTATGTCAGTAATGCTTTCTTTTTCATAGAGAAAATAAGATCCATCTGGTCTTTCATTTCTCATGAAATCATTTGATGAACAAAATTACAGAAGTCGGCTCAGAGCCATGCAAACGCGCGCAAACAACACAGATAACGGCTTTAGGCAAAGTATGAACTGAATAAAAGAAATTTGTGGCTGCTACAGTGTTACTAACTTTATTAAGATAATTTTAAATTAAAAGTAGTCAGATTGCGTTTTTGTTAAATTGTCTGTGAGAATAATTTCAGTTTGACAAAGAAACTTGGAATTCATATTCATACCTTTTCGAAATGTGATCATTTACATAATTATCATATGTTAATTGAAAGGTGACAAAATAGTGACTGATTATGAATGTTTTAGACTTCTGATGTCCGTACCCTCTTTATCTAAAGAAACTTATAAATTGACAAAAATGGATTTAGATATATTAAAGAATGGATTTTTTTTCACTTGGGTGCATAGCATCTGTGTCCCAGTAAGGATTTCTTTACATTATTTCGTTAAACGCAGCATAGACATACAACAAAAAGGTCGGTGCTGCGTTTTGTATCATGGTATGTCTTCAATATAATTTCTGAAATGCCTTGTTAATTTTCTTTTCTACTAATGACCTTAAATAACATGTTAATGAATTTTGCAACATGCTGTTAGAGATATATGGTTAAAGGAAGTTCTATTCATTTATACATACAGAGTCTAATATAACAGTAACGCTTTATAAAATGGACATACAGTTTGAAATAAGAGTGAAATGGATGTCAAAAGAACAAAGAATTGCGATTGTTCTCGAAACACAAGTCTTAGAATAGACTTGTAACAAAAGGTCACGTGACTTTCACCTTTCAGAAAACTAATGATGATTTAGCTGTATTACGCTTGTTGTTCCCTAGAATAAATCAGTGTTCTTTTTTGGCATTTACAGCTTATATTTATTAACAAGGAACATTCTACAAGTTATCTACCTAAGTATGCTGTCCTTCGATACATGAAAAGAAAACACGAAATATTTATTAACAATCTCTTGGACATGTAGCAAAATGACAGAATGTTTAACAGAAAAACGTGCCAAGAATGTCGACTGGCGAATCAGATAAATCGGATTAATTTTGATTAGTTTGTTCGTAAGTGACCTGAAAGCCTTCAAAGAGCACAAGCAATGCCCTGTGATCTTGTGGTCAATAGAATAAAATTAAATGGCACATTTTGTCACTTTTTAAAACGATTCGTCATCACATTTTGATCTCTTTTTAGATAAATTCTTCATCTGCAATTTGTTGTTATCTTTTTGCGATAAGTAAAAGGCTGAGAGAAATTGTTGATTGACTGTTAAAAAGATGCGGCAGTTTTAGATTTAAAGTAAACAAAGACTTTTATCATCATCATCATCATCATCATCATCTTTATTATTATATTATTATTATTATAAAATAAATAAAACATGTGAAAGAGTTCAAATGAAGTGGTACGTTAAAAAATGCAGAATGCTCGGCACAGTCTAGTCCTGCGGGGACTTTGTAAGACACATTACTTACATGAATATAAATTATCTTATGAAAGAACGAAACAACGTATAATACATTATCTCGCTATGGCAGAGGAATAAGAATGTAATAATTACGTGGAGTCTGTGTGGTTCTGTTATGCTTAATGACTGTGACATTAAGCAAAAAAACATTCATAAAGTAAATGAGAATGCTGGGAGAAGCAGAACAAAGGGTGCACATTACTCAAGCGAACGTGGTTTTGAATAGTATGGAACAACGCTTGTAATTCTTATTTCTGAAGACAGACATTAAGTAATTGATTATGACAGACATTGATTTAGTTACTATACACTTTGTGCATTTAGTTTACTCAGACATTGCGGGAAGCTTGTGAGACAATGTCTGACACTACAGTTACATTCATTAACGGTATAATGAACGGTCTTCAAGGTATAATAGATGGTCCCTTCTTGAATACGAGAATAGAAATTATCAAATATAAAAATATTATATTCAAGGCTCGTTCATATTTTCGTCATTTTTATCACGTTACGCAAAATAACTGATAATGTTCTGTTTTAATAGCATTTTTCTTTACAAAGTAATTTCAATTCGAGCGTCATAAAGTGTTTGTTTTGCGACACTAATGGAGACCTTAAAATCCGTAAAGGCATGCCTGTTTCAGTCATTAAGGCAGCGGCTCATTTTTCGTCCATTAAATTGATATTTTAACACCAGAGTAATTTAAGTCTCTTTTATCGAATGTATTTAGAAAACATGAAAATACACGATCTTTGGGAAAACTTTCAAATAACATTTTAAATCTGGTTCCGTACTTGCCGAGATGGATATCATTAACGACACAAAGGGATTCTAAGGTTACATTTTAGCGAACTAAATTTGCAAACATTCGAAATCTGTATAAAAGAAAGATTGATTATTGAGTAAAGCTGATGGAATTCCACTATTCATAACATTTTCTGAAATGATAATTTTGTGAGTTTCTTTATAAAATTCTGTAATGTGAAATTATTTAAACATTTATAGAAAAGTGTTATGTTTAATATATTTGTTCTTGAATGTTGTACATGCGGACGATAAAATGCATGCACTTCCATGTCAAAAATGTCGCGTGACATAAGATGTTTCAAATAATGTTCCCTCCTGAGTGACCATTCAGTCTCCTCCAAAGTGACTGTTTAAATACTGAATACATGAACACACCTTTAAGCGCACAATACTCTAAAACATGACCAACTATTTCAATGTCAAGCAGTAAAAGTATACGTATAGACTTTTTCTTAATAAGTAATGCTTATACTACATGCATGTACGAATTTTACCTTTGTTGGAACAGTACGATAAAAGTTATAGTCCGAAATTATTTTCGTTTTCAGAGGCATGTTTCTGAATTATAAAACAGTGGCACCACATTAGTGATGATGATCATTATCATCATCAGGATTTGTAGAGCCTTTTGTAAAATGATGATATTTAGTACAACAGTCTCTGTCATTACTTACTGTTTATATATAAACAAAAAAAGCATCATAGGAATGATGAATATTAAGTTTGATCCAAATTTTGTCTAGAAAGATATCATGTGCAGTGCAGAGGGATTATTGGATTACTATTGCGTTATACAGATTTTCACACAAAACAGAAATTCTATCTAGAGAACAATAACAAAAGCTCGAAATACTTTATAGAGGATCAACTTCATCTTCTCCGTTTCTTTAGTGACAAGTTTTTATCTTATCTAAAATGATATCATATAACAAAGCTATTATTTTGCAACATTGATTCACCAAGGGTTTCTAACACATACCGATGCGCATGCATACACAAATAAATTCGTTTGAATTATAATGTGGGACATTCATTTACAATATTGTGATGTGAAAAGAATGTTGCTGACATCTGTGTTTATTATGATTATGAATTTCTGTTCTTCTAGGTAAACAGGTATATTGAAATTGCCTAGCGCACTTGCTGAGAATATGGTGATAATAAGAAAGCTTAAGACTTACCTTTATTAAATATACGTTATAATAATATTAAAATCTCAGTATATATATGAAGAAAGGTAACACTAATAACTTTGTTGCTGTTAGGGAAAATTTGATCAGGCAAAACTTTAAATGTTGCGACTTCCATAATAAACTAGATTGACGTACCCTTAATATATTGGTTCTTAGTCAATGCTATGGATGTTTCTTTTTTATTTATTTGAAATATTTTTTCCGCATTTGTATTTCCCTTATTCATTTACTTTTCAGTCTTCTTGTTTTATGTAGCTTTAAAAAAATTTATGGCATCTAGCTGCAGAAATTTAATAGGACCGAATATTTACACGTTTTTGTTACCTGAGAATGGGGTGTATTTGAACTATAGTAGAATTTCTGTCAGTAGAAATTATCTAGAGGACTTAACTCATTCATGTTACCCATTTTCATGTTAACTTTGCAACTTGTTGAATAAATCGTTTAAGTTTTATTCCTAAATACGACTTTAAGTTCAAAACAATATATTAAATTTAGTATACGCTGAGGAAATTAAAATCAAATAAACTGGGAATACAGAGATTACAAAGATACCGATAGAATTAAAAAGCCTAATGCTACATAAGGCATATTTTTCTTGAAGGCTGCGTAGAATATTAGTTCGGTTGTACCTGCCGTTTGGCAGAAATGTAAATATATTTGTTCTACAAAGCTCTATTTGATACAAACAAGCGCATATACATTTTCTTCTTACTGGCATAAATTATATCATAAAACAAGCAATGCAGTAAGTAACCTCCGTGAAGCCTGATTAAAATACACTTATCGCTTTTAAAGTGATAGGGCTTTTTAGATTAAATACACTTATCGCTTTTAAAGTGATAGGGTTTTTTAGATTAAATACACTTATCGCTTTTAAAGTGATAGGGCTTTTTAGATTAATACACTTATCGCTTTTAAAGTGATAGGGCTTTTTAGATTAAATACACTTATCGCTTTTAAAGTGATGGGGCTTTTTAGATTAAATACACTTATCGCTTTTAAAGTGATAGGGCTTTTTAGATAAAATAATGTGCGCGTCCGTTTCATAAATTTAGGAGTCTCAGAGCAGGACAAAGTCGTCTAACCAAATTGACATTTAGGGTTACCTTAAAATAGGTAAAGGATACTTTATAATTATTTATTTGATGCAAACATTATCAAATCAAATCACTTTAATTGACACGGTGACTATGTGCGCACGGAATTATTAAGACTTTCGGCCATGTGTCAAACATTGAATGGCGAAAACGACTTTACAGAATAACATTTTATATAAAATTTGACGTCATTTTGAATAAAGAATCTTAAATGTATCTCAAGGTTCCCTGAGCTGGAACAAACGAAAGATGTATTTACACATCGTATTTCTATTTCGGCCCTTGACAGAAAAGCCGATGGTCGAAACCGCGTATTGCAGTTGAAGTGGTCCGAGTTTGTTATTGATTTTCAATGTTTGTTTGAAGTTGTCGGAAATAATTTTCTAGTTTAAGACATTTCAAGCCTTTTCAGGAAACAACAAATTGACAGGTATAGTTTAAACAACGTTGATTTAAGTGAAAATACAACAAGACATGTCTTGCAAAACTATAAACTGACTGTTGATTGTTCAGGGAAGACCTTTTGTCGACAAGGAGATCATTTAAATACTGCTTTAACTTCACCATTTCAACATTACGACTGCGATAGTCAGATAATTTTACATTCTTTTTAACATATTTGATCTGATTTAGTGGATACTTGAAAGCATAGATAAAAGAAGTAATAGAAGTGACCATAAAAACTATAACGAAATGGAACAGTGAATACATTACTGATTGCAACTGCATGATATTCTGTTCTGAAAAAAATGGCAAATTTCGCATTTTAAAGAAACATGATGCAAACACCTGATATCTATTAAAATCATGAATGCCTCGTTGACGCGAGAATCTCCTCTTGACGATCATCCATTGATCTACATTTTAAGGCTCATATTTGTTTTATAATTGTCAAGTAGATAGCTGCTAACACAAAATATTTTTAAATAACTAGCGTGTAAATCAAGTGTATTCACGCTTTAAGACTGGTTTGCTAGTCATAAAATTGTACTTCAACGGTTCCTCATTGCATGCATCAGTAAAAGTTGCAACTTCAACGCCATTTCCTTGCAAGTGCGGAAGTACAGCTTCAATAACAAATTGTTTACATGGTCAAGTTTGGAAGTGCACTATGTATTACTTGCTTGGCAGCAATAATTATACGGCATGAAACATAATTTAATTAAATTAATAAAATATTTTCCTTAAATTTTTTTGTACTCATTTTCAGTTTACAATAAGCTGTACAGCTGTGGATATATTTTCAGCGAAATGTGTAAAATTCTACATTTGTATCCATTTCATTTGCTACAGCCATTTGTTATCAAATTTTCTAAGTTCTGTTTCGTTTTAAAAAATGATAAGAATACTCTGTTCACATATAATTGTCTATATTGTAGAGAGTGATTGAAAATAATTCTTTAGATGTGGTACTCTGTTATTATCAAATGTTTTATGATGTTCTGACATCAAGCTGTATGTTTCGTGTTTTGTTGTTTTTAGCATGATTGTAACAAGCACGTTTATTGATCCCGTCAATACCAAACGAAATAATGACAATTTTAATTCTTTCATTTAAAAAATTCCAGCCAATATTACATAATATCACGAACACAAATGTGATTCATCTTATTTTATCTGGCGTACAACCATTTTGATACAATGTTCTCATACTTAATAGGTTCTGTTACGCTTAAGAGACTTGAGATATAACAACTTTGGTTTAGGTGGGGTAATAGATGGGCTTGAACTTTTTAAAAGATATGCATTGAATTGCAAATGGATTACAAGTAACCTGTGCATTATCCCGATCCCATGCGAACATAAACGAACATAGATATGTATATCGATCACAAAAAAGAAAAAAAATGCAATAACTTAAGGTTCTCTGAATTTCTGCTTTTATTGTAGAACTCGTAGGATGAAAAGTTAGTTCATCAGTAAAGGGACGTATCTGTAATGTTTGGTGCTTTTGTTTGTAAGTATGAACTAATAGTATTACCGCCTCTTCCCTTTATCATAAATTAGATTGAACCTATGTTCACTATATCAATGATAAAGAATGAAAGACGGAAACGAGAATATGAAAAAGGTTGGCAAATATAGCAAACCATACGATTAAGTAGGCCAGCCTTTGACCTACATAAAGACACCAGAATAAATCTGTAATTGAACGTATGAATGAGCAAAATCCCGTAGGAAAAGCTGTTTGTAATAGGTATTAATCCAAAAAACTAGTTATTAATGCTGCAGTATAAGACTTTATGTATCGGTTTAAATTGTAAAAGTTTTCAACGTAAAATGATCCACATAACTTAAAGTTCTGTTTTTCTTTTCAGAGTAAGCGCGTCACAAACAAAAACTTTAAGCACTCAGATAGCATCATTAACAAAACTCTTTTTTTCTATTCTATATGAGATTGTTTTGGAATCTTTGATTAATGACTAACTAAACCCTCGCGATACTTAAAACGAACTACTTTTGACGGATGAATGATCTGACCTAGTCTGGCTTTCTTTAGCGTGCTATAGGAAACATGGACTTATGATTGAATGAGACAGAAGATATAAAAAGGAACAGTATAATCTTGTTCAAGTAAAGTCTTTAAACAATTTATAAGAAGCTTCGATTTTGTTTTCCGATATAAACTTCTAGAACATTAGCTCAGGAAATGACGTAAATAAACATGTTTTTATGACTCAGTTTTTTCAGAACTTACTGACTTTGATTACATAATACGAAAAGGCCCTTAAGTGTTCTGAAATCTGCACAGTCTTGCATTAAATGTAAATTTCAATCGAATGGATATGTTCATTTGAAAACGTGACACAAACTAAGAAGAGATAAAGAGAATTCAAAGAGAATTAATGTAGTAGTTTTATACGATATTATGTCGTATCAGTTTATCAGAAATTATTAAATAATTTCATCAAAACAGGTAGACGACCATTCTGCCATTTTAGAATATCGTCTATAGTTAAAGAATTTGATATCATGGAAATTACGTGATAACTTGACACTATTATTGATAGGCATCAGACGTAAATAGAAATTTGTTTTGAACTAGGCTCAGATCTTTTATTGACTATCAATAATCACATCAACTAATAGGACATAATTTTCAAGATTAAAAGTGTTCAAAGCATTCACAAAATAAACTCATTGCAGCAGTTGTCAGCTTTAATTACACTTAGCCTTTTGTGATAGCATAATAAGACTTTAACAAGTTTTCAGATTAATTAAATGTGTTCCAAAGTCCACTTTTTCACTTTTCACTTTTTTAGTCTTTATTTAGAGGACACAAGTATATACTATTTATGCAAATGGTTCTTTTTTGTTGATAGACATCCATTTGCTTGTGCTTTAGTGTTTATGATTTTACCATGTTCCTCGGTCTATATAATGTCTATATATTTGAGAAAAAACCTAATGTAAGCGTATGTTCAGGGCAATTATTGATTAAACAAATTTGTAAATACACCAAACAAAACTAAAAAAATTAATTCCACTGTTTATTAACATGAGATTATCATGAAATTATCCGATCAAGAGAAGTCAGCCTAAAGCCATGCAAAGTGCAGATCTAGCGTGCAAAAACAAAGCTCGCAGCTTTAGGCAATGGTACAAGTTAAATAAAAGAAATGAATGGTTGCTACAGCGTTACTAACGTTATTAGGGTAAGATAATCACGCCAAGTGGCGTTTTTCTCAGATTATCTATGACAATGACATTAGGTTTGACATAGAAACTATGAATTCATATTCAAATCTTTCCTAAAGGTGAATATTTACAGCTGTGTTTTAGAGAATGTGTCAGTCTCCTGATGCTCCTCCGTTCTTTTGTTGTACCTTCATCATATGTTTGTCATTTGCATAGTTTTCAAGTTTGAAACTGACACTAACATAATAATCCATAGCAAACGTAATTAATAAATTTACAGATTTTTCTTCTAAAATATTCGAGGAATATTTAATTATACCCCAGATAGAATATCTGAGGGCTATATTGGATTTACTGGCGTTGATCGGTTGGTCGATCTATCCGAACGTACATCTGTCCGTCCGTCCAGCCGTTCGTAGACACAATTTGTTTGGACTATTTCTCAGCAACTATTTCTCAGATTTTAATAATACTTAACATGAATCATAAGTACAAAGCCTAGTTGTGCATGTCGTTGTCACGTCCATCTCCGATGATTTTTTTTCACTGAGTTATGGACCTTTGATATTTCTTTTTAACATATATTCTTAATATCATATTCTTATAATACTTTGCAAGAATTACAAGTTCCAAGCGTTGTTGTGCATGTTCTTGCTGCGTTCCATTGCCATGAATTTTCACCGAGTTATGGGCCTTTGATTTTTGAATACTTAAAATTGTCCACGCTATTTCTCAGCAAATATTTCGGTACGTGGTGTCATCATCGCATCCTTGTTGGTTTCGATGATGCAAATTATGTAATAAGTAGCTGTACTAATCATTCAGGTTCTCGATGTTTCTTGTTTTGTTACTGTCGTGTAAATACTTGAAAGCGACAACCACTATTCGTTATATTAATTGAGGGTATTCTTCCTATAAGATGGAACTTTCTCCGTCACCGATTTGTTATACAATAGATCTTCATTAGTACCTACAACATAAGTTGCAGCAAACACGCGATTACCTTGCCATTACGGAAGTACAGATATAATAACACATTGTTAACACATTGCTTACACCCGGGGCAATTAGTGATTTTAGTTGGACGACGTCTGGAAGTCAACCAGAAACATTTACTAAGCAACGACTCAAACATAATGGCGGAAATAACAAGCAATAGATGAGTGCACGATGTCGCCATGATGAGTTATTTTAAAGGACAAGAATAAACCCACGTAAACTTTGAGAATGACTGTAAAATTGAGTTGCGTATGGCAGGTTGAATAATGAAAGAAGCCTTTGTATGCATGACTTTAAGCTGGTTATGTACCTCAGATTTGGAATGTAACTATGTTAGAGGCAGACACAACCAGTTGCTCATATTATATATATGAAAAATCTCAACATTCCTGTAAAAAATGAATCAAATCATCTCTTCTGTGTTTTCAAGTAAAAACGAGGGTTCATTCTGTTTTGCTAGTTTTGCAGATTGACATTTTCAGTAAGTCATACAATAACATTTTAACTACTACGTGAGAGGCGTTTTTATACAAAAAACAAAGTTGTGGGGGTATACTGGAATCAGCTTGTCCGTCCGTCCGTCTGGCTGTCCGTCGGTTTTTCCTTGTCCGTCCAATAACTTAAGAATCCTTTGACCCACAGTGATCTTTCTTGGTCTGGAGATTGGTCATGGCCAGTAGATGACCCCCTTTTGATTTTTAGGTCACTGGGTCAAAGGTCAAGGTCACAGGGGCCTTGACTACAAAACCTTGTCCGCTTAATAACTTACGAATCCTTTGACCCACAGTCTTCATATTTGGTGTGGAGGTTGGTCAAGACCAGTAGATGACCCCTATTAATTTTGAGGTCACTGGGTCAAAGGTCACAGGAGCCTTGACTAAAAAAACTTGTCTGCCCAATAACTTAAGAATCCTTTGACCCAGTCTTCATATTTGGTGTGGAGGTTGATCATGACCAGAAGATGCCCCATATTTATTTTGAGGTCACTGGGTCAAACGTCATGGTCACAGGCCTTGTCCGCCCAATTACTTAAGTATCCTTTGACCCACATTTATCTTACTTGGTCTGGAGATTGGTCATGGCCAGTAGATGACCCCCTTTTGATTTTTAGGTCACTGGGTCAAAGGTCAAAGACACAGTGGCCTTGACTACAAAAAACTTGTCCGCCAATAATTTAAGAATCCTTTGACCCACAGTCTTCATATTTAGTGTGGAGGTTGGTCATGACCAGTAGATGACCCCTATTAATTTTGAGGTTACTGGGTCAAAGGTCACAGGAGCCTTGACTAAAAAAACTTGTCTGCCCAATAACTTAAGAATCCTTTGACCCACAGTCTTCATATTGGGTGTGAAGGTTGGTCATGACCAGTAGATGACCTCTATTTATATTGAGGTCACTGGGTCAAAGGGTATTGTCCGCCCAATAATTCAAGAATCCTTTTACCCTCAGTCTTAGATCACTGGGTCAAAGGTCAAGGTCACAGGGGCCTTGACTACAAAAACTGTCTTACTAACCTCACAGTTGGCAGAGAGGTTGGCCATGACCTCTAAATGACTCCTGTTGATTCTGACAAAGCGCTATGCGGGGGTATTCTTGCCATGACAGTAGCAGTTCTAGTTTTTTCTAGAATACGATTATCACTTGACAAAAAACTCTAACCGGTTTTACAAAGAATCAGAATTCACTATCAGAATTACACTTTATTTGAATATTTCTTTATGAGTAATCTGTAGCAATCCGGTCTGAAATATAATCTTTAATTTACGACATTCGTATTTCGTGCTGTGTTTGAGAAAACAAAACAAAAATATCAACAAGTATTGCAACAGTGAGAATTTAAAAAAAAAGAAGAAAAAAATATTTTAGATGTTTTGCAGAATTCAGAGTACAAAGTAAACTAACAAAACATGAAACGGATTTGTAATGAGAAATAAACGAGTGAAATAAACTAGTTCAAATGATATATTTCAATAGGGTACCAAATGTTCCGCATTTAAAAAAGGGAAGATGACCCCGGGATATCTTGTTAAAAGGTGGACGAACTGTGTTGGTGTTGTGAAAATGGGTTTTTCTGTTGTTAGTGATTTATGTCACAGTACTTTGAATATGTAACTAACATTGTCAAAATATAAATTATCCATGCTTTTGTTTTCATGCCATAGGTAGACCCTGAACATAAATTAGATTTAAATTAAAAAGTCTGCTTTGACAAGTAAAATAATTTTCTTAAATAAGAAATAGAATCAGTTTACTGTGCAGGTGCCGTGACAATCACCTAGTAGTTGGAAGAATAGTTGAAGAATATTGAGTAAGAACTTGCTTTTATGCATTTATGATAGGCAGAATTCTTTGTAACATGCTAATATGAATAGCTATCTAAATAATGCGCCTACTGCACAACTGTCACATCATTCAAAATTTGAGGGGGCACCTTGGTCCAGGGGTAGAGCGCAGTGCTCCGGATCCGAAGGTCGCGGGTTCGAATCCCGTCTTCACATTCCTCCACGCTGCGCAAATACTGGTATGGAACCCAGGAAGCAGTCATCGAGCGTGATGAATCTAAGTTGTAAGGACTTGTATTGCAATCGAGGTAAAATAAATTAGTCTAAACTAAAACTAAATTCAAAATTTAATTGCCATCATTTCAGCAAATTACGTATACGCCGATTCTGCCAAAAAATAAATTGGTATATTCTATAGTTAACATTTAAAAGACACTCGAAAACATTCTTTTAAGATAATTTGAAACCGTCTAAAGCAGATTTATCGATGATAATTTCTTGTTTCGAACTTAGCCATCTTTTATTATTCACGTCGAATAATCAAAAATAATTTTCATAATAACAATATTTAATAACATAACGTTTTTTTTTTCTTTTTTGAACGATTATACAGTTGCCTCTGATGAAAACTCATTTATACAATTTTGTTGAATAGACCTGTCAAAAGGCATTCATGTTTCCGCAGGTCTTGTTTACAGTTTGAAAGGTCCGCTCTTTCATCTATCAAAATGGATTGAATTATTAGTCTAAACTGGTCTTCTAAAAATGAATTTATGCTGAAATTCACCAATGTTTTGTTTGCTTATGCAACACACAAAGGTTTTGCAAAGTTAGAAAAAGATTGCAGTTACAAGAGAAAATAATAAAAATACAAATATGTGTTTTACATAACAAATTTGTGTACGAGTTGTTACGGATATCTATAACACAACATCTATACTTTATCATTTATAAAGAATATCTTTTTTGATAGTTTTAATCTGTTTCGATATGTTATCTATAGATTGTATTCTTTTTGGTAAAAATAGACACATTTCAACACAGTTTCTCTCTGCAGACACACTGGTTTACACACACATGTGGCCTTTCGGTTATGCAGACATAGCAACCAATCAAGAAAAATGTGTACACACAAAATTTACTGACTTGTAATCCAGTCAACAAAAGAAGTCCTAAAGTAAGCAAAAAAAAACTGTGCAAAATGCACTCCACTCCTAGAATGTCAACAGCTTGAAACGTTTCTGCCTAATGCAATGATGGAATAGAGAATAAATAAGTGGATTTACTGGTCACTACCGTTAAAGTAACGATGTTACGTTATGGTTATAATGTCTAATGGTGCCTTTATTGTATTAATGTTTGAGAAAAGACTTCGCTTTGACAACGAATCAGTGAATGAATAACAACATAAAACTTTTTATGAAGAATGATTGATATTTGCATAATTGTCTGGACATACAAATTTGCAGCAATGTAACTGTATAACAATGCTGATACGTTAAAATAATTCTGTAAGTATAAAACAGGGTTATGGTGACAGTAGACAGATAAACATGGCACAATCGGAAATATTATTTCTTCATAATAAAAGTAATCAGCGTCCTCTGCTCCCTGAAATGTACGGATAGCTTTAAGAACGAACTTGATAAAAATTACACCCTTATGGAATTCAAAAGTTCCTTTTCTCTTTCGCAGCACATTTCCTTTTGTTTGGCAGTAAGTTTCTTCTTGTTTGACAGAAAGTTTCTTTCTCTCGTTTGACAGCAAGTTTATTCACCTTTGGCAGCAAGTTTCTTCTTCTTTGGTGGCAAGTCTTCTTCTACTTAAGCAGCAACTTTCATCTACTGGGGACTTTTGTCTGCGTTGGCAGCAAGTTAGTATCTCCTAGGTGTGACATAGCTTTAGTAAGATACAAAACAATTGAATTCTGAATTTTAATAGCCTTTTACCCGTTTATTAGATTTAACAAATAATCGCTTTCTTTAACAGTTGGTCTTTTGCTAAATAATTTCTTTTATCCATTTTTATAAGCCTGAAGTCGGTATATTATGTTATGGTCGAGGGCGTCCGTCCGTTAGCAATGTGGTTTCTTGAGGATAACATGAGTACTCTTTGGCCTACAGTCTTTTACCTTCGTATGGTTATTGCCCGCGTTGAGTGAATGACCCCTATTGATTTTTGGGTGAGTAGGTCAAAGGTCAAGGTCACAATAACCTTAACATTGAAAAACCATTTCCGCCATATAACTTGACAATCATTTGATGTAGAGACTTCAAACTTTATATCTTGATTGCACACATTGAGTGGATGACCCATATACTTTTTTGGGTCTGTATGTCAAAGGTCAAGGTCACAGTGACCTAAACGTTTAGAATAATTTACACTCGATATTGCTCATAGATACTTCAAAATTCTTATATGGTTGCACATTGAGTGGATGACCCCAATACATTATTGGGTCAGTATGTCAAAGGTCACGGTGACCTAAATGTTTAGAATCATTTACACTATGTTACATGGCAACCATTTTTTTATAGAGACTTCAAAATTCATGAAATGATTGCACACATTGAGTGGATGACCCCTATACATTTTGGGTTAGTATGTCGATGGTCAAGGTCACAGTGACCTAAATGGTCAGTAGATAAAAGGTCAAGGGCACAGTAACCTTAACATAGAAAACCATTTCCGCCATGTAACTTGACAATCATTTGTTGTAGAGACTTCAATCTTTATATCATGATTGCACACATTGAGAGGATGACCCTATACATTTTGGGATCAGTATGTCAAAGATCAGGGTCACAGTGACATAAATGTTTAGAATCATCTGCACTCTGTAACTTGACAACCATTTTTCATAGAGACTTCAAAATTCATATAATGGTTGCTCATTGAGTGATTGACTCCTATTGATTTTCGGGTTTTAGGTCAAAGATAAAAAAAATCAAAATTTAAAGCAAATCATTTAATTTTAAAGCCTAAGGTTTCCTCCCTTATATCACAAATGCATCATACTTAGATAAAACACCCATCGGGCATATAATGCTTCGCCCACCAATGCTCCTGTTAAAGATTGTTTCTGAATTTAAAATAACCTGAAAACTTGATTTGGAAACGGTTTTGAAAAATATTTGCATTTTTTAGGTTTAATCAGGTAGGTATTTTTTTCTAATCTCTTTAAATAAACATTTTCAAGTTGCATTTAGTTTTAGCTAATTGTGCACCGTCTTTGACTTGAAAGCTTAATGTTGCAATTTGATTCAATGATTCATTGACGTTTAACATGAATGTAATGAAATCGGAAATAATTTTCTTCATTAAGTCAGGAAAAGGCTTTATCAAACTTTAACAAATGTCATACATTGTGATGTTGTCTTCGATTTATTTGTTTTTTCTCTCATTTACTGTGATATTCTATCTTATTTCTTGATTTGATTTACAGATTTAAGATTGACACTTTAAAATGTGTTTATTAGTTTTATATCTATAATATTTAATAGTTCTAATTATGTCTGTGACAGACATAAGGGTCATTAACCTTACATAAAATTGCTTCAAATGTAACCTCCAGTTCTCATAAGATTTTTAATTTAGTTTGGTTACAATGTCATTATTTGCTGTTTTGTGGTTTATTTGCTGAATACGACATACTCAGCCATTAGAAAGAGCTATTGTTGTACAATTTCACGCCAACATATACTTGCGGTCATCCTTAATGTTTGATATATGTATACTTTATTTCGTGCTTAAGGAGATAGGTCAGATCAGTAGGTTTTGCAAAACTGAAACTTATGACATTCCCTTCCAGACATTTGTTTAGTAATATTGAAAGAAATATTCTCATTTGACACTGAATACGTTAATTTTATCCGCCATGTTTCGCAGTGTTGGAAAATTTGAAGATCTTGAATAACATAAATATGACATCGCCACGCAATGACATGTCCTTTAGGATTTCAACTGTATTACATTAACTGTTAAATATACAGTCAGTTACCTTACTTAAATCATTCAGCCGTCTCTTACGAGAATAAAGTCTCAGGAAAGGGAAGTAAAAGCAGCTGTATATAGAAACTTGATTCCAAATCTGTAATTTATTTACTTTTTGCAGTTTAATGGAGATTTGTAGATGATAGTATGGACTTCAGATGTTCTCTGTAAGCAAAAAAAATAAGGAAAAGAATACCCATGCCAACATTTTCTGTTGTATGTAGTACAAAATGTGTATTTGTTAAACGCGAACGTTCCAGGAAATGGAAAATAAATTTACAAAAAAATGAAAAGTTTTTGAATTGACTTTTCTTTGTGCAAAAACGAAGACAATTTTCTTTAAAGATAATTACTAATCTTTACTAAGAAATAAGGTACCTCAAGTAATTCTATAAATAGTAGATAATGTACTTATTCGAGGGAAACGGAAAGGAGTGTTTCCGCATCATGCAATGCTGGTAAACACAGTTAGTAAGGGATTAAAAGGTCAGTATTGTAGGACTAACCATGTTAACGTAAAATAGCCATGCCTAATTTTCCTAATGGTGGGCTCTCTCATTTTGTCCTTGAGAAAGCTTTTACTTTGACGTAATACAGTGAGTGAATAACAAGTCTTTTTCGAAAAGAATTTTGCACATTTACGATGGATGTCTTACATGTAGTTCAAAGAAGCAACTACAAATACCGCATGTCATTTGTGGTGGCTATTTTGAGAATCAAAATAAGTACTATCTCTTTATAAACAGTTGACTTTGAGTTCACTTGAAGAGGCATAAACTTAAATTATGCGAATTCCATTTCCTTTAAAATCATACAAGTGAATTGTATTGAATGATTTATAACTAAAGGTCAAGGGGTCAGTCGAAACTTTTAAGTACACTTGGCAAACTGAATGCACGTATATTAGTTTTTGTTGTTGTTGATGTTTCGATAGAGTTGTTGTTGTACTGTTTCGGGATGGATATCCGATAGTGATTTATTGCAAATGCACAGTTATTTGGTATTTATTTGCTTAAAGGAAACATTCTGGAACATATGTTCTTTCTTCAGATTATCAATACTTCCTCATTTTAAAAAGAAAGAACTAATCAATTCATTTGCGATATATTGTCGGTAAATTTTAGAATGTGTCCTTTAACTTCATTTTCGTAACGTTACTTTTTGTTAACTTAAGATATACGGATTCTTATTTATCGTTTTTTTTTTAAATAATGCAGTTCGCACGAAAGCAGGTGCAAAATTATCGTTTAAAGGAATCATTTATCAATCTGAATCATAATTATGTACCAAGATTCTAAACATTAATGTTTCCCCCAAACTATTAACAGAACATTTAGAATTATCATTCGATTGATGTGCTTCTGATGGCAGGATTTTGCATGCATTTTAACTGAAATAAATACATGTCAGATTTTAAGGCTTCATAACTGTTCATGGCAAGAATTCTGTTATATAAATTTGGAATGTATTTGTAAGCAGTTAAAGCGAAGTAGATGTAGATTTGTTTCTTGAAACACTGTTTTAGATACCTTATTAAAACCCATTCCTGTTTGGATCGGACTCCGGATCGGAGGCCTGCACAAACGCACAATACTCATGCCTATTTTCCTATTGATAGGTTCCGTAACAAAGTCCTTCAGAAAGCTTTTACTTTAACATAAAACAGTAAATGAATGGGGGACATCAGTGGATTATCTACCCTAAATACTTCCTGATATTACTTTGGTCGTTCCATTTGGATTCCTCTGCTTTTATCGCTATTTTCTTTTTGGTATGGTGATAATTAAGCCTAATTATTTGCAGCAATGGTTGTCAGATTACACATTTAGTTTAGCAACATGTTTTGTTAACGCCATTATGTTTGTATTTTGATAATCCTAACTTTTTTATTTATTATATAAGTGACAATTTTCACAACTAAAAGTCAAGACTATCACAAAGAGAAACAAGGATAAAGTTAGAGGATTCCAAATGAAAGGACCACTGTGCAGTTTGGCCTACCTTTAATGTTATCCGAGTAAAGGAGATAATTTGTTATCAGGAATGTCACTCATTGCAAGTAATTTTGAATAGAGTTTTGCAAGTTCACGGTGTATGCCTTAAATGTAGTTTTAATAAACGACTCCGAAAACCGCTTGTCATTTGCAGTGGTTATTTTGAAAATCAAAATAAGTAATATCTCTTTATAAACAGTTGACTGTAATTTTTTAAACTCATCCGTTTTTAGATCTGACTCCGCATTGGAGGCCTACACTCCAGCTTTGGTCTACAGTAGCTTGCAGTGTTCTACACCAGTGTCACCGGTACTGGTTTGAATCCAGGAAGCAGTCTTCGAGAAGGATTGATATAAGTTACAAGTAAATAGATTTTAAGAGAAGATGATTTTTTCTTATACTTTGTTTTTACCCCTCTTTTCGATTTGAAATGATAGATGAGGTATTTGATGACATTTTCTTCTTTAAATCCATATAGTTTTTTACATGTACCTGCATGCTTTATTACTGCTTTGTAATAATATGCTTTGTTATGCAAACTGAACAATATTATTGTGAAAATTATATGCATAATTACAACTGATTTTTTTCACCTGTACTGTATATTGAAGTGAAATCAGATGCATGTATCTATTTAAATAGATTGATATATTTTTAACAATACACTCCCTGTACACTTTACCTTTCAGAATGTTCTGAAATTAAAACTGAAATTTCATATTGCACATACATCAATTCAAATCAAATCATCTAATAAATATCTTTTAATCTTTCAAAAGGAAGTTATTATTATAAAAAGATGTATTTTAATGAAAATAGGCATATATCATTTCAATGTAGGCGAAATCTTTTCATTGGCCTGTTATGTCTCATTTTTTTGTTGTTCACAAATTGAATGTCCAACCTATTCAAAAAAATTGAATGTGTTGAAATAACATCTGTCTTTCTCCATTATATATTCAAATTATATAGAATCTGAAATAATGATATTGAAACTCATTAATATGCCCTGCTTGAAGCTGTAAGTCAACCCTGTAATGTTATTCAATGTGTTGATTCTACGAGGGGTGATTCAAAAGTTCGCGGAATTGCTTTATTACTAGAACGGAAAAGACAATACAAACACAAAAATTACATCACTCGATACGTTTACTCAATACTAAAGCAGAGCCGTAATCTCATTGAAATACATTTACTAATAAATCGTTTGTACATATTTGAATTGTATACATGACCGGCACTTGACGCACGCCATCACGACGTCGACGTCACTAACGGTCAAATTCTAGCGTACGATTCACCTTCTCGACGTAATCGCCGCCCGTCGCTACACACTTCCTATGCCTTTGTACCCATTGCATAAATGTTACCTTAAACCAATCCTGACTGAATGAAGAGATTACTTCACGAGCCTTATTGCGTAGCTCTAATGTTGTTTCAAATCTCTGGCCTCTGAGTTCCCTCTTCATATCTGGAAACAGACGAAAGTCCATCGGTGCTAGATCCGGGCTGTACGGCGGATGTGGTAAGAGACTGAAACCAAGCAGTGAAATCTCTAACTCTGTACTCTGTGCCCGATGTGCTGGAGCGTTGTCATGATGGAGTATAACATCATCCAGTACCAACAGGGGGCGCTTGCGGCGCAGAGCCTGTATCAGATCGCGTCTAAGCACCTGAAGTCAAACAAACAAACGGGAAAACATGAAATAATTTAAGTTTAAGAAAGTAAAAAGCGGCACATTTTAAATAATATTTTTATATATTTTGTTATTTGAAACAATACATACTGTAAAATATTAGTTTGTTATAAAAATAATATATAAGTGTTGATCGTTTGTATGACTAAAATGCGGCATACCTTTGAATAATAGTCGGCATTTACGGTACATCCGTCGCGCACCTTGTGTTGAAGCAAAAGCCCTTGTCTATCCATGAAGAAGATGAACATTTCCTTTTTGCAGCTGCGTGTTGTCCTGGCCTTTTTTGGTGGAGGTGTGTCTGGTGACTTCCAGACGGACGACTGCTGTTTCGACTCTGGATCATAATGGTATAACCATGTCTCGTCTGTCGTGATGATTTTGTCCAAAAACTCGTCACCCTGTGCGTCGTACAGATCCAGAAATTGCTGAGAACATTCTAACCTCCGCTGCTTGTTTTCATCAGTCAGAAGTCTGGGCACCCAACGCGCAGATACTTTGGACATATTTAGCTCTTCTGTAAGAATTCGTTGCACAGTAGAATACGATAGGGAGAGTTCCTCTGCAATACCCCTAACCGTTAAGCGCCGGTCGTTGTCCAAAAGCTCTCTCACTAACGTTGCGTTGCTCGTCGTCATAGCGGATGCTGGTCTACCTGCTCTATCGTCATCAAGTACCGATTTTCTGCCGTTCCGAAATCGCTCATGCCATTTGTAGACAAACGATTTACCACAAGGTTGTAATGTATGCGAGTTTTTAATTTGATTCAACGTCTCAACTGGTGTAAGTTTGAGTCCAACACAAAATTTCACAACTGCGCGTAGCTCCAATTCACTTGTTGACGTCGCGGAAGAAGTTGAAGACATGGCGACAACTCGCTGCTGTGGAGTAACGGTTCAACGTAATGTAATCAAAATTATAGGAAATGACGTCAACACGTCATTCTAACGTCAGTTACGTTCGCGCCAAAATTGAGCAACATTTGAAAACATACTATCGTCTGAAGTGAATTAGTAAAACGAAATATTTTGGCCTGCTTCAAGTCACCTAACCGTGGTTGCTATGGAGACCATTTATATTCTTCCGGTTACACATATTCCATAAACTAAACGAAAATGTTAGTTAAAATACGTTGAATTATATTTATGCGAAATTTAATGTGATTCGGTGAAAAAATAAATGATTTAGAGATAAATTCCGCGAACTTTTGAATCACCCCTCGTACAAACCCTGAATTTATGAAAACATATAAATTATGTTCTTTGGTTAAATTGTCCGTTTTAATTTTCATAATTATATTAAAAATGCAGAGGATCTTTGTAACTTTGACTGGATATGTCTAGCTATCATGCTTGTCTTGATCATCTGAAAACGTCTTTCTTTCATTCCTCCACTTAAACAAGTTGACTTAAAACGTTTTCTCTTGATATTAAAATAATAAAATCAGCATAACTAGTATTGCCAAAGGTTTAATTCCGCTTTTTAACGATATAACAAATATTTAAATGCTCATAACTGAGCTTTATTGTCCGTTGTCGTGCAGTCAGCACTTTTGTTTTAACAAAATCTCATGCATAAAAGTTGATGAAACTTAGCTGGGATGTTTGTTCATTGCATAAAACTTTACAGTATTCCTAACATGATTTTGTGAGCAGCTGGTCTCAGGTGAGCGATTAAGGGCCTCTTGGTTTTGTTTTAAAAGACCCCAACAACTTGTATATCCTTAACATATCCTCGGCTTTTGTACGTTTATGAAAATCTAAGATACTGTAAACCTCTTTTGTATGTTGTCCAATACCACCAGGAATGATCGGCTACTTGATATCTGTTATACAGCAAATTGATCAGGGTTAATTATATTGACAATAGTGTAATATTTCGTAAAAATATTGATACTGCATATAGTTCTCTGTTAAGAATATCGAACGGTTAAAAGATTCATTACAGCTTTAAAAAAGATGGGTGTCATTTTGATGAAAGTTAACACCTTCCCCTGCTCCCTGACAGTCTGTTTTGTCTTGCGTTATTCACATATAGTGTGCCATTAGATGTATTTAGACAATGTAAAACTTAAATTATTTTCGTGAAAACTGATCACAGAAGCTTATAATACTACATGCTTGTATATAATTACTTTTCAGGGTTTTTTTTTCCGAGGGGGGGGGGGGTGTTTTGTTTTTATTCCTTCGTTCGTCCGTTTGTATAACATAACTCGTTCATTCTTTCGTTAGTTCATTCGTTCGATCCTTTTTTCCTGAATTCTTTTCACACTTTTTTCGTCCTTCCTTCCTTTGTTCGATTCTTCTTGTCATGTTTAAGCATTATTCAGTTTTTTAACTACGATTGTCCATAACCTCCAGTTTTAAAAGAATGTGAGTTTTAGTTCTGCTCTTAGAAAAAATAAATTCGTCATTTATAACTTATGCATTAAACAATATATGAAAAAAAAAGCACACACTGACAAACACACAAAAAGAAACAAAAACTAGGTTCCATTTTCGGTTGAGATTGACATTATTATGTGAAATTCAATGTGGACAAAGTACTCGTACACATTTCATTCATGTTTATTCAAATAAAGGCCAAAAAATAAAAAAGCTTTCGGTAAATGTTTATTTTCATAGCTGACACAAAGCTTGTTTTAATTAACACGTAGAAATAGCTTTTAGCAAATATTAAAAGACCAAAATCCTTATTATGCATGAGTGTAATAGTTAATTTACATCTAAGTTTATTGCTGAAGGATTTTCAAGACTTAAAATTTCGCAGTGTATTTATAACTTAACTGGATAACAAGTGAAAGCATTGTGTTTGCACATCATAAATCATTTTTACTTTCATGTTCATTAAATTTTATTAGTGATACAGTATACAACTGAGGTATAATTTGGTTGATTTCATTGTAGACATGGGGTGCTCAGACATGAAATCATTATAACATTGAGTTGAGTTGAGTTGAACAGGTAACATATGTTCCCCTTTTTCTACCTGTATTATATAGTAACAAAAGTCTGAAATATTTTGACAACTGATACATTGTCACAACATAATGATATGCAGATTAACTATTTGATAAAGATAATTAACCGTTACACACCCTTAAGCACTATATATACTTTGATTATATCTGAATTGTTATACATGTAGTATATTTATGTATTTATTACGGTAACCTCCTTGATAATGGCGTCAGCCTGTGTAAACTGTAGGGCAACCCTATCATGCCCTTGCAACTAATGGACACATAAAAAACTGGCCATTCTTCTGTCTATAACTAACAGAGGGGTTGAGTTAATACGTGCAGTTTAATGCGTTTTTCTACTTTATCTCAAAGTCAACTGGCACGTTTATTGGCCTACATATTGTATTATCCCCAAATCGTGTTATCCAAAAACTATCAATTTTGTTGATATTAAAAAAATCCTTCGATGATTTACTGTAAGCTGATGTTATCTAGATGAACAATTTAACAGATAGTATGATATAACACATCTAAATTTTGATCAAAATTCCTGTATTACACAAATGTCTTTATCTCAAAACCAAGATATGTTAATATGCATTAATAACAGTGGGATATTGTCTTCTTGCTTACTATCTAGTAAACCTATGCGTCTTAAGGAATGAAGTGTTGTTCATTTGGTACAAATTCCGTCTTTCTTACCGAGATAAATTCCATCAATAATATATATGGAAAACTTTACTGATCGATGATAAAATTCCTAGAGTATGTTTGCAACTTCCTGTTGTTTGCGTTTTTTTGTGTGTTTTTTTTTTTTTTTTTTTTTTTTTTTTTTTTTTTTTTTTTTTTTTTTTTTTTTTTGGGGGGGGGAGGGGGGGGGGTTCCCCAAGTTAAGTGTTGGTCATGCTCGAGATCCCCTTGCTTACTACCAATAGATATAATTTCAAACCATTTCTAAATAATAGTTTTGATAGACTTAAATCTGTTTCCTACTAGAGAAATTATGCGATGGATTACGACCACAAATGAATTTTTGACGTCCGGAAATGTATATAAATACTTTTTTTTAAACCTCTCACTTGAGTAAAAGAAAACTGCGGAACATCAAAGTAACATCAAAGTAAAACAGATATATATTGTTGCTCACTGAGTAACTAAGGAAAATACTTGAAATACACTTGGAAGATATGTCTTTCCTCTAAGTGGTACTTGTTCACTTGCTTACTGTTAAATTGTGATGTTTTACGTACATACAAGAAGTCAATCCAGACAGTGTTTTGCTTAATTTCTACCGGTTAAATATTAACCCGATTTCATTTGTTATATTTATTGATCTAAAGCTTGATTAAAATCACTATGAAACACATTACTGTATTAGCTGCAAAAATAATATGAATTCTGTTTTCATAAATGTTCGAAAACTATATAAAATATTATCACTATAGAAAACATTTGCTTATAATATCTCAACTGTTTTTGTAACATATTGAGTCAGGTAGTCAGGCTGTGCAAACATATGTTGCAAGGTATGTTGATAAGTTTTACTGAATGTTATAGACCGGAAGAAAATAATGGAGAAACGTAACGAGAATTTCGTTCAAAGTTTTGTACTTATTTCTTCGCAAATTGATTAAAGATTGCCTTACAAGCCGCTTATGTAAACGTTCCCGAGGATTTTAGCAGTGTAGCGTTGGCAGGGTTAGAGAGAAGCAGCGAATGCTGGAGCTATTGGATTCTGTTAGTGGCCGCAAGGTACACAACTAGTAGCTGTCAGCATATAAATGTCAAACGGTTCATGTTGCGATCAAATGCACGGTCAAATTAAGGACATGCTATTTCAACAAATACGTGGATACTGTACAGTGAAATAGTGATGGAGAAAAGTGAAATAATGTTTAGTTAGAGTTAATAGTTTTTGGATTGATATATTTCTGGAGAAGGAATATAATATTTATAACGTAAGTCTAAATTCTACATGTATTTTTTTCTTTTTCTTTCGGATGGTAAATAAATTTCACTAGAAAAATAAATTTTTATTAAGGTTTCGCTTTTAAAAATAAATAAAAATGCTCCATTTAAAAAAAAATGTTAACAGCATCTTAAAAGTTATAAAGTAGGACATCTGTAGAATACTTTTTTTAATATTTCATGTTATGTCCCAGCCACATCAGAATTTGAAATTTATATACAAGTACACCAATTAAGTTCATAATATTTATAGATTTTAAGAGGCATTTCATATAAAATTGTAGAAACTAATATGCAATAAATATGTTAAACATATCGGCTTAACAGCAACATAACTAGTCTGAGTATTCTATTTTTGTTTACTAATATTTGTTTACTCTTAAGCAAGATATTTTTATTACCGTATCACTGTATTTTGAACGTATACTTCATTTATAAACAATGGATGATTCTCATAGATCAGTGAAGAGTATTTCTTTTATATATCTCTGTTGTTTAAACTAACACTTTATATACGGGTAACGCTGAAAAAACCAAATGTCTTTTTTCTACATTAAAAATATTGTCAACAGTTCCTTTAAACTTGTCTGAAAACATAGCTAGATGACACAACAAAAGCTGCTCGTTCAAATTATTGGTCTATAAAATTGAATGTTTAGTATTTAAGTTTGATTGCCTAAAAATTGGTATTCAGATATTGTCAGTAGTCTGTTTCAGGAAGATTTTATTTTTTCTGAAGGATTTGCCTGTAAAATAATTGCTACGCTACGGTAGTTATATTTTTCTGCCTTTTGAAAACTCAGTAGATATATTTTCAAAAGGTTAATGGCAGAAAACTTATGTCTTCAGTTTGCTGTGAGTTGAAACTTCGTTGGATGTAGAAACAATAATATATTCTCCGAGGTAATGTTTACATTAAACGCTTAAAATGGCACCGGCAGGGCGTCATGGTCCTTGATAACTTTCCGGATGTAACTGTAAAATAATTGGTTCTGTACCGTAACTGAGCTTTAATTAGGATAAGTGGCAAAAAGCGGGGATTTTGGCTGGCAGTTAGTTGGTATTTAATTGGATCGCACAGATACACCCTCACACATACTTAAATGTACATATCACTTTGTATTATTTTCAGTTTTGATTTGATACGATAGTTTGATTTATAGTTCCTGGCCTATAGTTTACACCAGCTGTTATCTCCAATATGTTAACAAATTGATGTATTTAGGACACCTTTATAGATGTGGAGAAATGTTTATCCACATGTCGTATATAGAATAGAATGATCATTTATCATCACGACTGTACTTATCGATAAATAAAGAAATTTAGACCCCCATTATTAAACTGATCAAAAAGGCATCAGTGTCAAAATAAATAAACAGTATTATAAACATATTCGAATAGAGAAAGAGAAAATTGGATGTAAATTACTATTCATATTTAGTTTCATGATTAAGTTAGAAATTATTCGAAATAGGATATGATAAATATCGAATGTCATTTATTTATTTTTATCTGTGAATGATGCTTGAATTCAGCAACGTATTAACTATCCAAACAAACTGTAAATACTTGTGAATGTAATATGTCTGTCTGGAGTTGTCTACATTATTGATACTTGCAAGTTACTATTTTTGCTATATTTTATTGGTACTTGGAAAGATTTTGAAAAGAATAAATATATTTATATTACTTCTCCTACTGACAAGGAATATATTTATATTGTGTTCGTCAAATTTAATAGAAATAGAAAGTGCGGCACTGTTTCGTCTTCAGTTAGATAAAGGTATTTTAACCACTCACTGCACAGTTCCCATTTTGTGCTTCTGAACATTGTTCTAGTAACTTACCACTGGAGTGTGTAATAAGATGTGTTATCATTTTCTTCTCTCTTTTTTTGCCAGTTCTCATCTTGTTATGTTATGAATTAAAAGTCTTGTTTGTCCGTTTGTGTGTGTTTTGACTTTTTGAAGATGATAACCTAAATTCTACCCCCTTACGAAGATCCCGAGATGTTGAGACAATACCTTGAAAAGCCAAGTAGCATCGCCATTTTGTTCTCTACTTAATACTAAAAATCTGTCTTTATGTTTAAAACCTGAGAAAAACCTAGAATAAAAAGCATTGACCATCCATAAAAAATGCTGCATTACATGGCTTATGGCTTAAATTACTGTGAATTATATTTTCGGTTTTCCATTCGTCCTTTTAGTTTAAATCAAATAAATAATAGAATAAATTCTATTTAATATTTATATGTTCCTTTTCAGTTGTTTAATTGTATTATAGTGTAATGATCAAATATGAGAAACATTTTGCTGTACCGTTGTATGTTGTATTAATAGACTTACCTCACTACATTCTAATAAGATGTTGACATGTACCCCCCCCCCCCTCCCCATTGTATAATAATGTAAAGTGGTATATAAATCTTGTAATGGATTATATAATTAAGAAGCCGTAAATGTGCTATTGTTAGACACATTGTCAGTTGAAGATAATTCTACTGAAAACAACGAAAGAAAGAAAACAGTGTTTGTGACACTGAATATTAGTCCACAGCTTTTGGTATAGATTATGTATGATAAGAGTAAATATTTCTCTGATAACATTGGGACGTATCTCATACACTCTAATCCTGATAACAGCATTTGAATTGCCATCACCTGTTAATTCCTAATGGTCCTTGATATGATGTGATCTGCTTCGATATAAGTGTTTTTCTTAACACTTAATATCTTCTCTCTCTTTTTTAGATAACGAACCAGCACGAATTCCAGATTAACAAACAATGAGCATCAAGTGTTTTCATTCATTCATTCATTCATTCAGTCAGTCAGTCAGTCAGTCAGTCAGTCATTTGTTTGTTCATTTATTTATTTATTCATTAAGTTCGATTTTTTTCTCAAAAAAATTGGTCAGTAGATAATCAAATTTAAAAAGAAATGATTGAAAATATAGTTTAAGAAGTTCTTTAATGGCTAGAATGATTAAGATGACTGCTAAAGTTCTTGTGTCTGGTATTTTTTCAGATTTACAATGGAAAACAAAACTACCACAAGCCTGATGCCGACCATGAGCTGCAATATGTCAAACATGACAAATGCCTTCGCCTGTATGAGTACGACAGAGATCCTACAATACACAGCGCCACAGATCATCCTGATTGACAGAATTGTCTCCCCTATATGGTATTTCATTGGTCTCCTAGGCAACCCCATCTCTGCTGCAATATGGCTGTCAAGGTGCGAAAAGTAAACGAAATTAAGCAAGAAAAATATGCATGTTTATTGTAATTAAAGCAGTTCATTCACAGACGGTTAAACATAGTTAAATGTAAGTATGCGATACATTCTACACAACTATTTACAGAAATAAAGTTACATTTCATAGTTGTTTTGTATGCCAGAAAGTGTGCGTATTTTCCCTTGTGGAAAGGCGTGAAATCTGTCTTTAGAAGAACAATCATTCTTATTCCGTCACATGACAACCGTTACGAATGTACCTTAAGACAGATCCGCTTTCGACCGAAACGAAAAGGTATCATCCGGTTCAGTTCCCTAAAACATCCAACCAAACACAAAACGCAGTGTAGAAAAGAACTTGATCATCTCCGATAATCTGTAAATGAGCTGCTTAAGCCATGTTCTGTGGATTAATTTTTATGTAACATCATAATCATGACAATTTCTACACACATTTTCTAAACGCATTTTTGTTACTTATTATCAATAATTTCAAACAACAAATATTTGGTGCATGGATAGTAAGTTTATTATAAAAAGGTACCTCGCAATAGTTTTTCAAGATTTTCAATGTATCAAAGACTAATTTCCAATTTCGATAGACACAAAAGCTTTATAAGCACGCTAACAAACATACAATGTGTTTAAAACTATTTCTCGCGATTCATGTCGTAAATAAAGGCAGATCTCGTTGAAGTAGGTTAACAAAAAATAACAGGACTAGACTCAACAGTCGCTTCCGAGAGGAACTGTAAAATTATCAAGGTTGGAAACAGAATTGAATATTTGGTCATTAGTTACTCTTGGGTCCTATGCAAATGGCAAAATAATTTAATTCGTTTAAGCTTTTAAAATCTGCTAATGGTCGGTAGAAATTCGGAGCTAATAAGAGTAAACTTTTCTGACATCTTCCTTTATGTTTGGTAGGCTTGTCAGTATATAAAGAGTTCGTTTGACTTCATTTTGCTAGCTCGCTCAGTTCTTGAAGTTGGTTTCCAGATAGTTCTATATCTAGAATCCAACCGGTTAATATCGTGTATATGATCCTTTGATATAGTTCGCACATATTCATTGACAGAAATACGATGTGATTATCGGGTGAGGGATGGGGAAATAATTATAAGTCGGCTTTTTGTGTTGTGTTTTATGTTTTACCTGGAGACAGATTTTTTAAGATACAAGAAAGTTTACCTTAAAAGACTTGAATAAATGTTAAATATTTAGACACGACCAGTAGGAGGACGAAAGTGGCGATCAAAAATTAAAGCAATGTAACCGTTTCATTTTAAGATAATCAGACGCTCTGAAGAAATAATGACCCCGTTTCATTTTAAGATAATCAGACGCTCTGAAGAAATAATGACTAACTTTGTTAGATTATAATTAAAGTCGGTGACCCTCTCCAAGAGACCAATGAACACATCCACCGCGATATAAGAAGAGCGGTATGTGAACATGATGAAATGTGTGAACATCTAATCTACAAAACTCGGCCGTTAACGTCACACGTGAAGTTTACATACAGTTGTACAGAATTCTTACCATATGAAGTTTACGCGGATCTTGGTCAATGCGGTTTGAGCAGAATATTGATAAGTTTGAGATAAAATACATATAACTGTTTTAACACCTGTTACAGTATTAATACAAAGCTAAAGTGTTTTACAATGAATATAGATAGGGTCTAATGTACACTTGTCTCGTTATCTGACTAAACAGTTATATTGACACCCGGCTGTAATTACACTGTTGACAAAACAGCACATTTTCTCATTAAATATCCGCTCGTTCTTGTAAAAAAGAATCGCTCATTGTCACGACCATTGGGAATATATGCATTGTATGTGTTGATATGTTTTGTTTTAGGGCATCAGTTAGAGTGTTAAGGTGCCGTAGCGTATAGAAATTGATAGGGCGTGACTCGAACCAGTGCTCCCTGCTTGCAAGCTGGTGTTTTATCATCTTAGCTATAAGTTATTGTTGCTGTCACTGGCGCTTGATCAGTTACACGTTGTACCCTGTGCATGATTCTAGAAAACATGTGATTTATAAAGACTGTTCATCAATACATTTGGTGAGCTGTGAGCCGATGAGCCGTTTAGTTGTAATTATGATTAAATGCTCTATGACTTGAGTAACTGTTCCGGTAAGTTTCAAAGACATTCTGATTAGCATATCTTTTTTCCTACTTTGCATTCCTTATTTTGATTACTTCAGTTATGATTATCTGATGTTATACTAAATGAGTAGACCGACTATGGTAAGAGGGGCATAACTGTTGTAAGAATTTATCTTAAATTTGAAACAGCAGGTGCTTGCATTTATTCCTGTCATTATATCATGTAGGAAAAGTGACCTCTGTTTTCTGTATAAACTTTTGTCTGCCAGTTTCACAATGTATTAAGGTTTTTCCATTATGTGAACTAGTTAAGTAATTGTATACAGAGACGTTTATTTTTTGGAAAAAGTTTATCTATAAAGCTGTTGGAACACTTCTAATGATAAGAAAAAATCTGTTGATAAATATCTGTACTAAGCCACATGACTTGTACAAAAATGGTTAGCGTTGTATTTTATTTTTTTGATCCACGTCCATGTATTCGATCATTTTTCTGCGGATATTTTTCCGTTCCAAAGATAAAACCAGTGATAATTAATATTAAAACTGGCACTGAAACCCTTGAGATATGCACCATATTGTCTTCTAAGTTATGTATTTTTTAAATAGTAATCACAAATAAATCATGATAAAATGTAATCAACGTTGCACTATCAAAACTGACCTAGACTTCAGCCGGAAACCCAACCACTTTTAAGAACTGACAGTCACAATATAAAATGTATCTACTTCTTGAAAAAACGTATGTATTTACGACTGTTTTTATATACGACTTTTTATGTATAAAACCATAGGAAAGAAACATTTTGTCAGAATACTGTAATGTCCAGCACGTAAAGGTTGGTAAACTTTGTAATTGCCTGTGTTATATCTTAAATTTACAGTCTCCCAGAGTATAGAAGGCTTTTGTTCGCATTAGTTTTAAAAATTCAGTGATCAAAAAGAATAAATAAACTTACAACTTTTAATCATATTTCGATAGCGTGTTACACGCGAGCCTTTGAGTCAGCACAAATATTTACATATATTTCACAAGCTTCCATTGTTTGCAGACAGAAAATTGAATTCATTATTAACTAAGTCATATTGTGACGTGCATTAAGAAATACGGGAGAAATTAACTTTACTCATCTATCTCAAGTTCTAAGGTTTTTTAACGTCCCGCCAAGTCGCTTTCCGTTTGATTTTTTATCTACAAGTTCATTTTGTCTGACAAAGCACAGTACATGTTTACTTTATAAATAATTTATACAGTCGAAATTACACTTTATAGCCTTTTTTAAGTAACCAGAGGTTGTTTTCAAAGTGCGGTTCTGAAACACAATATGAAATACATTAGTTATAAATAACCAGTAAACTTAATTGTTTTGCCAAAACAGAGATACTTGGTCGAGTTTGGTTTGTTTTTCTTTAAAAAATATACAAAATACAAATCTGATAATTTCTTATTAAAATTGTTTCAGTCCTTTCTTTTCATCAGATTATTTTTAATGACTATATATCACCATTGAAGTTTTAGGGCTTCAAACCGTATCAAATAGTTGACCTTTATTCCAAATGTGTCCCCGAGGTTTACGATCGAATAGAATAAAACAAATACTTCCTAATGACTTTGGTTTGTGCTAAACGACTAAAAATGTCTGTATATTAGTTATATTGTGTTTTTGCCACTAAGAGATTTTTAGAATTATTTGAAGATGTTTGAAAAAACCTATTTCTACCCCCTCCCCCACCAACACAAAAAAAGAAAAGTAAAATTTTCATACTCAACTGGTCAAAGATTAAAAATACTGCAAGCACTTGCGTACACTGTTTTAATGTCCAGTCTTAAGAATTAAATTCAAGCAATTTTCTGTTATGAGCAGCTTGTTGTTCCTTAAAAACAATTGCCTTTTTCTCACGACGGTTAAGAATGAAACAGATATATCTTGAGCGTGTTTCCTAGACATCGTTTTCATACGATAACACCTTAAAAACGTCAGACATAAGAACCTTTGAGACAACATCTATGAACAAGGTTGCTTGTGTGTTTACAATGCAGACAAAACAAGCCAGACCGTTGATTTATGGCCAATACCTCTGGGAAAGGCAATGAAGCAGTTACGTCTTGTATTTTCCTTTCTTGGAGTTTATTACGTGTGAGCTTGAATCTAGTGTCTAAGGACTTCAATATCTTCTTTGTTTTCTACAGAAAAATCTGCAAGACGAATTCCTCCGCCGTGTACTTCGGTTCTCTTGCTGTTGTTGAGACCATTTATCTAGTGCTACACTTTATCCAAGAGCTGGAGTTTGCTTGGGGTGTCAACACTTTCAGAACACAGGCAACGTGTGAAATATTCAACTTTCTGTATATTACGCCACAATATTTGGTATGATATACCTTAAACTTATAGAAACATTCGTTTTGTGTATAACATGTAACAAGTAGAAATGAATAAATAAACAAAAGACTCAACCAAAAATAATTACTTTTTGTGCATATATAGACTATGTACAGCAGAGTTTTCCATTGGTTAAAATGTTTGTTATACAGTCAAATGTAGAAGTTTAATACCGACGTTGCCCTTTATATTTCCTGTAAACGTTAAAGTGCAATAAGATAAGAAAAACAAATATTTTAGATGGTATTTATAAATTAATAACCCAAATATTACAATTTGCTTTGATTTACTTTCCTTTTCTAAAAATCTTGATACATTTTTATATATGTTGCAAGAAAACAAATCGAATTCAAACTTCCTTAAGTTTTTATAAGGCGAAATAGGTCTAGGTAAATCTGTCATATTTTGACGGGCTATGAGAACTACTACATTAGAATGGTTTAATTTCTCGAAGTGAAATCGAATACGATGGTGAATTTTGTGTCTTTCGAAAAACTCTCTATAAACAGAATTGAGGAACAGATTTTTCAAGGCAGTTTATAGTTGCTGTTATGAATCTTATTTCACTGTTTCAGCTGTATTTGTTGCCGTTTTCTATATAATGTTAATTAATCAAGAGTTATTTTCTAGTTTACACTGACCTGCCAATGTGTGAGGCTTTAGAACCTTCTGTCGTAACACATTTTGCGTCATTGTATTTCTAAAGCTTTCATATTTGTCAATATAGACCGCAGTTACACAGTTATGATCAGGTTAAATGAAGTTCTTCTGTTTCTTAAATGACAACACATTAAGATGTATACATGTTTACATTTATTTTTGTTTGCTTTGAATCTATCAATATTAAAAATGAAAACATGTTCTTATATATTTTGCAGGTTCCTATGCTAGTGCTCGGCTTCACTACAGAACGCTATATTGCAGTTTGTCATCCATTTGTCAAGGAAAAGTACTGCACAGTAACTCGTGCAAAGATTGTTATTGTTTGCATGTCAGCACTTTCAGTTGTAATCGGGCTATTTCAAATCTATATTTGGGCATGGGATGACGTTCTTGGCTGTGTTTTTCGGCCAAATACAGAAATGTTCAATCAAGTGTGGACTTGGGTTACAGAAATGTTGCTGTTTGGCGTAATACCAGTCGCTTGCCTCGTCATAAACATACTTGTTATTCTTGAAATAAGGCGTCTGTCGATTCAGAGTGTTGCGCATGGTCAGAACACAACTTCCGGAAACGCAGCGTCAACAACAACACTATTGTGTGTTTCGTTTTATTTTATTTTTACGCTTTTGCCTGCAACTATCGTTTATGCCATTCAGACATCTATACCACAGGGAAACTTTCATTTGCCACTCCATTTATGGAATGACGATCCAGTGTGGAGTAACTATTTTTCGTATTTGACTATCAAGAAGATAGTAGAAGAAATATGCTTGTCAAACTACGCCACCTACTTTATCATATACTACGCCACCGGCGTTTACTTTAGACGAGAGTTCAAAAATTTGTTTGGGATTAAAAAGAAGAAGAAGTCCAAAGGATCGGGCAATCGTGCAATGCTCTCCGACTACAGCATTGTCCAATCGAATGGAAGGAATACGTCATGCACAGAAACAATGATGGTTGATTCGCCGAGTGACACGTGTTAATTTCTGCGAATCTTATCGCGACGACATGTTTTCCACATGATATCAGCAGTTATTTCATAAACAGCTTTAATAACCACGAATATTTAAGTTAACTTAGTTTCTTATATGTCGCTTTCATTTGATATAGCCATTTCATTCTTGGGCTTCAGATAACCTTTCATTATAGTTTTCATTTTTTCATACTATATACATATCAAACAACTTACAGTTTTCTCATGCATCATAGTGAATATATTGAGTTATTTGTCATTGCATGTTGACTATGAGAGTTTTATATAAAATCATTTAATGTTTTCAATCTTGTCAAGTTTTGTCCACATGCGCATTATTTGATGTTCATGTATAACAACAATAAAACCTGAGTAACAAAGCCTGTTTGCAGCTTGCAGCACTGATAGCCTATATTATTATAAAGCGGTCAAACGTTTGAAGCTCGTGTAGGCCTATGTTAAACTTGTCTCATTTCAAACCAGTCCTAAACTTTAATGTATTCGATTTTTATCCGTTGGCATTTGTTGTTACATATCTGGACTTAACGCAAATGTGTTCTGCTCAAACTATGAACATATAACTCCAAATTGTTTGTGCTGGAGATAAACGAAACACTTCTGAATACATTGGAGCTCTTTCTGGGAGGGCCCAGGGTTTTAAAAGTTGTGCTTTGAAAAGAAAAGTTTAAGATAATTGAGTGATGCATTGCATAATTATTATTTTATTTTAATAATTAAGTCTCATTTCTAAAGAATAATAAAACCGTATTAGATACTAACACTGACTTCTGTGACGCTTTTTTATAAAACATAACCGTAACGGGTTAGCTGCCAGGAATTAAAAATTAAGCTTTTAGAATAACCATTTTCTCCAATATCGAAACACTTTGCAGACTTTAACAGATCTTTGGTGTTTTCAAGTGTGTTCAGATTGATTTGGTATATTATATTTCCAAGTTAGTTGGTATTGTGCCAGTCTTTGTACTTCGTTTCAATCAAAATGAGATAACAAAACGCTGTTAATATATACTTACAGGCTTTTAGAACTTAACCATCGCACCTGAAGAGTGACTGTTGAAATCTTGATTTGGAAAATAGTAATCATTATTGATATTTCTGTTTCACGCCGGCGAAAATATAACTTACCTTCCAGTTCACCTCGCCATAATTATCTGTCAAAGACGAAAAGAAATAAAGTTTTTGTAATTTGTAAGATCAATACTATATTTCTACTCTTTGATTCATTGGCTGTTGGTGCTACGCCTTATTTTATCAGTCAAAGATCGTGTGAAACCTTTCCGAATTTTACAATGCCGTTCATGTTCCCTTTTCATTGTCAGAGCAGTAGCCACTTCTATGAATTTTTAACCCGTTCCTGTTCGAAAATTAACTAAACTGATATTATAAGTGTAATGTTTTAAAAGATGATTACTAGTGAAAAAGAACACGTTGTTAGAATTTAAAATATTAACCAGCTTTTCATTTTCTTCGAAACTTAACTGTATCTCAAAATTACATTTTTAATAGTTTCTCAGTTTATACCAACTCCTCATAGATATTGTTTTACTGCCTTGATATCATAATTAAATTCCTTCAAAGACTACAACTTTAAATTTCGCATTTCCGATTTCTCATAAATATTTTGATAGTAAGCTAACTGTCTAATTCATTCTCATAAACTTTCTTTACCGTATTTTTTTCTGGATATATTTCATTAATTATTAGTAATACAAGTCTAGAAGCTGGAGATAAATCAAAGCCAGTATCCAGTAAAATAAAGTCCTTGTTAGTTTTTTTTCCGGAAAGAAAGATGTTCTCGTTTGAAGTAATTTATTTTTAAATCTTTGAATCAAAACAATGCACTGAGTCACGGCCAAGATTTTAATTCCAAGTCTATCATATTTACAAACTTTTATGTATTTGGTAATCATGTTAGTCCAGTTACTTTTTATCGGTTTGTGATATTAAACATAAGCCCTTAAACAACATGTGTAATGGGTGTAAAACTGTATCTTTGAGAAAAGCTTATAAAATGGAAACAACTGTAGACTTGACCAAAATATATCATTATGTGATGTCATTATGATCTATTTTTTTTTATTGACGTAAGCCGTATGACCCGCGCTCGTGATTTTTTTATGTCCACTCGTCTTTTGTTCACGCAAGAAGACAATCGGTTTGTTACATCAATCTCAATATTGATGATTATAACTCTTGGCAAAATGTCATTCTTTATAGATACTCTCCAATTCTTATACAAACTGTACGATGTTGCCATACAAAAGCGATAACATAGGTAAGTGGTTGTAATTATACATAGAAATCCTCCTGAAACGAGAAATGTAAACCGGAATCAATATTATATTGTTAAAGTGGTGGTTTTACTGAAAACAGGATTTACGGGAACAGTTCCTAGATAATTTTCAAAATCATTGATCGACCTAGTCCCGTCTCAAGAATCACATTTTCAGTCTCGGTTTCAGCTGAGACTGACTTTATCTAAGTTGAGTTAGAGTTCTGAGAAAGTGTTCACATAATTATAAAAGGTCATTATTATTTGTCTACTGAAGATTTACGGATTGGTGCTACATCTTGATTTCATGAATTCATTAAGCTCTCTACATATTAAAACACAATTTTATGGAGACCAGGGGAAGCGAAAATACAATATTAATGGTTAGTTATATTTATTTTATCAGATCCGTCCATTTCTGTCATTTTATCGACCGTCACTTTTATTTTACAATTGATCCTGTTTTTTCATCGTATGTTTTTTTTTCTAGAACTGATAAGAAATTATTCAGGACATTTAAAGAGACCACCCAGAGTAAAGAACATTATAAAATTAAACAAAAAATGTCGACCATCTACTTATTAATAATTTCAAAAAAAATTCATGCCATAAAATCTTTGAAGTGTATGAAAAAAGAAAGGTTTATACATTTAAAATGTAAAAGGTTTACATGTGAAGCTCAGGCAAAGTTGCGCGAACGTAGGGATGGTGTACAGCCTTTATCTTTATAAATCGCCTACAGCCCAATCCGGTTCCTTTAAATATGAATAAATATATCCGATAGCCCATGATAAGGCCTAATCTTCACACCTGTATATCAATTAAACTACAAGTACCTTTTACAATTTTGAGGAACATTAAATTCTAAGCATTTTTATAAGAGCTTCGCTAACGCCGAAAGGAAGCTTAAGTACCCGATGGATGGGCAGACAGATAGTCTTAACGTCATCTTTTTGTTGAAATTGTTTCAGATTAAGTAAGCGGTTCAAATGGTACAGAGCAGTCAAGAAATATTCGAACCAGAGTCGGCTAAAACCTGAGCTCTGCATGTTGTCTCAAAGGGGTAAAGTTTTAAGTCAAAACGTTTCGATTTCCCCCACCTGTCAATGTGATACTGATGACAGAGTGGACACAAATTGTCAAATAGTTTCAATTTTCTTCAAGCAGTTCAGAAGGACATGTGGTCTGTTAAATATAACGTTTTACATCATCACATTATGGTTAACATGTCTGCCAAACGATTTTAATTTCTTTCTAGCAGTTCAAGATATATACGAATGGGAGAAAATAATAAGTTAATAACTAACGAATGGTCGGACAGACGGAGGGACGATCAGCGGCATAAATTTCTTTAGGAAAATAAGGTGTCTTTGTCGAGTAAGAGGTTTGGAAATGGATAACAAGTCGACTTTACACTTCTCCTTCACTGATTTTTATAAGTGGGGTTCTCTTAAATGGCTTTAATATAAGTTAAATTTATTTAGACTCAGCCGGAAAGAAAGCAAGATCAAGACAATCGAAATATAACAGAGATTTTTCTCGGCAAAGAAGCCAGACGTGCAGGAGGAAGTACACACAAAGCTGATTATGATAAAAGTTTGTACCTTTCCGAGGTCACAATAAAGGCATGCTTTTGATATATAGAGAGCTTTTTGTAATATAAACGAAACATGAGTACATACACAAAATAGGGTATGTAACATTCAGAGGTTGATGTCACGCATGAAGATTACTTAAAATGTTCGTAAGATTCACACCGTGTTAAGCTTAGTCAGATGGGAAGCTTACACCTTCACAAATCTCATCTTAATATGGATTCTAAGCAGAATATTGATAATAGTTGAAATAGAATTCTAATGACCGTTTCAACGCCTGTTACCGTATTAATGCAAAGCTCAAGTGTTTTATTAATGAATGTAAATCGGATCTTGTGTACACTGGTCTTTTGTTCTCTGACAAAAAACAAACAGGTTTTGGCTCATCAATATCCATTTCGGCTGTGTTACACTATTGACAAAATATCACATTTTCTTTGTAAATACCTGTCTCTTATTGAAAAAACATTCAATGTCACGATCAAGTGACATAGATGCATTGTAGGTGTTGACATGTTTGTATTAGAAATTCACGTTGTTAGCGTTTAGAAAAGTAATTCACCCCTTTATTCGTAAAATGTCAACGGAACACAAAATGGACATACGAATAGTAGACTGAATCGCAACATTCATTAAATTGTAAAGTTTGTTTGTTACTAGACTTTAAGTCTGTAACGTTATATGGATTTGTGGCATTACTTGAGGTTTCTATGTTTAAGTTTTTACCAAGTGTGAATTATGTCAAATGTGAATACACGATCAACGTTAAATGTCATCGAATGTGCACATTTTGATAAAACGGGAATATGTCAAACTTTTCTAGACCTTTACTGGACTATAAATATGTCTAAAATCCCTCCGTCGGAATATTGCAGGGTTCAGTTGCGTATTACACTTTCAAAGGTCAAACTTAAGCAGATATGTGAAGGGAAATGGTTCAACAAATGGTTGGGAATCATGATAAGTGCTCTGTTAAATTAATCGAATAAACGTATTTGAAGCTGATTAACCAGAAATTTTGGTAAGAAGATGCTTGCTCCATATTTTGAAAACTTCAGTTAATACAATATAATGGAAGACTTCAGCGCCATTGGACATCGGCACTAGAAGAGGCATATCTACTACAAAATGATATCTTTAATACAAAACATCTTGTGCTTGCTTTTTTGTCAAGCATTTTATCGTGCAGTCGTTAGAGAAAAGTGACTTTATGGTTTTCTTTATAAACTTTCCACAAAGTTTTCATATTGTACACTTCTACCCGTATTTTTAGTGGTATATATTACGACTTTAAAATAATACCTGTCTAAACATTTGAATAAAATTAATTAAATAAATCTGAGAACAGACGTTTGTACTTTTGGCCATTTAGTGTATGGCATTTATAGAATTATTAACTTAAGGTTGTTTCGACATTTAAAAAGATATATATTGGTAATGCTTTCAAAGCACTTTCTGTTTTAGACAATACTTATCTATACACCTTATAGTTTTTCCACATTTTGACAATATCCCTACACGAGTTTTTCTTGTGTGTTCGTAAGTTTACAGTGCAGACCAATTATTTACGACCAATACCTCTGGGAAAGGCAATAATACAGTTGAATATTTTGTTATTCGTTATTTGTCTTGCTTTCGCTTGAATCGGGTGCCTTGAGGTCTTCCATAGATTTTGTCACAAATATTTTCAAGACGAATTCCTCCGCCAATGAAATAGGTTCTCTCGGTGTCGTGGAGACAATATTTTATTACCACACTTATTCAACGGTTTGCCTAGGGAGTCAATACCTTCAGAACACATGCCAACGTGTGAAATTACCTTCAACTGTGACTTTATATATTTCGCCGTAATGTGGAACATATTACATTCTGCCAACGGAAACCGTTGTATTGTCATTGCTATGTAATATGTGGAGGTTAATAGAAAAAAGAACCCTTAACCAGAAAAAAAATAAATAAATCGTTTCTATAACTTATTCTCTTTTCTTCTTCATGTATGTAATATACAAAAAATATCGATTTTGGTATGTTTCATGATCTTTGTTACCAATATATTCTTCACGAAAGATGAATGATACTTATCCCGCTTACAATTTGCAAATAAAGCTATGAGACTATAATTGAATTGAAATGAGAAATCCATTTAAACGTTCTTATTGTTTTACCATTTTCTAGTTTTACATGCTGATTCAGCCAGGCAATTCTATGTCTTCAGATGTTTCTAGTTTGAACCGGATTTCTTGTCATTGTTGTAATTATGGTGAATTATTCTGTAAACTTTATTCTCGCTAGAATGAGAAAATTATTTAGGAATGATTCACGTATGCATCGAATAATCGAATAATTGTTCACATATACTTTCAAAAATTCGTTTAGACTAAACTTCTCCTATTCTCTTTCTACTTCAGTTAGTATTACAACTGAGTCAAACCCATTAAACATTTACTTAATTTTTACTTCCTTAATTTTGAAACTATATCAGAAAGATCTTTTTGAAACTGAAATATTTAGTTCCAGTGAGTTATTTGAATTCATCTGTTAGAACATTAAGAAGGAACCCGTTTTATGTGCACTTATTTGTTCAACGAGTATCTTTTGATAAATCTTTTGAAAGAAAAAAAGCCAATAACATTAACTGAGAATAAAACATACAAACATGCATTTATAAATGTTGGTTATTTAAAGAGACATATCATAAAATTTAATGCATTCCATTTCTTTTAAAATCCTATAAATCTGAATATTACTGAATGAATAATTTACCTGATGTCAACGTGTCAGACAAAAATTCTAAGCAAAACAGGTGAACTGTATGCTAATATAGAGCTATTGGTGAATTACCATTTATCAAAACTGAACGCATTCTTAGTGTGTGCATACCGTAGGAAAACATTTGTTGATATATGTTCTTCTTAACATCATCACTCCTTTTTCTATTTTTACGAGAATGGGCCAATAAAATGCATATGTAGTATATTATCAGTTAAATTCAGGGCATGTCCTTCAAACACATCTTATTCCATCAGTCTCTGGATACTACAAAACAATCTGAAAAAAACATTTTCCGAGTACGTCATACTTTTAAATTAATATCTTTATGAAGGGATAATCTATGACAGTTCAAATATTTCCTGCACGTTTTCAAGACGTTTTTTTTATTAAAAAATACAAAATGATTTTTCCTTTTAATCTGAAACTGTTTTGTATGTATTTTTAACTTTTTCCTAAACCTATTAGTTGGAGGGTCAAATCGCTGATCAAAGACTTGCATTCACTCAAGATTCGGCAAACCGGGTTGGAAAGAGAATTCCATGTGCCAGAGTGACAAATTTACCCTTACTTATCATACTTTATCTGATTGTATGTTTTATTATTATTATTATTATCATTATTATTATAATTATTATTTAGTTTAACGCATACACCGTCAAAGAATGAAAGGAAATCGACGTCAGTTACTTTTGTTCCGATATTCTCTGCTGCTGACATTTTAATTATTTCGTTTCTATTTCTTAATAAGAATATGTCTGCAGAATTTTTTTTCTCATTTCTTGATACGAATTATTTCCATTTGTTTTACATAAGACACCTTGGCAGCGAACACAAATAGCTTGCAGACTGTAAATATTTTTAGTCTAAATACTCAAGCAGAATAATTACTTGTTTATTACCTGCAAATGTCAAATGCACTGCTTCAAGCATTATATTCAATGCTCGTAAAGTCTAGAATCAGCCTGAAGTAAAGACGATAAACATAGATGGACTGAATTGTATTCGTATGTAGCGCGTACATCAGTCGGCTGTCAGACAAATTTGTTATTTACCATTATTGCAAAGCAGTACCTATTGTAATTTACAGACTATTCAGAATTTTGCAGTTTACATTTAATTACTATAAAGTTAAATAAGCGTTACGGTAATGAAATATGTGTCGTCATTTACAAGCCACAATGGTCTGAATTTGATCCGTATTATGTCAAGGTTTTTTACCCAATGGGGACCTACCGACATACAAAGTTTTCCCTGAGATTTCTTTCTTCTGAATTCGTTCACCTGCTATTCGCGTTAATCCGGTTATGTTTCCGCCGTTTGGGCTGGACAACTAAATTTTGGTTGCTTCGAAGTTATTGATTCCAATTATTAATAAATCCGTGTTTACTCGATCTATAAATAATGAGTATTTTGTACTTATAACATAGATTAACGCGCATTCTTAAAGTATAAAGTCTCAAAAATAAACATTCAAACTGTTCAAAGCAGAATAGACTACTCCAGTAGATAGTTCCTTAATTTGTTTTTAGGCCCCTTTTGGGTTACTCCCTTTATTCTTCCCGTCACATGGTAATGTATAGGTCGGGGAACCATCCCATACTAACCTTACAATCATAATGGGTAGAAAAGACTATATGATTTACAAATCACGGTATCATGGAAGTTTTCATTTACTATTATAATATTAACACATAGTAAGTTATGATCGGCGGGTGTTTATTCAATATTGTATTCATGACCTCGTTCTATATTACAAAAAAGGAAAAGCCAAATTTATGTACGTACAACAGAATAGCAATTTTGACGCCATATAAAAAGGAACAGGTACAATGTAACTTCATGAAAAGATAATTAATGGATAAATAATTTTTCTACCAGAGACCAATATTCTTTCTTTTTTCCAGTTTTACGGGTTTCTTTATTTATTGAAGAGGCAAGCATTAAGCTTTTTAAGCTTTTTTAAGGCCTTGCAAAGACGGTTAAAAAAACATGTCTTTTACACAAAAATATGTTGTTGTATTTTTAATTTCTAAACATAATGTATTAACATGCATTGAACTTCGATTTGTCTATCCCAGTATGAAAGATTTAGCATTTATGTAAAAATCTGCGTCTAATAATTTTACGGCGTTTTGGATCTCTGTAATTAAAGATTGTGCATATATAATCCAAGAACAAGTGGAGTAAAGATTCCTTATCATTTTTACAAAACGAGCATTCATCTGTTTTACTATCCGCATCTTTAAAAATAATACATTTGTTCCCAATACTCGATGAATTATTCTTGTTTGAAACATTTGTAATTAAGAATCTTATCTAATTTCGAAAACACATTTAGTTATGTTTTTCCAATCTGAATTTTCAATTAGAAAAACTTGTGACCATTTTTAGATGCATACGGGAATATCCTTATTTTCTATAATAATACTGTACCTATGACGTATACCTTTTATTTCACTTAGTATGGGCACTAGATACAAAGATACAAAGGTATAACAGGACATAAATCATCATACAAGATTTTGATAAAGACAGAAAAGAATGAAAATGCTCTACTGCTACTGCTGTTACTGCTACTGCCAATTTCACGTTTTGTTTACTGCTACTGCTGTTACTGCTACTGCCAATTTCACGTTTTGTTTACTGCTACTGCTGTTACTGCTACTGCCAACATCACGTTTTGTTTACTGCTACTGCTGTTACTGCTACTGCCAACTTCACGTTTTGTTAACTGCTACTGCTCGTACTGCTACTGCCAACTTCACGTTTTGTTTACTGCTACTGCTGTTACTGCTACTGCCAACTTCACGTTTTGTTTACTGCTACTGCTGTTACTGCTACTGCCAACTTCACGTTTTGTTTACTGCTACTGCTGTTACTGCTTCTGCCAACTTCACGTTTTGTTTACTGCTACTGCTGTTACTGCTATTGCCAACTTCACGTTTTGTTTACTGCTACTGCTGTTACTGCTACTGCCAACTTCACGTTTTGTTTACTGCTACTGCTGTTACTGCTACTGCCAACTTCACGTTTTGTTTACTGCTACTGCTGTTACTGCTACTGCCAACTTCACGTTTTGTTTACTGCTACTGCTGTTACTGCTACTGCCAACTTCACGTTTTGTTTACTGCTACTGCTGTTACTGCTACTGCCAACTTCACGTTTTGTTTACTGCTACTGCTGTTACTGCTACTGCCAACTTCACGTTTTGTTTACTGCTACTGCTGTTACTGCTACTGTCAAATTCACGTTTTGTTTACTGCTACTGCTGTTACTGCTACTGCCAACTTCACGTTTTGTTTACTGCTACTGCTCGTACTGCTACTGCCAACTTCACGTTTTGTTTACTGCTACTGCTGTTACTGCTACTGCCAACTTCACGTTTTGTTTACTGCTACTGCTGTTACTGCTACTGCCAACTTCACGTTTTGTTTACTGCTACTGCTCGTACTGCTACTGCCAACTTCACGTTTTGTTTACTGCTACTGCTCGTACTGCTACTGCCAACTTCACGTTTGATTTAATTTCTACTGCCAACTGCTACTGCGTACTGCTACTGCCAACTTCCTATTAGTGTACTGTTTTGCAATAATGGTAACACAATAACAAATTTGTCCGACAGCCGACTGATGTATGCGCTATTAATGTAAAACATTTCTTCAAATCTGTTTTATAATATCAGATGATATTATTTATTACTTTTTGACTTGCTAACTTTTTTTCAAAATGCATGTAAAGTAGTTTAAAAAAGGCGGTTAAGAAACAACTTAATAGCAGTCCAGCCCTGATGCTTATTTGCAAAAGGTGTTAAAATGGCATCGACATACGCCCATTTTTTTACTACTCTGGTGTAAGATTTAATTGCCGTGCAAACATTTGCAAATACCACTTAATGAATTCTTGTCTTTCAACATGTCCACAACAGACAGACAACAGACAACGATGTTTTTCCTGTATTGAAATAATTTCTCTTAAATTTCTCTTAAATACTTGCTCTTAAAGCAATATATGATGTCACCACAGCGGAAACTGTGTATGCGATGACATGTTTGTATAACGAAAATCAATCACTGTCCGTGCTGAATGAAATATTTCCACAAATGTATTTATGAAATTATTCTTATTGCAGCTTCTGGAAACCATCACTAAACAACCGATTGTCACCGTTTAATTAGAGTAATATTTCGTGAACTTTTATTTAAGCATATTATATTACCCATCGTGTAGGCTTTCAGCTTTCAGATCTTGCTGCAACGGTATGGATCTTCTTTCGAATTTCTGTCCGTCTATAATGCAACATGGGACGTATTTGAATATAATATTGTCATGGTAGTCCGAGATGAGAAACTAACTGCCTACACACCGTAGTAAATTTTAGAAGTTCCTTTTATGTTGTTTATAGCAAGTGTCCACTTATTCGTTTGCACACATTACATCAGATTGTCATCACTAATGATTACATGTGATAACTCTGAAACCATTGAAAATTTTTAACCATATTTAAGAGCTAACATCCCAGTGAAGTACCTCCTAACTTACGTACTTTCGTTTGTAACAGAAAGCATCTCATTCTCTTCTTGTGATTCATGTTCATATTATTCTTTAAATTTGATACTTTTAAAACTAATTCTAATTAATCATCTATTTTATAGCTGTAGTCACACTCCGTCTAGACTGACAATCATACTTATCAACCATACGGAACACTAAGCAACGAGCTGTATTGTTCACCTCGTGCAGGGTAAATCTGAATGTTTTATTTTATTTCTGACTAAGTTATGTGTTCAGTATATTGATATTAAGTTAATATTATTAACAATACAGATATTACTGATGAAAAACAAAACAACTTTGAACTCTTCACTGTTGTCCTGTCCTTGTCGCACTAACACTTGACGAGTTTTATTACTCTCCCATTTCTGAACAATGGTCTCGGTGTGTGAATGGAACATTCTCCTGTATCATTAATACTGTCTTAAATCATAAACATTCGTTGAACAAATGAAGTTCCTATTCCGATAATGGTGATGACTTTAGATTTTTATGTTACACTTAGTCTAAGATCATATCTCGTCAGATTTACATGCGTCTTCTTTGAGCGAAAAGATTCATTATTTACAAATTTGTAAATTGATCTGTTACAACATATATCATCAACCTGTTACAGTTTAGTGTCACTCCAAAGAATATGCAGACAAGAGGCTTAATGAAATAGAATATATATATACGATTCAAGTTAGAATAGAAATCCTGAAAAACTATTGCTTTATTCGAAATTATGTTTACTGGTAACACATGCAGGGAAAGGCTCCCATTACATTTTTAGGTAGACGGGGCATTCACTGAGAAAAGTACATCTAAGGAATTTAACTTCTATGCTTACGACTTTTTTTATAAATGCTGTAAACAGTTTATTTCCAACCGCTGAAGGTCTGATTGTCCGTCCGTTGATATATTCTGCATAAAAAAAATCATTAAAATACCCTAGTTGTTTCAAAAGTTTTACGAATGAAAGAAAAACAAAGCGTATTATTGACCCTTACCCGAGAGACATTGGTTAGGTAGAAAGTAAGTGAATAATGTCTTGGGACACCTGACCTGTTTAAACTGAGTTCAGAGAAGAAATTTAGTGTATTGGAGTTACTTGTAAACGTTTCTTTTCCTTTAGAAGTTAGGCAATAAAATACGCACAGAACTGACTGTAAAGTCCCAGGATCACAAAAGTAGTTTTAAGTATTTTAAAGTGAATACAACATGGTTCGATCATTATCCTATCACTACATTTTTTTTATATCCCGTAAAATCAATGTGATACTGAGACTTTAAGCTACACAGCTCATTTAAACTTTTGAAAATGAAGCTTTACGTACTTGTGACAACTGCGAATAATTGTGAATGTTGAGAATGTCTGAAATATAATGTGTCATGGATTGGGGGATACTGGCGATCACTGTAATCAATCGTCGTTCAAATCTTAATGACATTTGCATATAAACGCTATAATAGCCAGCTGACAAGAATGAATATTTGGTTCACGTCGTGTCCACTTTGGTAGTGGGTAAAAAAAAAACGTAATAAAGTTCACTCATGTCAAGGTTTGTCAACTCTTGATAGTAAACAAAAAAGGTCTACATCATCAAATGATGTGTTTAGATCAATTTCTAGTTGCAAATGTCATCTCAAAATTTACCAGACGCCCTAAAATTCTTTGTGTCTGCTTGCTATAAAGATGTGCGGCACGGTTGGTATCAGTGGATGCATCACAGAAGGAAAACAAAAAGACTATTACAGATCTATTTGCCGCAGTAAAGATGGTGGACAAGATCTGTTGGCTGGTGTTAAGTTTCAAGTCGAAGATTGGAAGGAAAAAGAAACTGTCTATTTCTTTGTTTGATGTCAGTTAAGATATGTTCGCTTTGGCGGAACGAATAAAATCATGCTAAACATGTGATTGATGTTTGCTACGAAGATGGTGGAAAGGATCTTTAGCACCTATTTATAGTTATAGTTCATTCAAAATTTTACTGTAAAATGCCTCCATCTCGCTGTAAATATGTTAGACTAATTCCTGAGCCCTTGTTTGTTAGACAAGTTAAAGCTAACGCCTTCTTTTTTATCAAAGTCATTTGAAACATTTCATCGCCACACCACGAATTAAACCATGCTATACCTGTTACAGACCTCTTGTCTGCTGTGAAGATTAAATAATTTATTCAGTGATAGATCTGCCGTTTGCTGTTCAGATAGTGAAAAAATCTGTATTAGCACTGGTCAATTCGTTCCAGTTAAATCATGTATTCATGTGATAGATTTGTTGTTTGCCGTGAAAATGGTAGACAAGATCTTTCACAGGAGATGAACGCATCGTGTCCAAAGTACAAATCTACGTTAGATTATGATACATAACTTGTACCCTGTCCCCTAGTAACAGTTTGACCATACCACGTGGTAAATGGCGTCATATAGGCTGTCGCAAGCAGCTTCGTTTTGGATCAATTCGGAGGAGAAAATTGCTGTATCTTATTTTTTCATCAATCTTAAATTTTCAATGGTATATGCGCATGCGAAGCGGAAAATTATGCCCTACACATTGGTCCTGACGATTCATTTGTCAGATGTACAGAATTTTCTAACATCATTACTGTTAGATGTCTCTGAAAACCCTTTAAACTGTACTTTGAATACTTTACAAGAATTTGCTTTTTATTCAGGTTTAAAGGTTAATTTTGAGAAAACAAATATTGTATGGATAGGCGCTTCAAAATATAGCATACGGTCAATAAAAACAAAATAGAAATTAAATTGGAGTACTACTTCGTTTTAAGTGTTGGGTCTCGTCAAAGATATTCTAAAAGAAAATGGTACATTTCTTGATAAGCATGAGTTAGAAAGGAAAACGGGTTTAACTATAATTTTTTAATACATCTAGGTGTCAAAAATGCGGTGAGGAAATCTTTATCAAATAACATTTTAAAGATAATTCCCTTTGCATAGAGTATATCTTCTCTTATAATACCAGCTTACCTGAAGGCTTACTTTAAGAAAAAAATATATTATAGAATCATTGCATTATATGAAAAGTTGTATGTCTAGAGATTATGTTGTTTCTGAAAGTTTATATAGTTTGAAATAATTTTGTTAGGCTGGCAGGGGATTGTTCCCCGACCCCTGCTTAGTCTATGGACGGGGAGAATAAACGGGGTTACCCAGTTTAGAGGCCTATAAAAAGTATAAATAATTTCAGTTGATTAAATAATTTAAATGGCATAAAAACAAGTAAATACAGAACTGCGTTGACAAAGTTCATTACTGTCTTCATACAACCTCGTAATTTCGGAATTCAGGTATAACGGAAAGAAAATGTACGAACAGGAACTGTCACTGTAAGATGACTATGCCCCCGAAATGGTGCTTTGACCTTTGAGCTGAGAACCAGTCATTCAGGAGTCAAGTCAAATGAATATAGGTCAGTGGGAAGGTCTTGTCCAAGTATGAAATATATCCACTTCCTAACGTGGAAGTTATGGCCAAATGTAAAAGTTTTTGGAGAACTGGATCTTCAAGGTGAAGGTCATTCAGGGGTCAAGGTCAAAGAAATATAGGTCTTGTCTAAAGGGGTGTTGTGTCCAAGTATGAAGTAAATCCACTTATTAATATGGACGTTATGACCAATGTTAAAGTTTTTTGGACAATTGGACCTTCAAGGTGAAGGTCATTCAGGGGTCAAGGTCAAAAAATATAGGTCAGGGGAAAGGTCTTGTCCAAAGGGGTGTTTTGTCCAAGTATGAAGTAAATCTACTTACTAAAAAAGAAGTTATGGCCAATGTTAAAGTTTTCGGACGGACGGACTGACGGACGGACGGACGAACTGACGGACGGACAGTTCAAAGACTATATGCCTCCCTTCCAGGGGATAAAAATGAACGAATGAACATGAAGATGAATATCATTTCTAAAAGTATATCCGAAATACCAAGACTAATGAAGGAAATTTCTTTAACCGCGCCACTGAAGATAGACAACAGAAAATCTTTGAGTTAAATCAGTTTATAATCTAATAACGGCAATGTGTTAAAATATAAACACATCTAAAAAATATAAAACTTTTACAATATACCGCAACACTCAGTATTTCAATAACTAATATCTGTTCATACCTACTCTATCACTATTTCAACTATAAACAATTACCAACAATATTTCTTTTGTTACCGATTTCTCCGTTTTTCTACTATATAAATCATGTTACCGATTTGTCGTGTTACCGATTTGTTCGGTTACCGAACAATCTAATGCATGGTCCGTTAATATCCAGATACTACGTATTACAAATATTTGTGTTAAAGAGCGTCGCTATTTTTGTTGATATTGTCTGTATTTAAATATTATAAATAACTTGGCTACCTTCTCAACTTTCAAAACAATACAAGTTAACACGTGACGTATGATGTGTAGAGGCTATAAATGTTTTACACTTATGTTAACGGTAAATTTCACCATTGTGATAATCGCTCATTAAAACACGTGCGATTTTGTCGTTTAATCCGTGACCTTGCTCGTTCTTGCCGTCGTTTAGTGGCCTATAGTGGCCGTTTATTGTCTGGTCTTGCAGATGTACATGGTGCTGTTGTTGGTGATGTTTCGATGTTTTGTCTGATTTCACCGTAAAGGTAAAGTTTTTATTTTTGTAAAACATTTTAGTAATGATAAATTATCATAGTTCTATTAGACTATTTCCTGCTTGCCTAAATAGTTATGTTATGCTATTTCACTAAATGTCAAAATGCATAAATGTTCAGCATGAACAGATAAAAATAAGCTTACTCAGTAAGAATATAATCTCTTATCAAATACTTCATATGTATAATGTCAAATCGACATATTTGTGGTGGCGAGGACGTTACTATGGTATAATATAAGAGACACAATATACGGTGTAAGGGTCCTTAATTGAGATTAAGGCCCTGGTGGGGCACTGTTTGTGCCATCACGGAGAAGGTGATTATACTAATTAGAACCTGGAATGGAAGAAAAATTCACCACGAAAATTTGAGTCAAACTGCATGTTATTGTGTTTTGTTGTCAGTGGAAACATGTTGTATAATTGTCTTGTGTATTTAGTAACAAAATTGGAATGGGCAAACATGGTGACAACTGGGAGAGTTGAAGATGCTGTTACTGATGGTGGAGACAAAGGACATATTGGATGTTGGAGGAAGGCGGTGTGACAGAAATGGGAAGATGTTATTTGATGAGCTGATGAGAGTCGAATGAAATTTACAGATGAGTAACAGTATTTAATAAGAATATTTTAAGAATCCAAATCCAAATGTAGTTTAAGTGAAATTTTAGTAATAAGCTACTTGCTTACAGTTTTAAAGCAAATTTGACTTATAAAACTCTGATAATTTTGTACATTTCAAAGATGTTTCGGAATATACTTTGTTAGGTTACAAATTCTTCTTTGCCTGCTGCTTATTTTGCAAAATTTGAAGCCAAATAATTTTATACTACTGGTTGTCTGTCTGTCTGTCCATACAATCTGTCTTTTGTTAAATTAAGCACTCAATTTTTAATGAAAACCTTTTTCTGAACATCATAGGAAGATATACATGTATATTTTGATTACAAAAGTACCATCATAACTTCTTTAAATTTACAATTTATTTTAGGACACACTACATGTAATTAATTTATGAAACGGGAGTTACGCCCTTTTTATTACTTTGTTAAAATACATGTATTTACCTTTCTTGTCGGCATCCATGTCCCATATTTCATTTAGAATATTATACTCTATTGGCACATAGTTCATCCATTTTTTGTATCCATTTTAATACAGTTTACTGTAAGAAGTCAAGTTTCCTTTGAAGTTGTAAGTGGGTAGCTTTTATTTTTTAAATAATTTTGCACCATTCTAGCCAAATTTGCAGGTATCAACAGTTGAACCAGAAACCCTGTTCTGTTTTTTAGAAAGTATATTGTCAGCCAATGATCTGCCTGTGCCAATATTCGGGCCTTTACGAGTCAGTGTCCTCATGTTTGAAAGGTAGTTTTGTACATGGAAGTCACATGAAACAACAAACCCCTAAAACACCGAATGAACTGAAGTTCATGTCATATGGACACCGATGTGATCACTTCTGTGCGTCTGTCCGTCCACTACTGCCCAGGTTTATACCTGCTGGTTGAACTTATTAAAAACTTTAATATATGGGCGAAACAGGTACATTGCCCAAATCTGCGCATGCGCAATTTTCTGTGATCACGTTTTACCCACAGGTACTAAGAAATTAGTTTAAACTCTTAGTATTCACATACTTTTAAATAAGCAGGCAAATTCAATGAAAATAAGCTAAAAATTAACTGATTGTCACAGAAATGTACCTATCTCTCCACATAATCAGACAAGTTGCATCTCTGTTTGCAAGAACTGAAATGAAGTTGATTTTATTTTTGACATTTTTTCTAGTTTTATAGGAATCAGTGGGGGATCCAGAAATTTTGAACTGGGTGTGAACAAAGTTAAAATTGCATCAAATAAGTTCTATATGAATTTTAGTCCTGCTCAGTTTTTACAGTGAAATTTACTGACAGGCTCTATGGCCTCCATGGTAAATCTGCCACTGGGGTTTGTTTAAATGTAACATCATAATAGTTTGTATTTCTTTTACTTTAAAAAAAGGCATTGTGTTAAACACAAGAAATTGTATTCTGAATATGACTGTGTTCATTTTCTACATGTCATAGCACCTGTGGTTTGACGTTAATTATAGTGGGCATCTAAGATTCATACATCAACACATTGAAATATCTTACATATCATAGCATTTATTTCTAAATGAAAAAGAAAACTTGATGAAAATGAGATACATTAACGAGATGGGACACATTTTTCATTACTCTGTTATTTTTTCAAACATGAAATCTACTCAGTCTGACACCGGATATAGGGAAATGATAACTGGTATTTGCCCACAGTATTTGTTGTCTGGTACAATATTGACATTAGATTTCAGTGGTATAGCTGCATATTCTTTTTATGTTGAACACATTTTCATGCTGATTTGCACTGAACATTCAATGTAATCTGATTTTAGGTTACGGTACAAGAACTGTGCAAAATGCCAGAGTATATGGGTTTTTATTTCAAGTATCAAGTATTAAAAGCCCTAAGTCATGTCATAGCACCTGTGGTTTGACGTTAATTATACAGTGGGCATTTAAGATTCATACATCAATACATTAAAATGTCTTTCAAATTTGTACGATTTATTGATTATACCAAAATCACATTATACAGTATCTTATTAATTTATGAATAAGATGACAATAGTATACGAGTTTTTCTTCAAATGTGTCTTCTTACAGATGTTAAGAAGGTGTAACTAGGACAAATAACAGTTTTTGTCTGTAAATTTGTTGTTTGTCCTAACAAACGTTGCGGCCTTCTTAAGACGGCACTTTCGAAGAAAATATGAGTAAATGTATCTGACTTACACAACTATGAAGTGTAAAGAATAGATAATATGCATCACGGACAACAACAGGTTCACATGGAAGTAAACAGTTAATAAAAAGTGTCTTCTTACAAACATATGAAGACACTTTATTAATAGCTCTGCTGTTATTATAGTCGTAAAAAAATGATCAAATGTAAATCAGTCTGCTTGGACCAGTGATCAGTTAACTTACCTGGCAGTCGATAAATAAGAGTACACCAACTTATTTTCAAATATGGAACACAAGTTTGTGGCAGAGAAAATAGAAATAAAACTACAATTTCAAATTTTATTATTATTTGGAATTTGAGATAATGAGTCAGCTCTTCAGAGTGTTAACCAATCAGTAACAAATAACTACAGCCTGTTTACCTCAGCCAGGTCTAAAAAGCCAGACGTTTTTTTCCAGTACCTGTGTTAAATTAATCTACTATATGCAAGAATAACATGGTTAAGATCAATCATTTTCATTTCTGGATATAATATGGAAATTTTCTATGTATATTTTAATGGTATTCATGATTTTACATTTTTTCTGTTATTTTTCATATTTCCAGTGAAGTAAGAATAAGTATATATCTGGAAATAATTCAATCATCTTAAATGTTGTCTGAAACCACATAGCCGAGAGTGGATTAATTTTGTATGCTGCAATTTGTTTGGTTGAACTTTACAAAAGTTAAATGCTAAAATAATGCCTTTATCATCTAACCATTATTGGTCACACCCAGTGGGGTAGGGGGTAGTGACTAATTTTGCATAAAGATACTTTCAAGAATTTAATGAAGTCGTCTTGTCTGAAACTACAGGGTCTAAAGCTTTCATATTTAGCATGTTGGACTGTCTAGTGGATCTTGACAACAATTACATAAGTAATGCATCTGAGGATATCATTGGTTAACTAGTTCCAACAGGGTGGGGGGTCACATATTTTTCATTGAGGTACATAGGAAAATGCACAAGAAATGTTAATTGTCTGAAACCACAGTGCCTAGACCTGTCGTGTTTTGCATATTGAATTGTGTAAAGTTCCCTAAAATTATACCTCCTGGGATCAGTATTGGACCTTCCTCAGGGGTTAATGTTTTCATCTAGAGCATTCAAATATGACTAAAATCATGCTTATTGGATCATTGTTGAAGGAAATTGAAACTGTTTGGACACAATTGCTCACCATAATGAGATGGTGTAAAGAGTGCAGGCTTCAGCTGTCTTAGGATTAAGGTCAGGGTTGCACTTAGAGGCAGCTTGTTATGTTTTATTGTGTGAATATTTTGTGTGTCTCAACTGTATATGTTGAACTGCTTGAAGAAAACTGACACTGTTTGGCAGGAACAGTTACCATAAGATGATGTGCAGACAGCAGGTTTCAGCTGGCTAAGATCAAGGTCAAGGTCACATTTACAGTCCACATGTTCCATGCTGTATCTTTTGAACTGCTTGAAGGAAATTAAAACTATTTGAAATTTTGTGTCCACTCTAGATCACTCCAACAGTTGGAAGGAAAGTGAAAACTATTCGTAAAGAAATTTTAATACACTGAAATGACGTGCAGGGCACATATGTTTTAGCCAACTCAGGTCATGGTCAAGGACACAGAGGCCACTTGTCATACAGGTGTAATCTTTAAATATCTCGTCTGCTCTGTATCTTTTGCACTGCTTAAGGTAAAACATGACTAGAATACTCATCAAGAAACAATAAACATTTTGAACTTATTTACAGACATTGTTATAATAATGTTCTTTAAGAAAAGCATTGCCACACCTTTAATTGACCATCATTCATATATTGTCATACCTTCTTGTCCTCAGGTGATATATTCCACATCTCAGCAGAAATCTTATTTTTCTTTTATGGAATGAGAAATGTGGGAAGATCACCCTTTGTTTTGCATGTCGTAGATGTATTGCTGTAAGTTTGTTTCTCATCCTTGTAGAAGTTCCAAATTCTAGTTGGGTAATCATGACCAAGCTTTGAAAATGTTTCCATGGAAACTAGCTACATCTTTCTGAAATTTTAAAGCAGGCCAGTTTTCTTTCTTACAAGATTTTACCGATCTGGGAGACAGTTTTATTCAGTCTCTTTACATGCTTTTTTCATGGGCATAGACTGATGATCGTACACATTTTCTGTTGTAAATGCATATAAGTAAAGATACATTTAAGTCCTCATAATCAAACAAATTTATGTTTGTGAGGTTTTAGAATATATACTACTTTATTATACAGAATAGTTCTACAACTTCTTTGTCACTTTTCATGTCTGAGGTTGCTAGAGAAATTTAGTCTTTAATTTAGACAAAGTAAAGCTTCTAAAATTTAGTGACTTCTGCTTTTTTAATTGCTTTGGTAAAGTCCTTCATTCATATTTTGGATCCGATTTGTTCTGAAATTTGAAATAAGACATGTAATATGGCTATTCATAGTTTTGACTTGATGTCTTTTGGGTTCTGTAAAACTGAACATACAGTAGTAGTCACTGAAAAACTACAGTGCAGTCAGCAACTTATATTAGTAACGCCTTAATCTTGGATACACTAGAACCTCATCAATATTTGCTTTGCTGTAACTTTCCTCTACAAGGTGTTGTATTTCTGAAACTAAGAAATCTCATGTCCATCTGTCTGGCTTAATCATATTTGTCTCTCTTGCTCGGTCATATGCTGCCTGTTTGGCTTGATCATATTCTGTCTGCCTGGATCGAGTATATCCTGTCTTACTGGCTCAGTTATGTCCTGTCTGTCTGGCTCGATCATATCATGTCTGTCTGACTCGATCATATCATATCTGTCTGGATTGGTCATATCCTATCTGTCTGACTTGATCATAGCCTATGTGTCTGGCTCAAAAATATCCTGTCCCTCTGGCTCGATCATATGCTGTCTGTTAGGCTCGATCATATCCAGTCTGTCTGGCACGATCATATCTTTTTTGTTTGGCCACAAAGTGATTGGCTGAGTAAATTATGTCTAACAAATGTATTTGGAAACAGATTCTGTGGAAAGTATGTTTTACTAGAAGAAAACTTTTATGTTTCGAAGAATTTCACTCTCCTAAAAGTCTGTCTCTAAGGTCATATGTTAATTTAAGCATACAATCAAATCAATTTCTGAGAGGCTGCGTGAATTCTATTTTCTGTGTTCTGTTTTTGTGTTAAGTATTATAAATCTGGTGACTGTCGAATAGTCTCATCATTATCTTCATGGTAATTATGCTCACTTAAGCTTTCAACTTCAAAATATTCATTGATTGCCTTATTTATAGTCAGACTCTTAAAGTGGTCTACTGTATGGAACAATGTCACTTCATGTACCACAAACTGACTTGGTTTATCCACTAAATACCCATGTACTTCTGACAGTCCTTTCAAAATGTCACAGACCCCATCAGTCAAAACATTGAATTCCACCCTTTTTCCTTGAATTTTCTTTGAAAGACAACTATAGTAGAGAATATTATCAAGCGAGTTATGGAACTTGAACTGAAACACTCTTTTGAACAATCTTTAGCAGCTTCATAAAATGAAGTCTCTTTTACCATTGCCATGCACATTGCAGATTGAATATTGTTAATGATATACACAGCATGGTAAAGATTCAACCATCTCACTTGATGGACTTCCACCAAATTTTTTAATAGTGTATTAAGGAAGTTCTAGATAACATCAAGATGATAAGAACTTGGTGCTGAAGTTTGAAAATACTTGAATATACTTCATATTGTTCTTATTTCTTGCACAATTCGGACTGCCTGAGATGTTGCCAAGACTGTTTGGTGGGCAGCATATGAACTCTCTAAAACTTTTTTCAACAGTTTCCCCTGTCATTACCTTGTTCAATTAGAACTAGTTCCCACCTTTTTGCTTATGTCCAGTTCCTTGCACCTAAGCTGCTCGATATTCCTGGCGAAAACAATACTGTACCATGATTGTGGATTTATTTGTTTTTGAGAAGACAGTAACTATTCAGTTCTTTTTCAGTAACACATACCCAATTTTCATTGTCAACTCTTTCTTCTTTAAAATAACGTGTAGATGCAGCTTGTTGTTTATATACACTTGATGGAGTAGTGTATACAGTTGATGCTCTCAGAATTAAGTACTATTTGTGTTATGGCACAAAATGTTTGAGTTCTATAAAGCAGTTCTCTATTGGCCAAGTATTGTGTAATTTCTTCAGAAGATTTCACACAGTTTATTTTGAATTCTTATGAGTTTATCTACAGGGTTTTCCTTCATTAAAGTTAATTACTGAGCAAACATTACTTTTAACTCAGAAGAATGAGAAAATAATTTATAGTAACTATCTGTTAAAGCTTATACATGGTAACAGTTAATGAACAGTGTCCGAAATGATGAGACAAAAGTATCATTAGTAGTGAAAGATGCTCCTCATTCTGTGTATCAAATCATCATGCTATTTGTCCATGCATCAAAAAGTTATGGCCTAGACTAAAAACAATACAAAAACATAGCAAACATATCTTTTACCTTTATCTGAGAGACCTTGGTTGAGAATTATTTGACAGTGCTTTTGGAAAAAGCTTTACCTATATACCCTGTCTGAAAATGACATTCTGACAAGAAAATGATTCTGTGCATCGAAATTACTTGGATTTATGTTCTTACTTAGAACTGGAGGAAACCATTACTATACTCTGTCTGTATTTAGTGGGGATACAAGTTAAGTAGTTCTTGCAAGTATATTAGATGACTGCTTTTTTCACCTTAAAGTTCAAACTTTAACTGTCTTGAACATGATCAAGTATGGTGGTGTACATAAAGGTCAGTTTTTCAATTATCTCAAGCCTTGTTTCCACAAAAATGCAATCACTCTAGGGCTAATTTACATATTATGCATATGTGACATTTAAAAGTTGTCAGCACTGAGTATTGTCGAAAGTCAAAAAATTGACACTCAGCACAGAGTAGGATTAAAATTCTTAGTGCAAACCATGCTGTATTTGATTGATATAATTTAAGTGATATAGAAGAGAGTACACATTCAGATGGTTAAAGGCAAACATTATGTAAGGCTGTAAGCGATGTGATTATGGCATGGTTATACAATTATTATTGTAAATCACAAATAACAGAATCGTTTGAAATATGCAACATGGATGTTAGAGTTAAACATAAGTAATATGTGTGCCAGTTCAAAATTGGGATGATAAAATCACTTCCAGAAAATATATACATGAATGTTGAAATGTGTTGCTCTAAGAGCAAAAAGAATAGATCGAATAGTTGGTTTGTTGAATTTTATTGTTAATACAATAAATATAAATGATTTAAATAAATTTGAAAGCAGTTTTGCTTTAGATAACTTGTGTCGAGGAGCTGCAGTTCTTGTGTAAAGACAGTGAACAGGAGTGATGATGTTCTACATTTGATAGCGTTAAACAAGTTTAACTCCAGTTGCTTGCCATATAGATGATTGGCAAAGTCCTTATCAAAGAACATTACACAGTTTTTCTAAATAATGTCAAACATATCTATCCTTTTTTTACTTCGATGCTAGAGAACAATATCTGTGGACCTTTAAGGAAAATTTATTGAAAAAAGTGAAAACTAAAAGGTTCTGTTTCCTTAATACAATTTCAGTGTTAAACTGTTAAAGATTAAAGTTGTGCTAAACATGTGATAGATCTGTTGTTGGCTGTGAAGATAGTGGACAAGATCCTGTTCATTTACACCACACAATTTAAACTGCGCTTAACATGTGATAGATCTGTTGTTGGCTATGAAGGTAGTGGACAAGATGCTGTTCATTTACAACACATAATTTAAACTGCGCTAAAAAATTGATAGATCTGTTGTTGGCTATGAAGATAGTGGACAAGATCCTTGACACCTGTTTGTTTCAATTTGAATACATTTCACTGCCCTTTTAGGGGCATCGACTTTTAACTGCCCTTTTCAGGGCATTTATTTTTAACTGCCCTTTTCAGGGCAACATCATTCAACTGCATTTTCCAGGACATTGACTTCCAGCTGCCCTTTTCAGGGCATCAATCTTTTGTGGGTCACCACACAAAAAAATTTAAAGTTGTATCCTTGTCTGCCTCTAGTATAAAGACAAAACAAAACAAAAAACAGGACTCCTTGAGTTAGGAAAAGTGACCTAAGCATATGTAATGTGTTAAGGACTTTTCTGAGAAATTTTCTGCTAGAATGCAGCTTTAAACAAAATTGTGGCTTAATAAATTGGACAATGAAGGAAGCAGGTATTTCGTTCTCTCTTAAATGTTGGACAAATCTGTGTTTTATTTTTATACCATGACATCTTAGAATTCTTGTTCACTGTCTTGCAGTATTTGACAATATTTTTAAACTGATTGTTACATTTCCAAATTGTCCTTGTTTTGTTTTTTTAAATGAATACTTTCTTGTCCATAGGAAAGAATTGGGAAACAGATTTGTTTTGGTAAAGTGTCATTGTCATGTTATTTTTGATAAGTAATTCAGTTTTTGGCTTAAAGAAAGTGTGCACACACACATTTGGTTGCATGTCATACAAAAAGTATTTTTCATCTGTTTCTGCTTGATTGTCTTTGTGGCATGTTATCAAGTGTCACTGTAAATAAAGGTGACCTCGCAAGCATATTTTTGCCCTGCACAAGATAACTGTAATGTTTATATGACTGGAAGTGATGTTTCTGTTGTATACAAAATTATTGAAAGCTGTGAACTTGAAATTGTTTGTCGATAAAAATGTCAAGAAAATTGACAAAAACTTAATATATATATTTAGTTTATTCAAACATACATGAAGTTATGCATTGTTATAACAGAAATAAAGCTACACAAATAGAAACACAAAATTTCACATTCTTAAATGTTTGAGTCACAAATGCATTATGTAACAGAGCATTGCAAGGGCCAGTATTCTGGTTATAAAAGTCTAATTATAAGAGTTATTCATGTGCCTGATAATATTTATAGAAAAGTAGAAATGAATGCAATTAATTCATGGTGAAAAAATCATATTCCTTTCCTTGGAAAAGTTTTGGAAATTTTCAGCCTATTGGTAATACCAATAATCCCCAAAAATACAAGGGGTCACAACTCAGACCTTGTTGAAACTACTGTTGAAACTAATAGTGATAAACAGAGGATAACCAGAAACTGTCTAAATATACTTTTGTTTGCAAAATATGATCTTTTAAGACAAAATACAACAAAGGCCATATACAAACTGACCTAAATTACAAGACTATGTAAATAAAAACCAGTTTTTGCATCATAAAAATTTAATGTAGTTGTTACCTAGATCACTAGATGCTTTGAATTTCCCTTTGTTTGAAGAACAAGTACAATTACTTTTAACAAGAATTGAAATATTTCAGTGTTGTACCTTCCTTTTTTAACTTTATCAAAGAAAAACAGATTGTTTAACTTCAAGAGTATATGGATATGTATATTGTCTTTGTTCTGTTCTCCCAATTTCACATGATGGAATATTATTGTAAAGCCCTTCCCAGTTTCCCAATGTAAAGCCCTGGTCTGTATATTTTTAATTGTGTGCTTCCTAAAATATTTCAGGATTTCACTCACAAGTAGGGCATTTTCAATCTGGCTCCTTTTGACCCAGCTTTCATGCAAGTTCATCTTACAGTTTTCATGAAAACTGATTTTTGCCTACAAATCTGGGAGTTCATTTCCACAATTTTCTTGCCCTTGGATACGATAGATTGTGTATGAATATGGCATTAGTCTCAGAATTCACCTTTCAATTCTTGCATTTTTCTCTTACTTCAAGGTATACAAAATAGTCAGTGACTTATGGTCCATTAAAATCTAATATTGTATATGCCCTACAAGTCTAGAATAGCCTAGAGTTAACACTCTTGTCAATGATTCTTTCAATATTCTGAAACTATATTCCTTCTTTTCTCCGCATTCAAAACTAGCATCTTTTCTGAAAAGTTGTTGCAGTGGTTCATATGTTGTAGAATAATTGTGAATAAATCTTACATTGAAGTTAACAAGCCTTATAGGCTAAGAAAACTTCATGTTTCTTTTCAATTATCAGACTTAGAGCATTTTGAACTGATTCTCCCCATTCCTTCGTGGGTTCAGTGCCAAGTTTTGACAGTTCATGTCCCATAAATGTAATCTGTCAATTCAAAATTGTGCACATTTCTTTACCCATTTCTTGGATTTCCACAGGGTTTTACAACATCTCCTAATATGTCCTACAAAGCCACACTGAAAACACCATTTGTCAAGTGCATGACAATTTTTATCCATGCTGGTATGGCCAGCTCTACTGCACCTATAACAAGGCAATCTGAAGGACAGCTAAATCCCCTTCCGCAGCGGACATGAATGTGTACTTCTTGACCTTTTACCAACCATGACCTTGATGTTGTGCCATGCATTTTATAAGCACATAGTCTCATGATAGTAATTATTTGTGCCAAGTTATTTAAAATCTTCCATAAAGTCAAAAAGTTATGGAGAACATTTAACCTTGACCTTAGGGGTAGCAACCTGGATGTTGGGTTCTGCACATCGTGTCATAGGGGTGATCGTTTGTGCAAAGTAATTAATTTCGATTTAAGTTTTTTCCCAATTTGACAAATTTTAAGACAGGTAATTCCCAAATTAGCCTGGAGCCTTTTTTCCAAAATAGATGGGTAGAGGCCTAGCTATTCAGAGGATGGCTCGTAACTTTTACTACTGATATATCAATATGTAAAATCAAATCAGGAAGAAATCTAAAAAAAAAAACAATAGTGGTACGTACAGACTTGATCAAGTAATTAAAGAATTGGTGGTTTATGTATTGAATGAAGAGAAGTTGTACTCAAGAAAAGTACTTCTATTTACGTGCTTTTCCACACTTAAGGGGACAAAACACTGATAGGTGAAAATTTGCACATGCGCAGATATCTGCAAATTTTGTAATAATTTCAACGCATAGGTGATAAAACATTTCCTGGGCAGAAATTTTATGGTCAGATGCATGGAAGTGTTCACATTAATGTTTGTGTGGCATGGACTTCAGTCCATTCGGTGGAGGGGTTTGTTTCATGTGGCTTCCAGTACGAAACTACCTTTCATTCATGGGAGTTCCAACTCTTGAGGTCCCTGATATTGGTCTGTACAGACAATGAGTTGACTTTATGCTTTCTTGAATGATGTCCAGCTTGATTCATTTATTAATCAATGTTTTGTTATAACAGTATATTTTTCTTCTATTTTCAGATTCATAAAGTGTGGAGTCACATGATGAAAACAATCTCAAAATGAGAAGGGATTTAATTTTAAATTCTAAAAGACTAAATTCTAAATTCTATCTTTCTTTTTGTCTTCTTAGGTTTTTATTATGATTATCGTTTATATTCATAAAAAGTAGCAACTTTAAACCATTTGTCATTGTTCTTGTTTCTGGTTAGTCGTAAAAAATCCTTTTTGCTTAGAGACTTGTCTGATCATGTGATTCCACATCTTGTTTGCATGTCAGTTTATACATTATATTGGAGTGACTTTACTAGTAAAATTAAAGCTTCATACAATTATTGTTTTTTCTTTCCTGGCAGGTGTTTTCGCCAGCTATGGAAGAGGTATAACCTGATGACATCTGTTTTTGAGGCCATGCATTACAAGCACATGAAACATGTGCAAAATCTGGTAAATAATTTCTTGAATGTTACATTTAGAAAGTACATTCATGAGAATCCCTACTCGTAGAGATTTTAGAAACTTGGAGATAAAACATGGCAGATATGCTCATCTTGACATTTATATCTATGGGAAAATCAAATTACATTTTCCAGTGTAGAAATACGTAGGCCCTAACATGTTCTCATAATGTCGGAAAATCTTATTTAGGTGATTCATGCCCAGGTTAGAGATGTTATTTTTTACTGTTCTTCATATAAATACGAGCCAGTTTTTTATGAAATACCTAAACTCATTACAATGAAATATATTTTTAAAGGGATACTCGGGTAAATGAATGCCCAAGAAATTAAAACTGATATTATTTGTTCAAATCATGTTCAATATGAAGAACTTAAAATTCCAAGTATGTTTGTCCATATAAATAAAGTGAAATGCGGGCTTGAACGTAATTATTTGAACATCCTTTAACAGAGAGTAAAACATAAACAGAATCACCAAGTTATTTTTAAATAGGTCACGTGTCAAAAACAACCAATTGTCGTTTCTTTTGGGTTGCCTTTTTTGCCGTTTATCACGTGACAGGTATTTCATCCGTCCAATAATTCAATGCAAAAATTAGCGCGAAATCTCAATTTTCTATCTAGACCAAGTGGGTCAAGTTAGGAAACCACCCGGTTTTTCATTTAAAAAAGGAAATCTTTGTTACTGGGACTGATCGGTGTATTTTTTTCGATCACATTTAATGTATATTGGTTGAAGAAACTAGAAATTAGGCATACACTTTTGCCTGTATATCCCTTTAAGAGCACGAGTGCCTAAGGTACTGTATAAGTGGTAAAGTTTGCGATATGGAAATGTTCGTGGGTTTTGTGAATTCATATAAATCGCAAAAAAATATCAGCTACCGTAAATTTAATTACCCAGAAAGATATATTTCTACCCATGCACCGTGTAGCTGGTACTCGTAATTTCTTTTAAGAACTTATATTTCCTTGTTAATTGAATTGATTTAATTTGTCTACAAATGATAAAACTAAAATAGAAAGCAATTTGAAAAAAAGTTTATTTCCATCATCATCATGTAACATTCATGGTAATCGAAAGGGAAGTAATTGATGTGTGGTTTAGTAATATACAGATTCTAAAACATTTTACTAGTAACTTGATGTTGTTTTCAGATATACTGTCTCGTACAGCCAGGTCATGCAACAAAGCGATACATTGTGTAATTATAAAAGGAAGTCGCCCAACCAGGGTCTTTCAAATATTTGATTGAATGCGAGTTTGTCACTTAATAAAGGAAGGTGAACAAAAAAAGTTTTGACTGATTTACCGTATAATTGTTTACAAGGCATGTACTAGAATATAATGTTATTGTGTTAAAGATATTTTCTATATAGTGATAATCACATTGTTACTGTGAAATTGTCAGCAAATTGTGCTTAACCCAGTAGTACAAAGAAAACTGTTTAAATCAGAAACAAATGTATCATAATTGCAGTTAGCCAACATTTCCACCCTCAACACTTCTGAAAATTTCTGAAATTGTGATTTCGTTAACTGTTTGACATGTGAAAATATCCACTTGTACAGTATCTGTCATTCTTGAATAATTATTTGCCTTACTCTTACATATAGTAATGAAAAAGCTCATTGTAATTTACAGCATTTAGGCAGTATATGCCAGGCAACGAATGGTGAAGAAATTGCCTTTTCCAGTGAACAGTGATGCTTTGCAGATGCACTTTGACTTACGGAACTTTCTTTACCTTTAAGGTATTGCGTTGTATTTTCTTCTATTTTACTCATTCTGGCTCATAAAATATTAAAAAAAGGAAGTTAATACATGCACAGGAAGTGGTCACAGGATTTGGCTGCGCTAGTCTAGTAGAAATGCTAATAATGGCAGACTTTGAGTACCCTAGTTTTTGTTGCTAAGGCTACAGAGAGTAGCTGTAAATTTCTCTTCGTTTTGGTAATGAGATCCAAAATTCACTTGCTTTCAAAATTCTTAGTTTATTTTGGTTTATATACAGTGGTAAAAAAAGTACATGAAAATATTGCAAGGTAAATTGACATCTCTGTATCTATGACGAAAACCTAGAATCAGCTCTGAACATTATTTAGAGGTGTTGATATTGTTCTCTTTCTTTTTACTGCAGTGCCGTTACATTCCAATTACAGATTCACAAATAACTTTTTGGTCTAAATGATATTGAGATGACACTAAATTTTCATTTGTACTCAGGTGAACAATTAAGGGCCATCACGGCTCTCTTGTTATCATTGTTGTAGTATTTGTATTTTTTTTACATTTTAAGCTGTTAAATAAAAAGTATAAATACCAGATATTTTTTGGTTCAAATTTTTATCTTCAAAAAAGACTATTTTTTTCAGCAGTACCACAGCCCAGTCTGTCATCATCAGTGTTAAGGATTAATTACACAGAAAAGTCCAGAGATTGATGATTCACATGACCCTGCCTGACTGTACATCAGACCAAACATAAAGATAATGCACAGGTACTTCCATAAAATGTTACTTTTTGTTGTTTTTTGCACTACTTACTTTATCTGAAAATTCAATCATATTAAAAGTAACACAGATTTTTTGATGGAACATTTTGACACATTTAAGCAAAGTTCAGGGTCTTTTAAAGCAGGAGTTTGCATGCAAAGTTGTTTTACATATTCAGTAAAACATTTGAGAAAACGTGGAAAAGCAGAAACTGTTTTTTTCATACTTAAAATTTTGTTATGCCTCCTGTCATTTAACTATTGACCTGTCTGTCTGTATGTTGGTATGTTAACCGTTCAGGTAGTTGGATATGTTTCAGTCACTACAAATGCTAGAGGCATGTTACTTGACACAAGAACCTACCTGCACAAAGGTCATGAACCTTACATGTTCAGATCTTTTTTCATCAGTCGTTTTCCCAAATTCTGAACTTAGAAATAGATTAGTTTTAATCGACAAGTAGTATGAAACAACAGATTAAAATGGACTGATGTTAAAGTCATTTACTATAAACTTGACCACTTAATCTAAGGTCAAGGTCACATGGACCCTAAATTCAACAACAGATTTCAGTCAAGAACAGCTGAACCAAGGCCCCTCAAACCTTGGTTGAACCAGATAGGTAGATGAAATCTTGTGATTTTAGGGCCATTTTGGTCAAAGGTCACAGGGGCCTGCTTTTCAACAATGGTTCCTGAACCAATGATCCTTACAGGTTCTTGTTATAAATAACAGAGTTGTCTAGTGTACGAAAAAAATGAACTAAACTTGACACGTTAACATTCCATAGTAGAAAACATATTTACAGTTTGAATAATGATAAAATCTAAACATTGTTGATGTAATCATAAATCTGACTAATTGTTTGATGTTAACTCCATATATATCTACAACTGAATTGTTTATTCCACTTTATTCTTAAAGGTTTTCAGCATCTTGAAACATGGATGACATTAGAAGTAAAAAGTCATGCTCGTTAGATACCAAAGCTAGATTGTCTGAAGTCAGTTTGGAGGAATACAGAAAATGCCTAACAATAAGCTATTTCTTCAGGTAATATTTTGATGTTAGGTTTCACACATTTCCATAAAAAATTGAGTGCAATTTCCATACTCAACATTAAGTGAGCCATTTTGTTTTTCTGGAAGAGTTGTTGCATGCATCTCAAAAAAGTGGATGTCAGTTGCTTGCTTTTGACTTACAGAAAAAGGGCAATAAATCTAAAGTGAGAGGTTACTAAATGGAAATGTGCAACATGGATTATGTTCTTTTGGTATCCGGCTAATTATGGTTAAAGGTTTTTATTGGTCAGAAACATACTGATGAAAAATAATAGAATGATAGCTTCAACATGTTTTTTGCTGATTGACCTTTGATAAAAGTTTTAAATGTTAGAGAACGATGTTTTTAATGTATTCGATTTGATGAATAATTCTCAAAGACAGTTTATTTTACCTTAATTATATAGGTGTTATAACGTGGAAGAAATCCTTTTAAGGTTGATGAAGTGGTATTGGAATCGTCAGTGGTTGGGTTGTTGTCAGCCATTGGATTAATGCTGAAAACTGATGTCTGCTATTTTAGGTAAATACAGCTTTGTTGTGTTTTTAAGATGACACATTATTGCCAAAATTAAAAGAAACTGCAACGCTAGTATTTTTAAATGCACAGGGGAGGTAACTGAAAGTGCCAAAAAATGAGAAAATGATTTCTGAAAACCTGTAATATAGATTTTAATATTATGATATAATTTAATGAAACACTGTTATTTGAATTACAGATGCAGACTAAGCCTGCTTACCCAAATTTGTCGTTTTTTAAATAAAACTTGAATTTATTTTGTCTCTTCTTTCCTCGACATATCTATGTAGATGAGTGAGGTTTTTAAAACAACAAATAAAGAAAAAGTTAGCATGTGTAATTTAGACCTCAAGCTTGAGGAGTTAGTGAGATTTTAGTGACTTCGACCATGTATGTTAAGCATTGTTAGTGCTACTCAGAAGAAATTGTGATATAAAGGAAAAATTATTTTAAAATAACCAATAGAGGGTGAAGCAATTATAAAATCAATATATGGAAAACTATGTAGTTAAAACAAAGAACTGATTTAAAAACAACAACAACAGTTGAATGGTAATGAGTAATATTCTTTTACAATATCAACCAAAAAAGAGGGAACAGCTGTTTTCAAATACATGTAGATACATTTGTTGTATGATTTATAAAATAAAATTTAAAAAAAAGAAAATGTTAAAAAAATATTAATTATTTTGATTATGAAAATAAATGTTATGAAATGATGACAGTTGTAAGTAGTGGAAGTGTTTGATGCTGCATTAATGAAATGATTCTATGTTGATCTTAGTGCTTGTGTGGCCTTAAAGCTTTAATTTTGTGTTATAGCTTTTACATCATGATTTGTTGATAGTTTTGATGTATACAGTAATATTGCTTATCACTATGTTGTGATAAATACATGATACTTAACAGTTTTAGTGGCATTGTTGACTGTTGTGTTATGCTGAATATGATACTTTTGACTGTATGTTAATGGTCATTCTGTTTTGATGCATGGTTGACTAGATGGATGCGATGGTGTTGTTGGTCATTATGTTTGTGTTGTTGGTCTTCGTGCTAGTATGTGATTTTGTTTTAAGTCTTTGTGCTGTTATGTGATGGTGTTGTTGGCCATTGTGATGGTGTTGGTCATTATGCTGGAATGTAGTGGTGGTGTTGATCATTATGCTGGAACGTGACGGTGTTGTTGGTCATTGTGTTAGAATGATATGCTGTTGTTGGTTATTGTGGTGAGATGTGATGTTGGTCATTGTGCTGGATTGTGATGGAGTTATTAGTCATTATGCTGGATTGTGGTGATGGTGTTGGTCCCTGTGCTGGGTTGAGATGGTGGGATTAGTCTTTATGCTGGATTGTGATGATGTTGTTGGTCATTGTGCTGGGTTGTGGTGTTGGTTATTATGCTAGGATGTGATGGTGTTGTTTGTCATTATGCTGGATTGTGATGATGATGTTATTTTGCTGGGAATGTGATCGTGGAGTTGGTCGTTGTGCCGGGTTATGATGGTGGTGTTGCTCATTGTGCTGGGTTATTATGGGGTTGTTGGTCATTGTGCTTGGTTATGATGGTGGTGTTGGTCATTATGCTGGGATGTGATGTTGATGTTGGTCATTGTGCTGGGATGTGATGGTGTTGTTGGTCATTGTGCTGGATTCTGGTGGTGTTGTTTCCTGTGCTGGGATGTGATGGTGTTGTTGGTCATTGTGCTGGGTTATTATGGGGTTGTTGGTCATTATGCTTGGTTGTGATGGTGATGTTGGTCATTGTGCTGGGATGTGCTGGTGGTGTTGGTCATTGTGCTGGTATGTGCTGGTGGTGTTGGTAATTGTGCTGGGTTATTATAGTGTTGTTGGTCATTGTGCTGGGTTATGATGGTATTGTTGGTCATTGTGCTGGGTTATTACAGTGTTGTTGGTCATTGTGCTGGGATGTGATGGTGTTGATGGTCTTTGTGCTGGATTTCGATGGTGTTGTTTACTGTGCTGGGATATGATGGTGACGTTAGTCATTATGCTGGATTGTGATAGTGTTGAAGGTTGTTGTGCTGGGATGTGATGCTGTTGTTAGTAATTGTGTTTTTATTTGATGGTGTTGTTTGTCGATGTATTCTTGTGTTCTTTTTGCATGAATGTTTTCTTGTCGTGTTCATTGTGTTGGATTGAGTTGGTGTTGTTGGTGTCTTGCTGTTGTTCTTTTTGCATGGATGTTTGGTGTTGTTGGTCATTCTGCTGGATTGTGATGGTGTTGTTGCTAATAATGCTGGAATGTGGTGGTGTTGTTGTTCCTTTTGCATTGATGTTTTGGTGTTGTTAGTCGTTGTTTTTGGATTTGATTATGTTGTTGATCGATGTGTTCTCGTTGTTGTTCTCTTTGCATGAATGATTTGGTGTTGTTGGCCATTGTTCTGGGATGTGATGGTGTTGTAAGTCATTGTGCTGGGTTGTAATTTTATTGTTGGTTGATGTGTTCTTTATGTTTTTCTTTTTGCATGAATGTTTTGATATTGCTAGTTATTGTGCTAGTATGTGATGGTGTTTTAATTATTTTGCTGGGATATGATGATGTTGTTTGTTGTAAGGGTGGGATGCGATGATTTTGTTAGTTTTAATGCTGGTACTGTGATGGTGTTGTTAGTTATTTTGCTGGTTTGTTATAGTGTTTTTAGTTATTTTGCTAGCATGTGATAGTGTTGTTAGTTATGTTGCGGGTATGTGATGGTGCTTTTAGTTATTTTCCTGGTATGTGATGGTGTTGTTTTTTAAAGCGCTGATATGTGATGGTGTTGTTAGTCATTGCGCTTGGATTTGATGGTGTTGTTAGTCGAAGTGTTCTTGCTGTTTTTCTTTTTGCATGGATCTTTTGGTGTTGTTGGTCAGTGTGCGAGACTGTGATGGTCATTTTTGCATAGATGATTTTGTTTTTTAGTTATTTTGCTGGGAAATGATGATGTTGTTTGTTGTTAGGCTGGGATATGATGGTGTTCTTGGTCGTTGTGTTCTGATGTAGATTAGACATCGTTTTGTTCATTATGTTTTATTTTAACAATTATGGCATTGTTTTGGTCTTAGAGGTCACAATGGTCTCAGTGGTTATGTTGATTTGTTTTTGGTGGAAGTTGTTGTAATGTTGTTGTTAATGTCTTTGCATTGTATAGGTCTTAATGTTTTCAGTGTGTGCCTGTTGTGGTTGTGGTGTCATGGTAGTCCTCTGTTTTGTGTTGTTGTGTTTTTTTTTGCTGAGATTGGTGTTATGATATCATTGTTTTCAGGTTCTTGTTTTTCAGCTAGTCTTATCTGGTAGGTTATGGTAGAATTTAACTAAAAAAGTCCATAATAATGATGATGATGATATTAATAATAATCAGAAAATAATAAAGATGTGAAATGATGAGGAAAACAAGAAAATCGTGTAACAAGTATATTGTTATAAATTAAAAGGGCATAAACAGTTATCTGGTGCATAAATTATACATAATTAAGATAAAGATATTAAAATCAGATAGGTATTTTCTAGAAAGTCACACAGCAGAAAAGAGTAGAACTTAATTACAAAGTTTGCAAACAAGGTATAAAGAGCAGACACCAGAAAAAAAAAGAATTGTTTTAAATGAATGTAACATGAGTGACAAAATTGACAAGGCACAGATAAAGTAAGTTGTCTTTATCTTCATAAAACTAATGGTCTGTCTCTTGCCATAAATAAGACTAGTGATCCCTCTGTGCCCTTTGCTTAAAAAAATAGTGGTCCCTCTGTGCCATTTGCTAAATAAGTCTACTGATCCCTCTGTGCCTTTTGCTAGATAAGTCTACTGATCCCTCTGTGCCTTTTGCTAAATAAGTCTACTGATCCCTCTGTGCCCTTTGCTAAATAAGACTACTGATCCCTCTGTGCCTTTTGCTAAATAATTCTACTGATCCCTCTGTGCCCTTTGCTAAATAAGACTACTGACCCCCTTGTGCCCTTTGCTAAATAAGACTACTGATCCCCTTGTGCCCTTTGCTAAATAAGTCTACTGATCCCTCTGTGCCCTTTGCTAAATAATTCTACTGATCCCTCTGTGCCCTTTGCTAAATAAGACTACTGATCCCCTTGTGCCCTTTGCTAAATAAAACTACTGATCCCCTTGTGCCCTTTGCTAAATAAGACTGATCAGTCTTATTCTTTTTCTCAATATGAGCAGTGATCCTACGTGCCAGCTTATTGTTTAAAGCTGTTATAGCTGCCTTGTACATTCATGTGAATCGTTATTCACATCTTGTTCTGGAGTAGCTTTACATTTTCTTCTGAGATGGCTTAGCATTTTGGAAAAAAATACTCAATAAAAAATCACATGCCGGATGCGATCACTTTATATATTGCTTTAGAAACATTAATTCTTACTTTGTTTCCTGTCCTTGATTTCTGTATTTCAGGTGCAGCTGAAGATAGCACAAAACAAGAATGGTTCAAGAGAAATGCTATTGTAAAGATAGATTAATAAAAAAAATTAACTGGGCAAATAATTGGGTGGGTACTAAGAGTTGTGTTAGTGTTGTTGAATAAGTATCGACTGAATGAATTAGTGAGTGAAGCAAAATGCCCCTTACATATGTTGACTATCGTCACCAATGGAAAATAACCCAGTTAATTATGTAAGAGTATTATCTTCTCCTTTGACGTCAACATGGAAATGGCTAGTTAAGATGTAAGAGTATTGTCCCTTTCCTATGATGTCATTTTCTAGTTCGACCTTTAAAGAAGAAAGAAGAAATAATCGAGTTATTGCTATAGATATAGTCATTGTGTTGTTGCTGTTGCCGTTCCCGTCCGAAAACTTTAACATTGATCATAATTGTTTTATTCCTTTATGGATTGTCTTCATACTTAGACACAACAACCTTTTTTACAAGACTTTAAAGTAGACCAGACTAAACTTGACCTTGACTCATAAATGACCTTCACCTTCAAGGTCAAACTATTGAATTTTGCTAAAATTGGCCATAACATTATCATTAATAGGTGCATTGTCTTCACGCTTAGACACAGCAACCCCTTGGACAAAGCCTTCAAGAAGACCAGACTAAACTTGACCTTGACTCATAAATGACCTTCACCTTCAGGTTCAAATTACTGAGTTTTGTTTAAACTGGCATTACTTTATTATTAATAGGCTGATTGTCTTTATACTTGGACGAAACAACAATTTGGGCAATATCTTCAAAAGGACTAGACTGAACTTGACTTTAACTCATAAATAACCTTCACCTTCAAGGCCAAATAATTTAATTTTGCTAAAATTGGCCATAACTTTTTTGTTGTTGGATTTGATTCATACTTAGATAAGACAACACTTTTGACAAATACAACATAATGATTCTTTCAGATATGACCTTGACCTTAAAGTGAACTTCACAGACAATGTCAGATTATTGAATTTTGCTAAAAGTGGCCATAACTTTGTTGTTTGTGGTTGGATTTGATTTTAACTTAGACAAAACAACGCTTATGACAAAAACCGACATGTTGAAACATTCAAGTATAACCATGACCTAAAAATGACATTGACCGTCAAGGTCAGCTGATTGAATTTTGCTTAAATTGTCATAACTTTCTCATTTATTTATGGATTTGATTCATACGCTGACAAAACAACACTTATGATAAATCCGACATTATGATTATTTAAAGTATGATTTTGACCTTTCAGTGACCTTGACAGTGAATGAATTTTGCTAAAACTGGACATAACTTGACTTATGGTTGGATTTGAATCAAACTTGGACAAAACAACACCCATGACAAAGCCGACGTTTAATTATTCAAGTTCGACCTTAACCTTAAAATGACCGTGACCGTCAAGGTCAGATTATTGAATTTTGCTCAAATTGTCATAACTTTGTCATTTAATTATGGATTTGATTTATACTTGGAAAAAAACCCACTTATGACAAATCCGACTTTATGATTCTTTCATGTTTGACCTTGACCTAAAAAATGACCTTGACAGTTAAGGTAAAATTATTGAATTTTGCTACATTTTGCCAAAACTTTTTAGTTTATGGTTGGATTTGATTTAAACTTGGATAAAACAACAATGATGACAAAACCGACATGAGGATTAACTCAGGTATGACCATAGCTTAAAAAAATGATCTTGAGCAACAAGGTCAGATGATTGAACTTTGCTTAAATTGTCATAAAATTCTCATTTATTTATTGATTTGATTAAAACTTGGAGAAAACAACACTTCTAATAAATCCGACATTTTGATTCTTTCAAGTTTGACCTTGATCTTTAACTGGCCTTGACAATCAAGGTAAAATTATTGTATTTTGCTAAAACTGGCCATTACTTTATTTGTAGTTGGGTTTTAATCATACTTGGACAAAACAACACTTATGATAAAGGCGACATCTTAAATTATTCAGATTTGACCTCAACCCTAAAATGACCTTGACAGTCAAGGTCAAATAATTGAATTTTTGCTTAAATTGTCATAAGTGCCATTTTTTATTGAATTGATTAATACTTTCATTAAAAACACCGACATTTTGATTTATTAAAGTATGACCTTGACCTTGATGACCTTGACATTCAAGGTCAAGTTACTGGATTTTGCTTAAATTGGCCGTAACATGTTTATTTATGTTATGATTAAACAACACTTACGACAAAACTGACATGTTGAATCATTCAAGTATGATCATGACCATTATATGACCATGACTGTCAATGTTAAATTATTGAATACTGCTAAAATTGGCCTTAACGTCATTTTTATTACTTTTTGATCAATACTTGGACGAAACAACACTCATGACAAAACCTATATGTTACATTATTCAAGTATGACCTTAATCTTAAAATGACCTTGAAAGTCAAGGTCAAGTTATTGAATTTTGGTTTTATTTTAATAAATTTATCAATTTACAGATTTGATTCATACTTGGACAAAACAACACTCATGACAAAACTGACGGGTTGAATAATACATGTATGACTTTGAAGTTAAAATGACCTGGACCTTCAGTGTCATGTTATTTTATTTTGATTGATTTTTTTTGGAGAAAACGACACTTATGGTAAAACCAACATGTTAAATTATTCAGGTATGACCTTGAACTTAAATTGACCTTGACCGTCAAATAAAATCATTGAAATTTGCTAAAATAGCCAAATTTTTGTTATTTATGGACGGATTATACATGGACAAAACAACACTGAGAATAGTCAATTTGTATTATATACGGACGGATTAAATAAAAAAATAAGGCAGTATCAGTAATATCCCGTTCCTTATGACGTCATCAGTTTCAAGGGAGATAACTAATTTCTGACTAAATATAAGGCGGTATCAGCAATGTCCCCCTGTTTATGACGTCATCAGTTTCTAGGGAGATAACTAATTTCTGACTAAAAAAAAGGAGGTATCAGTAGTGTCCCCTGGCTTATGACGTCATCAGTTTCAAAGGAGATAACTAATTTCTGACTTAAAATAAGGCAGTATCAGTAATGTCCCCTTGCTTATGACGTCATCAGTTTCAAGGGATATAACTAATCTGGATGATAACAAGATAGTATCAGTAATGTCCCCTTGCTTATGACGTCATCAGTTTCAAGGGAGATAACTAATTTCTGACTAAAAATAAGGAGGTATCAGTAATGTCCCCTTGCTTATGACACAATCAGTTTCAAGGGAGGTGACATATTTCTGACTTAAAATAAGGCAGTATCAGTAATATCCCCTTCCTAATGACGTCATCAGTTTCAAGGGAGATGACATATTTCTGTCTAATAAACGGCAGTATCAGTAATGTTCCTTTACTTATGACGTCATCAGATCAATGGGAGAAAACCAATTTCTGACTGAAAAAAGGCAGTATCAGTAACGTCCCCTTGCTTATGACGTCATCATTTCCAAGGCAGATAACTAATCTGGATGACAAAAAGATAGTTTAATTAATGTCCTCTTGCTTATGACGTCATCAGTTTCAAGGGAAATAACTCATTTCTGACTAAAAAATAAGGCAGCATCAGTAATGTCCCCTTGCTTATGACGTCATCAGTTTCAAGGGAGATAACTAAATTCTGACTAAACATAAGGCGATATCAGTAATGTCCCCTTGCTTATGGCGTCATCAGTTTCAAGGGAGATCACATATATATGATTAAAAATAAGGCAGTATCAGTAATGTCCCCTTGTTATTGACGTCATTAGATCCATGGAAGATTACCAATTTCTGACTGAAACAAAGGCAGTATCGGTAATGTATCCTTGCTTATGACGTCATCTTTTCCAAGGGAGATAACAAAATTAAGGAGTATCAGTAAAGTCCCCTTGCTTATGACGTCATCAGTTTCAAGGGAGATGACATATTTCTGACTAAAAAAAAGGCAGTATCAGTAATGTCCCCTTCCTTATGACGTCATCAGATCAATGGGGGATTACATATTTCTGACAAAAAATAAAGCAGTATCAGTAGTGTCGCCTTGCTTATGACGTCATCAGTTTCAGAGAGGAGATATATTTGATTAAAGATAAGGCAGTATCAGTAATGTCCCCTTGTTATTGACGTCATGAGATCCATATGAGATTACCAATTTCTGACTGAAACAAAGGCAGCATAAGTAATGTCCCCTTGCTTATGACGTCAACATTTCCAAGGCAGATAACTAATCTGGATGACAAAAAGATAGTTTCAGTAATGTCCTCTTACTTATGATGTCATCAGTTTCAAGGGAAATAACTAATTTCTGACTAAAAAATAAGGCAGCATCAGTAATGTCCCCTTGCTTATGACGTCATCACTTTTAAGGGAGATAACTAAATTCTGACTAAAAATAAAACAGCATCAGTAATGTCCCCTTGCTTATGACGTCATCAGTTTCAAGGGAGATGACTTATTTCTGACTAAAAAAGACAGTATCAGTAATGTCCCCTTGCTTATGACGTCATCAGTTTCAAGGGAGATGACATATTTCTGACTAAAAAAAGGCAGTATCTGTAATATGTCCTCTCCCTTGAAACTGTTGACGTCATAAGCAAGAGGACATTACTGATACTTCCTTATTTTTAGTCAGAAATATGTCATCTCCCTTGAAACAGTTTACGTCATAAGCAAGGGGACATTACTGATACTGCCTTATTTTTAGTCAGAAATTAGTTATCTCCAATGAAACTGATGACGTCATAAGCAAGGGAACATTACTGATACTGCCTTATTTTAAGTCAGAAATTAGTTATCTTCCATGAAACTGATGACGTCATAAGCAAGGGGACATTACTGAAACTGCCTTATTTTAAGTCAGAAATTTGTTATCTCCCTTGAAACTGTTGACGTCATAAGCAAGGGGACATTACTGATACTGCCTTATTTTTAGTCAGAAATATGTCATCTCCCTTGAAACTGTTGACGTCATAAGCAAGGGGACATTACTGATCCTGCCTAATTTTTAGTCAGAAATTAGTTTTCTCCACTGAAACTGATGACGTCATAAGCAAGGGGACATTACTGAAACTGCCTTATTTTAAGTCAGAAACTTGTTATCTCGCTTGAAACTGATGACGTCATAAGCAAGGGGACATTACTGATACTGCCTTATTTTTACTCAGAAATTAGTTATCTCCAATGAAACTGATGACGTCATAAGCAAGGGAACATTACTGATACTGCCTTATTTTAAGTCAGAAATTAGTTATCTTCCATGAAACTGATGACGTCATAAGCAAGGGGACATTACTGAAACTGCATTATTTTAAGTCAGAAATTTGTTATCTCCCTTGAAACTGTTGACGTCATAAGCAAGGGGACATTACTGATACTGCCTTATTTTTAGTCAGAAATATGTCATCTCCCTTGAAACTGTTGACGTCATAAGCAAGGGGACATTACTGATCCTGCCTAATTTTTAGTCAGAAATTAGTTTTCTCCAATGAAACTGATGACGTCATAAGCAAGGGGACATTACTGAAACTGCCTTATTTTAAGTCAGAAACTTGTTATCTCGCTTGAAACTGATGACGTCATAAGCAAGGGGACATTACTGATACTGCCTTATTTTTAGTCAGAAATTAGTTATCTTCCATGAAACTGATGACGTCATAAGCAAGGGGACATTACTGAAACTGCCTTATTTTTAGTCAGAAATTTGTTATCTCCCTTGAAACTAATGACGTCATAAGCAAAGGGACATTACTGATACTCCTTAATTTTAGTCAAAAATTTGTTATCTCTGTTGGAAAAGATGACGTCATAAGCAAGGAGACATTACCGATACTGCCTTTTTTCAGTCAGAAATTGGTAATCTCCCATGGATCTGATGACGTCAATAACAAGGGGACATTACTGATACTGCCTTATTTTTAATCAGATATATGTCATCTCCCTTGAAAATGATGACGTCATAAGCAAGGGGACATTACTGATACTGCCTTATTTTTTAGTCAGAAACTAGTTATTTCCCATGAAACTTATGACGTCATAAGGCAGGGGACATTACTGACACTACCTTTTTGTGATCCAGATTAGTTATCTGCCTTGGAAATGATGACGTCATAAGCAAGGGGACATTACTGATACTGCCTCTTTCAGTCAGAAATTGGTTTTCTCCCATGGATCTGATGACGTCATAAGTAAGGGAACATTACTGATACTGCCGTACCTTAGACAGAAATATGTCATCTCCCTTGAAACTGATGACGTTATAAGGAAGGGGACATTACTGATACTGCCTTATTTTAAGTCAGAAATATGTCATCTCCCTTGAAACTGATTACGTCATAAGCAAGGGGACATTACTGATACTGCCTTATTTTAGTCAGAAATGAGTTATCTCCATTGAAACTGATGACGTCATAAGCAAGGGGACATTACTGATATCATCTTATTGTCATCCAGATTAGTTATATCCCTTAAAACTGATGACGTCATAAGCAAGGAAACATTACTGATACTGCCTTATTTAAGTCAGAAATGAGTTATCTCCATTGAAACAGATCTCGTCATAAGCAAGGGGACATTACTGATACTATCGTATTGTCATCCAGATCTGTTATATCCCTTGAAACTGATGACGTCATAAGCAAGGGGCCATTACTGATACTGATCTTTTTAATCAGAAATATGTCATATCCTTTGAAACTGATGACGTCATAAGCAAGGGGACATTACTGATATCGCCTTTTTTAGTCAGAAATTTGTTATCTCCCTTGAAACTGATGACATCATAAGGAAGGGGATATTACTGATACTGCCTTGTTCTTTATTTAATCCGTCCGTATATAATAAAAATTTGACTCTTCTCAGTGTTGTTTTGTCCAAGTATAATCCGTCCATAAATAACAAAAATTTGGCTATTTTAGCAAATTTCAATGATTTGACTTGACGGTCAAGGTCAATTTAAGTTCAAGGTCATACCTGAATAATTTAACATGTTGGTTTTACCATAAGTGTCGTTTTCTCCAAGTAAGAATCAATCAAAATAAAAGTGTTGTTTTGTCCAAGTATGAATCAAATCTGTAAATTGATAAATTTATTAAAATATAAGCAAAATTCAATAACTTGACATTGACTTTTAAGGTCATTTTAAGATTAAGTTCATACTTGAATAATGTAACATATAGGTTTTGTCATGAGTGTTATTTCGTCCAAGTATTAATCAAAAAGTAATGAAAATGACGTTAAGGCCAATTTCAGCAGTATTCAATAATTTGACATTGACAGTCATGGTCATATAATGGTCATGATCATACTTGAATGATTCAACATGTCAGTTTTGTCATAAGTGTTGTTTGATCATAACATAAATAAACATTTTACGGCCAATTTAAACAGAATCCAGTAACTTGACCTTGAATCAAGGTCAAGGTCATACTAAATCAAAATGTCGGTGTTTTTTTATGAAAGTATTAATCAATTTAACAAAAAATTGCACTTATGACAATTTAAGCAAAAATTCAATTATTTGACCTTGACTGTCAAGGTCATTTTAGGGTTGAGGTCAAATCTGAATAATTTAACATGTCGGCTTTGTCATAAGTGTTGTTTTGTGCAAGTATGATTAAAATCCAACTACAAATAAAGTTATGGCCAGTTTTAACAAAATACAATTATTTGACCTTGATCGTCAAGGCCAGTTAAAGATCAAGGTCATACTTGAAAGAATCAAAATGTCGGATTTGTCAGAAGTGTTGTTTTCTCCAAGTTTTAATCAAATCAATAAATAAATGAGAATTTTATGACAATTTAAGCAAAGTTCAATCATCTGACCTTGTCGTTCAAGATCATTTTTTAAGCTATGGTCATACCCGAGTTAATCCTCATGTCGGTTTTGTCATCATTGTTGTTTTATCCAAGTATAAATCAAATCCAACCATAAACAAAAAAGTTTTGGCAAAATGTAGCAAAATTCAATAATTTTACCTTAACTGTCAAGGTCATTTTTAAGTCAAGGTCATAATTGAAAGAATCATAAAGTCGGATTTGTCATAAGTGGGTTTTTTTCCAAGTATGAATCAAATCCATAATTAAATGACAAAGTTATGACAATCTGAGCAAAATTCAATAATCTGACCTTGACGGTCACAGTCATTTTAAGGTTAAGGTCGAACTTGAATAATTAAACGTCGGCTTTGTCATGGGTGTTGTTTTGTCCAAGTTTGATTCAAATCCAACCATTAATCAAGTTATGTCCAGGTTTAGCAAAATTCCTTCACTGTCAAGGTCATTGAAAGGTCAAAATCAAACTTGAAATAATCATAATGTCGGATTTATCATACGTGTTGTTTTGTCAACGTATAAATCAAATCCAGTAAATAAATGTTAAAGTTATGACAATTTAAGCAAAATTAAATTATTTGGCCTTGAAGGTGAATGTCATTTATGAGTCAAGGTCAAGTTCAGTCTAGTCCTTTTGAAGATATTGCCAAAATGGTTGTTTCGTCCAAGTATGAAGATAATCCGCCTATTAATAATAAAGTCATGGCCATTTTTATCAAAATTCAGTAATTTGAACCTGAAGGTGAAGGTCATTTATGAGTCAAGGTCAAGTTTAGTCTGGTCTTCTTAAAGGCTTTGTCCAAGGGGTTGCTGTGTCTAAGCGTGAAGACAAGCACCTATTAATGATAAAGTTATGGCCAATTTTAGCAAAATTCAATAGTTTGACCTTGAAGGTGAAGGTCATTTATGAGTCAAGGTCAAGTTTAGTCTGGTCTACTTTAAAGTCTTGTAAAAAGGGTTGTTGTGTCTAAGTATGAAGACAATCCATAAAGGAATAAAACAATTATGATCAATGTTAAAGTTTTCGGACGGTAACGGCAACAGGAACAACACAATGACTATATCTATAGCAATAACTCGATTTTTTCTTCTTTCTTCTTTAAAGGTCGAACTAAAAAATGACATCATAGGAAAGGGACAATACTCTTAAATCTTAAATAGCCATTTCTATGTTGACGTCAAAGGAAAAGATAATACTCTTACATAATTAACTGGGTTATTTTCCATTGGTGACGATAGTCAACATACGTAAGGGGCATTTTGCTTCACTCACTAATTCATTCAGTCGATACTTATTCAACAACACTAACACAACTCTTAGTACCCACCCAATTATTTGCCCAGTTTATTTGTTATTAATCTATCTTTATAATAGCATTTCTCTTGAACCATTCTTGTTCTGTGCTATCTTCAGCTGCACCTGAAATACAGAAATCAAGGACAGGAAACAAAGTAAGAATTAATGTTTCTAAAGCAATATATAAAGTGATCGCATCCGGCATGTGATTTATTTATTGAGTATTTTTTTCCAAAATGCTAAGCCATCTCAGAAGAAAATGTAAAGCTACTCCAGAACAAGATGTGAATAACGATTCACATGAATGTACAAGGCAGCTATAACAGCTTTAAACAATAAGCTGGCACACAGGATCACTGCTCATATTGAGAAAAAGAATAAGACTAATCAGTCTTATTTAGCAAAGGGCACAAGGGGATCAGTAGTCTTATTTAGCAAAGGGCACAAGGGGATCAGTAGTATTATTTAGCAAAGGGCACAAGGGGATCAGTAGTCTTATTTAGCAAAGGGCACAAGGGGATCAGTAGTCTTATTTAGCAAAGGGCACAAGGGGATCAGTAGTCTTATTTAGCAAAAGGCACAGAGGGATCAGTAGAATTATTTAGCAAATGGCACAAGGGGATCAGTAGTCTTATTTAGCAAAGGGCACAGAGGGATCACTAGTCTTATTTATGGCAAGAGACAGCACCATTCGTTTTATGAAGATAAAGACAACTTACTTTATCTATGCCTTGTCAATTTTATCACTCATGTTACATTTATTTAAAACAATTGTGTTTTTTTTCTGGTGTCTGCTCTTCATATCTTGTTTGCAATCTTTGTAATTAAGTTCTACTCTTTTCTGTTGTGTGACATTTCTAGAAAATACCTATCTGATTTTATTATTTTTAAAAACGAACAAGACTATGTTTTTACATCTTAATTATGTATAATTTATGCACCAGATAACTGTTTATGTCCTTTTAATTTATAACAATTTACTTGTTACACGATTTTCTTGTTTTCCTCATCATTTCTCATCTTTATTATTTTCTGATTTTTATTAATATCATCATCATTATACTTGGACCTTTTTAGTTAAATTCTACCATAACCTTCCAGATAAGACAGACTGAAAAACAAGAACCTGAAAACAATGATATCATAACTAAAATCTTAACATCCATCTCAGCAAAAAAAACAACAACACAAAACAGAGGACTACCATGACTCCACAACCACAACAGGCAAACACTGAAAACATTAAGACCTATACAATGCAAAGACATTAACAACAACATTACAATAACTTCCACCAAAAACAAATCAACATAACCACTGAGACCATTGTGACCTCTAAGACCGAAACAATGCCATTATTGTTAAAATAAAACATAAGACAATCACGATGTCTAATCTAAAACAACGACCAAGAACACCATCACATCCCAGCATAATAACTAAAATCACAATCAAATTACAGCAATATAACTATCAACACCATCACATCCCGGCAAAATAAACAACAACACCGTCACAAACCAGCACTATAACTAACAACAACATCACATAACAGCACTATAACAAACAACACCACCATATATCAGCATAAAAACTAGCAACACCATAACAAACCAGCAAAATAAGTTACAACATCATAACATGCCAACACTAAATATAACTAACAACACCAATCACATCCCATCTAACAACAAACAACACAATCACATCCCAGCCTAACAACAAACAACATCATCATATCCCAGCAAAATAACTAAAACACAAAATCATCTCTGCAAAAATGACCAACTACACCATCACAGTCTAGCACACTGACCAACAACACCAAAACATCCATGCAAAAAGAAAAACAGCAAGAACACTTCGACCAATAACACCATCAAATCCAAGCGCAAAGACTAACAACACCATCCATACCAGCGCTTTAAAAAAACACTATCACATTCCAGCAAAATAAGTTAAAGCACCATCACATACCAGCAACATAACTAACAACACTATCACATGCTAGCAAAATAACTAAAAACACTATAACAAACCAGCAAAATAACTAACAACATTATCACATACTAGCATTAAAACTAACAAAATCATTGCATCCCAGCCTTACAACAAACAAGCATCATTATATTCCAGTAAAATAACTAAAATATCATCACATACTAGCGCAATAACTAGCAACATCAAAACATTCATGCAAAAAGAAAAACATTAAGAACACATCAACCAACAATACCATTACAACCCAGCACAATGAGCTACAACATCATCACATCCCAGAACAATGACCAACAACACAAAATCAACCATGCAAAAAAATAACAACAAGAACACATCGATCAACAACATCATCAAGTCCAAGAACAACGACTAACAACAGCAAAATATCAATGCAAAGGGAACACCACCACCACCACATTAATGCATAATGAGCAACAACACCATCACAATCCAGCAAAATGACCAACAACACCATACATCCATGCAAAAAGAACAACAGCAAGACACACCGACCAACAACACCATCTCAAGCCATCACAATGAGCAACAACAAGAAAACATCCATACAAAAAGAACACAAGAATACATCGACAAATAACACCATCAAATCAAAACACAATTACTAACAACAGCATCACTTCCCAGCACAACGACCAATAACACTATCACAATCCAGCACAATGACTGGCGTCACCATCACATCCAAGCACAGCAAACAACACTGTAATAACCCAGCACAATGACCAACAACACCATCATAACCCACCACAATGACCAACAACACTATAATAACCCTGCACAATTACCAACACCACCAGCACATACTACACAATGACCAACACCACCAGCACATCCAAGCACAATGACCAACATCACCATCACATTCAAGCATAATGACCAACAACACCATAATAACCCAGCACAATGACCAACAACACCATCACATCCCAGCAAAATGACCAACATCACCATCACATCCCAGCATAATAACCAACACCACCATCATAACCAAGCACAATGACCAACACCACCATAATTACCCAGCACAATGAAGCAACACCACCATCATAACCATCACAATCCAGCATAATGACAAACAACACCATTACATCCAAGCATAATTACCAACACCATAACCAAGCACAATGACCAACAACATCATTACAATCCAGCATAAAGACCAATCCTACCATCTCAAGCCCAGCACAGTGACCAACACCATCACCACAATCCAGCATAATGACTAACAACTCCATCACAATCCAGCACAATGACCAACATCACCATCACATCTCACCACAATGACCAACAACAGCATAACATTCCAGCACAATGACCAACAATTCCGTCACGTTCCAGCATAATGATCAACACCACCACCACATTCCAGCATAACTGACCAACACCATCACAATGGCCAACAACACCATCACATAACAGTACAAAGACTTAAAACAAAATCACATACCGGCACGAAGACCAACAACACAATCGTAATGACCAACAACACCATCACATCCATCTACTCAACCATGCATTTATCAAAACAAAATGACCAACAACATACAGTCAAAACTATGATATATTCAGCATAACACAACATGTCAACAATGCCACTACAACTGTTAAGTATTATGTATTTATCACAACACAGTGATAAGCAATATTACTGTATCCATCAAAACTATCAACAAATCATGATGTAAAAGCTATAACACAGAATTAAAGCTTTAAGGCCACATAAGCACTAAGATCATCATAGAATCATTTCATTGATACAGCATCCAACACTTCCATTACTTACAACTGTCATCATTTTATAACATTTATTTTCATAAACACAATGATTTTTATTTTTTTAAACATTTTATTTCTTTTCTATTTTATTTTATAAATCACACAACTAATGTTATGTACATATATTTGAAAACAGCTGTTCCCTCTTTTTTAGGTTGATATCGTAAAAGAATCTTACTCATTACCATTCTCATTGTTGTTGTTGTTTTTAAATCAGGGGCATTAAAGCTCTTTAAGTTCTTTGTTGTATATTACATAGTTTTCCATATATTGATTTTATAATTGCTTCACCCTCTATTGGTTATCTTAAAATATTTTTTCATTTATATCACATTTTCTTCTGAGTAGCACTAACAATGCTTAACATATATGGCCGATGTCACTAAAAACTCAATAACGCCTCAAGCTTGAGGTCTAAATTAGGCATGCTAACTATTTCTTTATTTGTTGTTTCTAAAACCTCACTCATCTACATAGATATGTCGAGGAAAGAATAAACAAAATTAATTCAAGTTTTGATTAAAAAAAAGCGACAAATTTCGGTAAGCAGGCTTAGTCTGCATCTGTAATTCAAATAACATTGTTTCATTAAATTATATCGCAATATTAACACAATCTAAATTACAGATTTTCAGAAATCATTTTCTCATTTTTTGCTATTTTAGTTACCTCCCCTGTTTAATATTGCTCTGCAAAGTGTGCCTTTATAAAACAAGCGTTGCAGTTTCTTTTTATTATGGCAATAATGTGTCATCTTAAAACACAACAAAGCTGTATTTACCGTAAAGTAGCAGACATCAGTCCACTGGCTGACAACAACCCAACCACTGATGATTCCAATACCACTTCATCAACCTTAAAAGGATTTCTTCCACGTTATAACACCTATATAATTAAGGTAAAATATACTGTCTTTGAGAATTATACATCAAATCAGATACATCAAAAACATCGTTCTCTAACATTTAAAACTTTTATCAAAGGTCAATCAGCAAAAAACATGTTGAAGCTGTCATTCTATCATTTTTTCATCAGTATGTTTCTGACCAATAAAAACCTTTAACCATAGTTAGCCGGATACCAAAAGAACATAATGCACATTTCCATTTAGAATCCTCTTACTTTAGATGCATTGCCCTTTTTCTGTAAGCCAAAAGCTAGCAACTGACATCCACTTTTTTTGAGGGGGGAGGGGTGCATATTAAGTCCATGTATGGGAAAGTTATGGAGCCAAAACAACAATCAGCATGGCTATTTATAGTAACAACCCCTAATAATCTCTAAGAATCTGTCTAGTCATTGCAGGCAACAACTATTCCAGAAAAACAAAATGGCTCACTTAATGTTGAGTATGGAAATTGCACATGAAACATAACATCAAAATATTACCTGAAGAAATAAGTCATTGTAGCATTTTTCTGTATTCTTCCAAACTGACTTCAGACAATCTAGCTTTGGTATCTAACGAGCATGGCATTTTACTTCTAATGTCATTCATGTTTCAAGATGCTGAATACCTTTAAGCATAAAGTGGAATAAACAATTCAGTTGTAGATATATATGGAGTTAACATCAAACAATTAGTCAGCATTATAATTACATCAACAATGTTTAGATTTTATCATTATTCAAAGTGTAAATATGTTTTCTACTATGGAATGTCAACTTGTCAAGTTTAGTTCATTATTTTCGTACACAAGACAACTCTAATAATTATAACAAGAACCTGTAAGGATCATTGGTTCAGGAACCATTGTTGAAAAGCAGGCCCCTGTGACCTTTGACCCAAATGGCCTATCTGGTTCAACCAAGGTTTGAGGGGCCTTGGTTCAGCTGTTCTTGACTGAAATCTGTTGTTGAATTTAGGGTCCATGTGACCTTGACCTTAGATTAAGTGGTCAAGATTATAGTTAATGACTCTAACATCAGTACATTTAATCTGTTGTTTCATACCACTGCCATTTGCAAATATGTAAATATCAAACTTGTCGATTAAAACTAATCTATTTCTAAGTTCATCATCTGGGAAAACGACTGATGAAAAAAGATCTGAACATGTAAGGTTCATGACCTTTGTGCAGGTAGGTTCTTGTGTCAAGTAACAGGCCTCTAGCATTTGTAGTGACTGAAACATATCCAGCTAGCTGAAAGGTTAACATACCAACATACAGACAGACAGGTCAATAGTTAAATGACAGGAGGCATAACAAAATTTTAAGTAAGAAAAAACAGTTCCTGATTTTACCCGTTTTGTAAAATGTCTTACTAGATATGTAAAACAACTTTGCATTCAAACTCCTGCTTTAAAAGACCCTGAACTTTTTTTTAATGTGTCAAAATGTTAAATAATAATCTGTGTTACTTTTAATATGACTGAATTTTCAAATAAAGTAAGTATTGTAAAAAACAACAGAAAGTAACATTTTATGGAAGTACCTGTGCATTATCTTTATGTTTGGTTTGATGTGTAGTCAGGCACAGTCATGTGAATCATCAATCTCTGGACTTTTCTGTGTAATTAATCTTTAAAACTGATGATGACAGACTGGGCTGTGGTACTTGCTGAAAAAATAGTCTTTTTTGAAGATAAAAGTTTGAACCAAAAAAAAATCTGGTAGTTATACTTTTTATTTAACAGCTTAAAATGTAAAAAATACAAATACTTCAATAATGATAACAAGATGGCCGTGATGGCCCTTAATTGTTCACCTGAGTACAAATGAAAATTTAGTGTCATCTCAATATCTTTTAGACCAAAAAGTTATTTGTGAATCTGTAATTGATATGTAAAGGCACTGCAGTGAAAAGAAAGAGTACAATATCGATCAACACTTCTAAATGATGCTCAGTCTGAGTAACACAGCTGTTTTTAGGGTTTCAGTCATAGATACAGAGATGTCTAATTAGCCTGCAATGTCTTCTTGTACTTTTTTACCATGTATGTAAACCAAAATAAACTCAGAATTTTGAAAGCAAGTGAATTTTGGATCTCATTACCAAAAAGAAGAGCAATTTACAGCTACTCTCTGTAGCCTTAGCAACAAAAACTGCGGTACTCAAAGTCTGCCATTATTAGCAATATCTACTAGACTAGCACAGCCAAATCATGTGACCACTTCCTGTGCCACAAGGTACATGTATTAACTTTCTTTTTTTAAATATTGTATGAGTCAGAATGAGATAAATAGATGAAAATACAAAGCAATACCTTTAAAAGAAAGTTCAGTAAGTCAAAGTGCATCTGCAAAGCATCACTGTTCACTGGAAAAGGCAAGTTCTTCACCATTCCTTGCCTGACATATACTGCCTAAATGCTGTAAATTACAATGAGCTTTTTCATTACTATGTGTAAGAGTAAGGCAAATAATTATTCAAGAACGACAGATACTGTACAAGTGGATATTTTCACATGTCAAACAGTTAACGAAATCACAATTTCAGAAATTTTCAGAAGTGTCGAGGGTGGAAATATTTACTAACTGCAATTATGATACATTTGTTTCAGATTAAAACAGTTTTCTTTGTACTACTGGGTTAAGCACAATTTGCTGACAATTTCACAGTAACTATGTGATTATCACCATATAGAAAAATATCTTTAACACAATAACATTATATTCTAGTACATGCCTTGTAAACAATTATACGGTAAATCAGTCAAAACTTTTTTGTTCACCTTCCTTTGTTAAGTGACAAACTCGCATTCAGTCGGGTCAGTTGGGCGACTTCCTTTTATAATTACACAATGTATCGCTTTGTTGCATGACCTGGCTGTACGAGACAGTATATCTGAAAACAAGATCAAGTTACTAGTAAAAAGTTTTTGAATCTGTATATTACTAAACCACACATCAATTACTTCCCTTTCGATTACCATGAATGTTACATGATGATGATGGAAATAAACTTTTTTCAAATTGCTTTCTATTTTAGTCTTATCATTTGTAGACAAATTAAATCAATTCAATTAACAAGGAAATATAAGTTCTTAAAAGAAATTACAAGTACTAGCTACACGGTGCATGGGTAGAAATATATCTTTCTGGGTAATGAAATTTACGGTGGCTGATATTTTTTTGCGATTAACATGAATTCACAAAAACCACGAACATTTCCATATCGCAAACTTTACCACTTATACAGTACCTTAGGCACTCGTGCTCTTAAAGGGGTATACAGGCAAAAGTGTATGCTTAATTTCTGGTTTCTTCAACCAATATACATTAAATGTGATCGAAAACATACACTGATCAGTCCCAGTAACAAAGATTTCCTTTTTTAAATGAAAAACCGGGTGGTTTCCTAACTTCACCCACGTGGGTCTAGATAGAAAATTGAGATTTCGCGCTAATTTTTGCATTTGCAGTGAATTATTGGACGGCTGAAGTACCTGTCACGTGATCAACGGCAAAGCAACCCGAGAGAAACGACAATTGGTTGTTTTTGACACGTGACCTATTTAAAAATAACTTGGTGATTCTGTTCATGTTTTACTCTATGTTAAAGGAGGTTCAAATAATTACGTTCAAACCCGCATTTCACTTTATTTATATGGACAAACATACTTGGAATTTTAAGTTCTTCATATTGAACATGATTTGAGCAAATTATATCAGTTTTAATTTCTTGTGCATTCATTTGCCTGTGTATCCCTTAAAGAATATATTTCATTGTAATGAGTTTAGGTATTTCATAAAAAACTGGCTCGTATTTATATGAAGAACAGTAAAAAATGACATCTCTAACCTGGGCATGAATCACCTAAATAAGATTTTCCAACATTATGAGAACATGTTAGGGCCTACGTATTTCTACACTGGAAAATGTAATTTGATTTTCCCATAGATATATATGTCAGAATGAGCATATCTGCCATGTTTTATATAAAGTTTCTAAAATCTCTACGAGTAGGGATCCTCATGAATGTACTTTCTAAATGTAACATTCAAGAAATTATTTACCAGATTTTCCACATGTTTCCTGTGCTTGTAATGCATGACCTCAAAAACAGATGTCATCAGGTTATTCCTCTTCCATAGCTGGCGAAAACACCTGCCAGGAAAGAAAAAAATAATTGTATGAAGCTTTAATTTTACTAGTAAAGTCACTCCAATATAATGTATAAACTGACATGCAAACAAGATGTGGAGTCACATGATCAGACAAGTCTCTAAGCAAAAAGGATTTTTACGACTAACCAGAAACAAGAACAATGACAAATGGTTAAAAGTTGCTACTTTTTATGAATATAAACGATTATCATAATAAAAACCTAAGAAGACAAAAAGAAAGATAGAATTTAGAATTTAGTGATTTAGAATTTAAAATTAAATCCCTTCTCATTTTGAGATTGTTTTGGTCATGTGACTCCACACTTTATGAATCTGAAAATAGAAGAAAAATATACTGTTATAACAAAACATTGATTAATAAATGAATCAAGCCTGGACATCATTCAAGAAAGCATAAAGTCAACTCATTGTCTGTACAGACCAATATCAGGGACCTCAAGAGTTGGAACTCCCATGAATGAAAGGTAGTTTCGTACTGGAAGCCACATGAAACAAACCCCTCCACCGAGTGGACTGAAGTCCATGCCACACAAACATCAATGTGAACACTTCCATGCATCTGACCATAAAATTTCTGCCCAGGAAATGTTTTATCACCTATGCGTTGAAATTATTACAAAATTTGCAGATATCTGCGCATGTGCAAATTTTCACCTATCAGTGTTTTGTCCCCTTAAGTGTGGAAAAGCACGTAAATAGAAGTACTTTTCTTGAGTACAACTTCTCTTCATTCAATACATAAACCACCAATTCTTTAATTACTTGATCAAGTCTGTTCGTACCACTATTGTTTTTTTTAGATTTCTTCCTGATTTGATTTTACATATTGATATATCAGTAGTAAAAGTTACAAGCCATCCTCTGAATAGCTAGGCCTCCACCCATCTATTTTGGAAAAAAGACTCCATGGCAAATTTGGGAATTACCTGTCTTAAAATTTGTCAAATTGGGAAAAAACTTAAATCGAAATTAATTACTTTGCACAAACGATCACCCCTATGAACACGATGTGCAGAACCCAACATCCAGGTTGCTACCCCTAAGGTCAAGGTTAAATGTTCTCCATAACTTTTTGACTTTATGGAAGATTTTAAATAACTTGGCACAAATAATTACTATCATGAGACTATGTGCTTATAAAATGCATGGCACAACATCAAGGTCATGGTTGGTAAAAGGTCAAGAAGTACTCATTCATGTCTGCTGCGGAAGGGGATTTAGCTGTCCTTCAGATTGCCTTGTTATAGGTGCAGTAGAGCTGGCCATACCAGCATGGATAAAAAATTCCATGCACTTGACAAATGGTGTTTTCAGTGTGGCTTTGTAGGACATATTAGAAGATGTTGTAAAACCCTGTGGAAATCCAATAAATGAGTAAAGAAATGTGCACAATTTTGAATGGACAGATTACATTTATGGGACATGAACTGTCAAAACTTGGCACTGAACCCACGAAGGAATGGGGAGAATCAGTTCAAAATGCTCTAAGTCTGATAATTTAAAAGAAACATGAAGTTTTCTTAGCCTTTAAGGCTTGTTAACTTCAATGTAAGATTTATTCACAATTATTCTACAACATATGAACCACTGCAACAACTTTTCAGAAAAGATGCTAGTTTTGAATGCGGAGAAAAGAAGGAATATAGTTTCAAGAACATTGAAAGAATCATTGACAAGTGTGTGAACTCTAGGCTATTCTAGACTTGTAGGGCATATACAATATTAGATTTTAATGGACCATAAGTCACTGACTATTTTGTATACCTTGAAGTAAGAAAATGCAAGAATTGAAATGTGAATTCTGAGACTAATGCCATATTCATACACAATCTATCGTATCCAAGGGCAAGAAAATTGTGGAAATGAACTCCCAGATTTGTAGGCAAAAATCAGTTTTCAGGAAACTGTAAGATGAACTTGCATGAAAGCTGGGTCAAAAAGAGCCAGATTGAAAATGCCCTACTTGTGAGTGAAATCCTGAAATATTTTAGGAAGCACACAATTATTAGATATACAGACCAGGGCTTTACATTGGGAAACTGGGAAGGGCTTTATAATAATATTCCATCATGTGAAATTGGGAGAACAGAACAAAGACAATATACACATCCATATCCTCTTGAAGTTAAACAATCTGTTTTTCTTTGATGAAGTTAAAAAAGGAAGGTACAACACTGAGATATTTCAATTCTTGTTAAAAGTAATTGTACTTGTTGTTCTTCAAACAAAGGGAAATTCAAAGCATCTAGTGATCTAGGTAACAACTACATTAAATTTTTATGATGCAAAAACTGGTTTTTATTTACATAGTCTTGTAATGTAGGTCAGTTTGTATATGGCCTTTGTTGTATTTTGTCTTAAAAGATCATATTTTGCAAACAAAAGTATATTTAGACAGTTTCTGGTTATCCCCTGTTTATCACTATTAGTTTCAACAGTAGTTTCAACAAGGTCTGAGTTGTGACCCCTTGTATTTTTGGGGATTATTGGTATTACCAATAGGCTGAAAATTTCCAAAACTTTTCCAAGGAAAGGAATATGATTTTTTCACCATGAATTAATTGCATTCATTTCTACTTTTCTATAAATATTATCAGGCACATGAATAACTCTTATAATTAGACTTTTATAACCAGAATACTGGCCCTTGCAATGCTCTGTTACATAATGCATTTGTGACTCAAACATTTAAGAATGTGAAATTTTGTGTTTCTATTTGTGTAGCTTTATTTCTGTAATAACAATGCATAACTTCATGTATGTTTGAATAAACTAAATATATATGTTAAGTTTTTGTCAATTTTCTTGACATTTTTATCGACAAACAATTTCAAGTTCACAGCTTTCAATAACTTTGTATACAACAGAAACATCACTTCCAGTCATATAAACATTACAGTTATCTTGTGCAGGGCAAAAATATGCTTGCAAGGTCACCTTTATTTACAGTGACACTTGATAACATGCCACAAAGACAAGCAGAAACAGATGAAAATTACTTTTTGTATGACATGCAACACAAATGTGTGTGTGCACACTTTCTTTAAGCCAAAAACTGAATTACTTATCAAAAATATCATGACAATGACACTTTACCAAAACAAATCTGTTTCCCAATTCTTTCCTATGGACAAGAAAGTTTCATTTAAAAAAAAAAAACAAGGACAATTTGGAAATGTAACAATCAGTTCAAAAATATTGTCAAATACTGCAAGACAGTGAACAAGAATTCTAAGATGTCATGGTATAAAAATAAAACACAGATTTGTCCAACATTTAAGAGAGAACGAAATACCTGCTTCCTTCATTGTCCAATTAATTAAGCCACAATTTTGTGTAAAGCTGCATTCTAGCAGAAAATTTCTCAGAAAAGTCCTTAACACATTACATATGCTTAGGTCACTTTTCCTAACTCAAGGAGTCCTGTTTTTGTTTTGTTTTGTCTTTATATTAGAGGCAGACAAGGATACAACTTTAAGATTTTTTTGTGTGGTGACCCACAAAAGATTGATGCCCTGAAACGGGCAATCTGGAAGTCAATGTCCTGGAAAATGCAGTTGAATGATGTTGCCCTGAAAAGGGCAGTTAAAAATAAATGCCCTGAAAAGGGCAGTTAAAAGTCTATGCCCCTAAAAGGGCAGTGGAATGTATTTAAATTGAAACAAACAAGTGTCAAGGATCTTGTCCACTATCTTCATAGCCAACAACAGATCTATCAATTTTTAGCGCAGTTTAAATTATGTGGTGTAAATGAACAGCATCTTGTCCACTACCTTCATAGCCAACAACCGATCTATTACATGTTTAGCGCAGTTTAAGTTGTGTGGTGTAAATGAACAGGATCTTGTCCACTATCTTCACAGTCCAACAACAGATCTATCACATGTTTAGCACAACTTTAATCTTTAACAGTTTCACACTGAAATTGTATTAAGGAAACAGAACCTTTTAGTTTTTTTTTACTTTTTTTCAATAAATTTTCCTTAAAGGTCCACAGATATTGTACTCTAGCATCAAAGTAAAAAAAAAAGGTAGATATGTTTGACATTATTTAGAAAAGCTGGGTAATGTTCTTTGATAAGGACTTTGCCAATCATTTGTATGGCAAGCAACTGGAGTTAAACGTGAATCAAATGTAGAACATCATCACTCCTGTTCACTGTCTTTACACAAGAACTGCAGATCCTTGACACAAGTGATCTAAAGCAGAACTGCTTTCAAATTTATTTAAATCAATTATATTTATTGTAATAACAATAGAATTCAGCAAAGTGTAAACCAACTATTCATTCTATTCTTTTTACTCTTAGAGCAACATATTTCAACATTCATGTATATATTTTCTGGAAGTGATTTTATCATCCCAATTTTGAACTGGCACACATATAACGTATGTTTATCTCTAACATCCATGTGGCATATTTTAAATGATTTTGTTATTTGTGGTTTACAATAATAATTGTACAACCATGCCATAATCACATCGCTTACAAACTTACATAATGTTTGTCTTTAACCATCTGAATTTTTACCCTCTGCAATATCACTTAAATTATATCAATCAAATACAGCATGGTTTGCACTTAGAATTTTAATCCTACTCTGTGCTGAGTGTCAATTTTTTTACTTTCGACAATACTCAGTGCTGACAACTTTTAAATGTCACATATGCATATTATGTAAATTAGCCCAAGAGTGATTGCATTTTTGTGGAAACAAGGCTTGAGGAGTTACAATCAAAGCAGACACAGGAGAGCTGAAAAACTGACCTTTATGACACCACTATACTTGATCATGTTCAAGACATTTGAAGTTTTATCTTCAAGGTGAAAACAACAGTCATCTAATATACTTGCAAGAACTACTTTACTTGTATCCCCCCTAAAACAGAAAGAGCACTAGTAATGGTTTCCTCCAGTTCTAAGTCAGAACATAAATCCAAGTTATTTCGATGCACAGAATCGTTTTCTTCTCAGAATGTCATTTTCAGACAGGGTATATAGGTAAAGCTGTTTTCCAAAGGCACTGTCAAATATTCCTCAACCAAGGTCTCTTAGATAAAGATAAAAGATAATAATGTTTGCTATGTTTTTTGTATTTTTTAGTCTAGGCCATAACTTTTTCATGCATGGACAAATGACATGATGATTTGATACACAGAATGAGGAGCATCTTTCACTACTTATGATACTTTTGTCTCATCATTTCGGACACTGTTCATTAACTCTTACCATGTATAAGCTTTAACAGATAGTTACTATAAATTATTTTCTCATTCTTCTGCGTTAAAAGAATGTTTGCTCAGTAGTTAACTTTAATGAAGGAAATTCCTGTAGACAAACTCATAAGAATTCAAAATAAACAGTGTGAAATCTTCTGAAGAAATTACACAATACTTGGCCAAAAGAGAACTGCTTAATAGAACTCAAACATTTTGTGCCATAACTCAAATAGTACTTTATTCTGAGAGCATCAACTGTATACACCACTCCATGAAGTGTATATGAACAACAAGCTGCATCTACATGGGATTTTAAAGAACAAAGTAAAATAAAGATGTCAAGAGTTGACAATAAAAATTTGGTATGTGTTACTGAAAAAGAACTGAATAGTTACTAGACGTCTTCTCAAAAACAAATAAATCCACAATCATGGTACAGTATTGTTTTGCCAGGAATATCGAGCAGCTTAGGTGCAAGGGGCTGGACATAAGCAAAAAGGTGGGAACTAGTTCTAATTGAACAAGGTTATGACAGGGGAAACTGTTGAATAAAAGGTTTAGAGAGTTCAATGTGCTGCCCACCAAACAGTCTTGGCAACATCTCAGGCAGTCCGAATTGTGCCAGGAATAAGAACAATATGAAGTATATTCAAGTATTTTCAAACTTCAGCACCAAGTTCTTATCATCTTGATGTTATCTAGAACTTCCTTAATACACTATTAAAAAATTTGGTGGAAGTCCATCAAGTGAGATGGTTGAATCTTTACCATGCTGTGTATATCATTAACAATATTCAATCTGCAATATGCATGGCAATGGTAAAAGAGACTTCATTTTATGAAGCTGCTAAAGATTGTTCAAAAGAGTGTTTCAGTTCAAGTTCCATAACTCACTTGATAATATTCTCTACTTTAGTTGTCTTTCAAAGAAAATTCAAGGAAAAGGGTGGAATTCAATGTTGTAAAATCTTTGACTGATGGGGTCTGTGACATTTTGAAAGAACTGTCAGAAGTACATGGGTATTTTGTGGATAAACCAAGTCAGTTTGTGGTACATGAAGTGACATTATTCCATACAGTAGACCACTTTAAGAGTCTGACTATAAATAAGGCAATCAATGAATATTTTGAAGTTGAAAGCTTAAGTGAGCATAATTACCATGAAGATAATGATGAAACTATTCGACAGTCACCAGATTTATAATACTTAACACAAAAACAGAACACAGAAAATAGAACTCACGCAGCCTCTCAGAAATTGATTGGATTGTATGCTTAAATTAACATATGACCTTAGAGACAGACTTTTAGGAGAGTGAAATTCTTAGAAACATGAAAGTTTTCTTCTAGGAAAACATACTTTCCACAGAATCTGTTTTTAAATACATTTGTTAGACATAATTTACTCAGCCAATCACTTTGTGGCCAAACAGAAAAGATATGATCGAGCCAGACAGACTGGATATGATCGAGCCTAACAGACAGCATATGATCGAGCCAGAGAGACAGGATATTTTTGAGCCAGATACATAGGCTATGATCAAGTCAGACAGATAGAATATGACCAATCCAGACAGATATGATATGATCGAGTCAGACAGACATGATATGATCGAGCCAGACAGACAGGACATAACTGAGCCAGTCAGACAGGATATGCTCGATCCAGGCAGACAGAATATGATCAAGCCAAACAGGCAGCATATGATCGAGCCAGACAGACAAATATGATTAAGCCAGACAGATGGATATGAGATTTCTTAGTTTCAGAAATACAACACCTTGTAGAGGAAAGTTACAGCAAAGCAAATATTGATGAGGTTCTAGTGTATCCAGGATTAAGGCGTTACTAATATAAGTTGCTGACTGCACTTTAGTTTTTCAGTGACTACTACTGTATGTTCAGGTTTACAGAACCCAAAAGACATCAAGTCAAAACTATGAATAGCCATATTACATGTCTTATTTCAAATTTCAGAACAAATCGGATCCAAAATATGAATGCAATTAAAACAAGTGGGCTATGATGGCCCTGGATCGCTCACCTGAGAACTTTGGCTGTAGGTTTGCTGCTAAGCAGTATTGCATTTTTTAATTGAAAATATGTAAGTGCCTACAAACCAAATATGTAAAATATCAGTAAATAAATAAAGGCTCTATGACAGAAAGTAGAAATATCTATTATAAGCTATGGTGATCTTGACCTTGACCCAGTGACCTCAAACCCTACCCATGGGTAGACGTCCATGCAAGGGACCTATATACTGAATATCAAAGATATTGGTCTATAAATGAAGGCTCTTTGAGGTACAGTAGATAAATCTATTTTCAGCCTCTATGACCTTTAACCTAATCTAATAATTTCAAAAAGCTTGATAAAGCTTGCTTCATGCCAAATTTTAAAATTCTAGGCCTTGTGGTTTCAGACAAGAAGATTTTTAAAGATTTTCTTCTATACTGCTATTTAAAACTTATGACCCCTCGGGCGGGCCAATAGTGACCCCAGTGACATTTTTCAAACAAACTAGGTAAAAGTCCACCAGACAATGCTGCATACCAAATATCTAAGCTGTAGGCATTGAGGTTTCCATTAAGAAGATTTTTAAAGATTGCTTTTTTTACATATTAAGGGCCCCCGGGGCGGGGCCAATTTTGACCCCGGGGCCAACATATAAACAATACTGGTAAAGGTTCTCAACACAATACTCCACACCAAATATCTAAAGTCTATTCCTATTAGTTTCGGAGAAAAATGATTTTTTATGTTTTTCCTATATAACTATTTGTAAATCAAGAGACCCTGGGGCGTGGCCAATTTTGACTCAGGGGACATAATTTGAACAAACTTGATAGACATCCACTAGACAATCCTGCATACCAAATATCTAAGCTGTAGGCATTGAGGTTTCCAGTAAGAAGATTTTTAAAGATTGCCTTTTTTACATATTAAGGGCCCCCGTGGCGGGGCCAATTTTGACCCCGGGGCCAACATATAAACAATACTGGTAATGGTTCTCAACACAATACTCCACACCAAATATCTAAGGTCTAGTCCTATTAGTTTCGGAGAAAAATGATTTTTCATGTTTTTCCTATATAACTTTATGTAAACCAAGAGAACTCTGGGGCGTGGCCAATTTTGACCCAGGTGACATAATTTGTACAAACTTGATAGAGGTCCACTAGACAATGCTGCACACCAAATATCTAAACTCTACGCCTTGCGGTTTCTGACAATAAGATTTTTTAAAGTTTTCCCTATATAACTCTATATAAAACATTTGACCCCTGGGGGGCCATTTTTGACCTAGGAGCCATGATTTGAACAAACTTGGTAGTGGTCCACTGGACAATGCTGCACACCAAATATCTAAACTCTAGGCCTTGCAGTTTCTGACAAGAAGATTTTTTAAAAGTTTTTCCTATATAACTCTATGTAAAACATGTGACCCCCGGGGCTGGGCCATTTTTGACCCAGGAGCCATGATTTGAACGAACTTGGTAAAGGTCTACTGGACAATGCTGCACACCAAATATCTAAACTCTAGGCCTTGTGGTTTCAAACAAGAAGATTTTTAAAGTTTTTCCTGTATAATTCTATGTAAAACTAGTGACCAATGGGGCAGGGCCATTTTTGACCCGGGGGTCATGATTTGAACGAACTTGATTAAGGTTCACCTGATGATGCTTCATACCAAATATCTAACCTCCAGGCCTTGTAGTTCTGGAGAAGAAGATTTTTAAAGTTCAAATTTGAAAATCTATTTTTAGCTCCTGTGGCCTAGAAATGCAATGGACCTGAACCATTTGAACAATTTTGGTAAAGCTTCATGCAAGTAACATTCCTGCCAAGTTTCAGCAAGATTGGCCCAGCAGTTCAGGAGAAGAAGTTGTTTGAAGAAAAAGTTGACGACGGACGGACGGACGACGGACATCAGGCGATCACAAAAGCTCACCTTGAGCACTTTGTGCTCAGGTGAGCTAAAAAGCAGAAGTCACTAAATTTTGAAAGCTTTACTTTGTCTAAATTAAAGACTACATTTCTCTAGCAACCTCAGACATGAAAAGTGACACAAAGAAGTTGTAGAACTATTCTGTATAATAAAGTAGTATATATTCTAAAACCTCACAAACATAAATACGTTTGATTATGAGGACTTAAATGTATCTTTACTGATATGCATTTACATGTTTAAAACAACAGAAAATGTGTACGATCATCAGTCTATGCCCATGAAAAAAGCATGTAAAGAGACTGAATAAAACTGTCTCCCAGAGAGGTCAAATCTTGTAAGAAAGATGTAGCTAGTTTCCAGGCAACATTTTCAAAGCTTGGTCATGATTACCCAACTAGAATTTTGAACTTCTACAAGGATGAGAAACAAACTTACAGTCATACATCTACGACATGCAAAACAAAGCGTGACCTTCCCACATTTCCATAAAAGCATAAAAGAAAAACAAGATTTCTGCTGAGATGTGGAAATATATCACCTGAGGACAAGGAGGTGTGACACTATATGAATGATGGTCAATTAAAGGTGTGGCAATGCTTTTCTTAAAGAAAATTATTATAACAATGTCTGTAAATAAGTTCAAAATGTTTATTGTTTCTTGATGAGTATTCTAGTCATGTTTTACCTTAAGCAGTGTAAAAGATACAGAGCAGACGAGATATTTAAAGATTACACCTGTATGACAAGTGGCCTTCATTTTTTTACGACTATGATAACAGCAGAGCTATTAATAAAGTGTCTTCATATGTTTGTAAGAAGACACTTTTTATTAACTGTTTACTTCCATGTGAACCTGTTGTTGTCCGTGATGCATATAATCTATTCTTTACTCTTAATAGTTGTGTAAGTCAGATACATTTACTCATATTTTCTTCGAAAGTGCCATCTTACAGACGTTAAGAAGGCCGCAAAGTTTCTTAGGACAAACAGCAAATTTTCAGACAAAAACTGTTGTTTGTCCTAGTTACACCTTCTTAACATCTGTAAGAAGACACATTTGAAGAAACAGTCGTATACTATTGTCATCTAATTCATAAATTGATAAGATACTGTATAATGTGACTTTGGTATAATCAATAAATCGTACAAATTTGAAAGATATTTTAATGTATTGATGTATGAATCTTAAATGCCCACTGTATAATTAACGTCAAACCACAGCTGCTATGACATGACTTAGGGCTTTAATACTTGATACTTGAAATAAAAACCCCATGTACTCTGGCATTTTGCACAGTTCTTGTACCGTAACCTAAATCAGATTACATTGAATGTTCAGTGCAAATCAGCATGAAAATGTGTTCAACATAAAAAGAATATTCAGCTGTACCACTGAAATCTAATGTCAATATTGTACCAGATAATATAAACACTGTGGGCAAATACCAGTTATCATTTCCCTATATCCGGTGTCAGACTGAGAAAATTAATGTTTGAAAAAATAACAGAGTAATGAAAAATCTCATTAATGTATCTCATTTTCACCAAGTTTTTTTGTCATTTAGAAATAAAGGCTATATAAGTGTTATAATATTTTGATCCAAATATTATCTTAGTTCTTATCTAGTCCAGCTAATGCCTATACATCAACATAACATGTTGAAAATGAACACAGTCATATTCAGAGTACAATTTCTTGTGTTTAACACAATGCCTTTTTTTAAAGTAAAAGAAATACAAACTATTATGATGTTACATTTAAACAAACCCCAGTGGCAGATTTACCATGGAGGCCATAGAGTCTGTCAGTAAATTTCACTGTAAAAACTGAGCAGGACTAAAATTCATATAGAACTTATTTGATGCAATTTTAACTTTGTTCACACCCAGTTCAAAATTTCTGGATCCCCCACTGAATCCTGTAAAACTAGAAAAAATGTCAAAATAAAATCAACTTCATTTCAGTTCTTGCAAACAGAGATGCAACTTGCCTGATTATGTGCAGAGATAGGTACATTTCTGTGACAATCAGTTAATTTTTAGCTTATTTTCACTGAATTTGCCTGTTTTTTTTAAAAACATGTGAATGCTATGAATTTAAACTAATTTCTTAGTACCTGTGGGTAAAACGTGGTCACAGAAAATTGCGCATGCGCAGATTTGGGCAATTTACCTGTTTTGCCCATATTTTAAAGTTTTTAATAAGTTCAACCAGCAGGTGTAAACCTGGGCAGTAGTGGACGGACAAACGCACGAAAGTGATCACACCGGTGTCCATATGACATGAACTTCAGTTCATTCGGTGTTTTAGGGGTTTGTTGTTTCATGTGACTTCCATGTACAAAACTACCTTTCAAACATGAGGACACTGACTCGTAAAGGCCCAAATATTGGCACAGGCAGATCATTGGCTGACAATATACTTTCTAAACAGAAGGACAGGGTTTCTGGTTCAACTGTTGATACCTGCAAATTTGGCTAGAATGGTGCAAACAAAATCATTTAAACATCAAAAGCTACCCACTTACAACTTCAAAGGAAACTTGACTTTACAGTAAACTGTATTAAAAAAGATACAAAACAAGAGGGCCATGATGGCTCTGTATCGCTCACCTGAACATGACTGCTTTTAACAAAGTTGCTATGGACCTAGTTAATTGACCCCAGATGACCCATATTCGAACTTGACCTAGAAATTATTGAAACAGTCTTTCTGACAAATTTCCAGGTTATTTGGACTGAAAATGTAGCCTCCAGAGTGTTAACAAGGTTTTTCGATATTTGGGGTCTGTGACCAAGTTTTTGACCCATGATGATCCATATCCAAACTTGAGCTAGAAATCAACAAAATAACCTGTCTGACAAATTTTCAGGATATTTGGACTGAAAATGTAACCTCTAGAATGTTAAAATGGTTTTTACATATTAGGGTTCTGTGACCTTGTTTTTGATCCCAGATGACCAAATACAAATCTGAGCTAGAAATCATTAAAACAACCTTTCTCACAAATTTCGAGAATATTTGGACTGAAAAGTAGCTTCTACAGTGTAACGTTTTTTTTTCTATTTTTGGGCTCTGTGACCTTGTTTTTGACTCCAGATGACCCATATTCAAATTTAACCTAGAAATCATTGAAACAATCTTTCTGACAAATTTCAAGTTTATTTGGACTGAAAATGTTACCTCTAGAGTGTTAACAAGGTTTTTCCATATTTGGAACCTGTGACCTAGTTTTTGACCCCAGATTATCTATATTCCAATCTGAGCTAGAAATTATTAAAACAACCTTTCTCACAAATTTCGAGAATATTTGGACTGAAAAGTAGCTTCTAGAGTGTTAACAACGTTTTTTTTTCTATTTTTGGGCTCTGTGACCTTGTTTTGACTCCAGATGACCCATATTCAAATTTAACCTAAAAGTCATTGAAACGACCTTTCTGACAGATTTCAAGGTTATCTAGACTGAAAATGTTACCTCTAGAATGTTAACATGGTTTTTCCATATTTGGGCTATGTGACCTAGTTTTTGACCCCAGATGACCCATATTTAAACCTGAGCTAGAAATCATCAAAATAAGCTTTCTGACAAATTTTTGGGATATTTTGACTGAAAATGTAACCTCTAGAGTGTTAACAAAGTTTTTCTATTTTCGGGCTCTGTGACCTAGTTTTTGAACCCAGATGACCCATATTCGAACTTGAGCTAGAAATCATAGAAACAACCTGTCTGACAAATTTCCAGATTATTTTGACTGAAAATGTTACCTCTCCTACAAGATGATTTCCAAAGTTTTCACTATATAAGCCTTTATAAAACCAATGACCCCGGGGTGGGGCCAACTTTGACCCCACAGGTATAATTTGAACAAACTTGGTAGAGGTCCACTAGACAATGCTATATACCAAATCTTAAGGCTAAGGCCCATGTGGTTTCAGACAAGAAGATTTGTAAAGTTTTCCCTATACAAAATCAGTTGACCCCCGAGGTGGAGACAAATTTGACCCCGGGGCATAATTTGAACAAACTTGGTAGAGGTCCACTAGACAATGCTACATACCAAACCTTAAGGCTCAGGGCCTTGTAGTTTTAGACAAGAAGATTTTCGAAGTCTTTCCTATATTAGCCTATTTAAAACAAATGAGCCCAACCCACCCGGTCATTTGACCCAAGAGGTATAATTTAAACAAACTTGGTAGAGGTCTACTAGACAATGCTACATACCAAACATCTAAGTTCTATGCCTTACGGTTTCTGACAATAAGATTTTTAAAAATGTTCCTATATAACTCTATGTAAAACAAGTTACCCCTGGGGCGGGGCCATTTTTGACCCAGAGGCCATGATTTGAACAAACTTGGTAGAGGTCTACTAGACAATGCTGCACACCAAATATCTTAACTGTAGGCCTTGTGGTTTCTGACAAGAAGATTTTTAAGTTTTCCCTATATAACTCTAGGTAAAATCAACTGACCCCTGGGGTGGGGTCAGTTTTGACCACAGGATCATAATTTGAACAAACCTGGTAGAGGTCCACTAGATAATGCTTCATACCAAATATCTAAGCTCCAGGCCTTGCCGTTTGAGAGAAGATTTTTAAAGATCCAACTTTAAAAATCTGTTTTTAGCTCCAGTGACCCAGCAAAGCAATGGACCGGAACCGTTTGAAAGCTTCATGCAAGGAATATCCCAGGCAAGTTTCATTACATTTGGCCCATTTGTCGTTTGAATGAATTAGAGACGACGGACGGACGGACGACAGACAACCACCGATCCTAAAAGCTCACATGAGCACTACGTGCTCAGGTGAGCTAAAAAATGGATGAACTATGTGCCAGTAGAGTATAATATTCTAAATGAAATATGGGTCATGGATGCCGACAAGAAAGGTAAATACATGTATTTTATCAAAGTAGTAAAAAGGGAGTAACTCCCGTTCCATAAAATTATTACATGTAGTATGTCCTAAAATAAATTGTAAATTTAAAGAAGTTGGTACTTTAGAAATTAAAATATACATGTACACCTTCCTATGATGTTCAGAAAAAGGTTTTCATTAAAATTTGTGCGATTAATTTAACAAAAGACAGATGGATAGACAGACAGACAGACAGACAGACAGACAGACAGACAACCAGTAGTATAAAATTATCTGGCTTCAAATTTTGCAAAATAAGCAGCAAGCAAAGAAGAATTTGTAACCTAACACAGTATATCCCGAAACATCTTTGAATGTACAAAATTATCAGAGTTTAAGAAGTCAAATTTGCTTTTAAACCGTAAGCGAGTAGCTTATAACTACAATTTCACATAAACTACATTTGGATTTGGATTCAAAAATATTCTTTTTTTTTTTTGTAAATACCAGAGACAAAGGTGTTATCTTTGTCTCTGAAAATACTGTAACAGTTACTCATCTGCAAATTTCATTGACTCTCATCAGCTCATCAAATAACATCTTCCCATTTCTGTCACACCGCCTTCCTCCAACATCCAATATGTCCTTTGTCCCCAGCATCATAACAGCATCTTCAACTATCCCAGTTGTCACCATGTTTGCCCATTCCAATTTTGTTACTAAATACACAAGAAAATTATACTACATGTTTCCACTGACAACAAAACACAATAACATGCAGTTTGACTCAAATTTTCGTGGTGAATTTTTCTTCCATTTCAGGTTCTAATTAGAATAATCACCTTCTCCGTGATGGCACAAACAGTGCCCCATCGGGGACTTAATCTCAATTAAGGCCCTTACACCGTATATTGTGTCTCTTATATTATACCATAGTAACGTCCTCGCCACCACAAATATGTCGATTTGACATTATACATATGAAGTATTTGATAAGAGATTATATTCTTACTGAGTAAGCTTATTTTTATCTGTTCATGGTGAACATTTATGCATTTTGACATTTAGTGAAATAGCATAACATAACTATTTAGGCAAGCAGAAAATAGTCTAATAGAACTATGATAATTTAGCATTACTAAAATGTTTTACAAAAATAAAAACTTTACCTTTACGATGAAATCAGACAAAACATCGAAACATCACCAACAACAGCACCATGTACATCTGTAAGACCAGACAATAAACGGCCACTATAGGCCACTAAACGACGGCAAGAACGAGCAAGGTCACGGATTAAACGACAAAATCGCACGTGTTTTAATGAGCGATTATCACAATGGTGAAATTTACCGTTAACATAAGTTTAAAACATTTATAGCCTCTACACATTATACGTCACGTGTTAACTTGTATTATTTTGAAAGTTGAGAAGGTAGCCAAGTTATTTATAATATTTAAATACAGACAATATCAACAAAAATAGCGACGCTCTTTAACACAAATATTTGTAATACGTAGTATCTGGATATTAACGGACCATGCATTAGATTGTTCGGTAACCGAACAAATTGGTAACACGACAAATCGGTAACATGATTTTATATAGTAGAAAAACGGAGAAATCGGTAACAAAAGAAATATTGTTGGTAATTGTTTATAGTTGAAATAGTGATAGAGTAGGTATGAACAGATATTAGATATTGAAATACTGAGTGTTGCGGTATATTGTAAAAGTTTTATATTTTATAGATGTGTTTATATTTTAACATATTGCCGTTATTAGATTATAAACTGATTTTACTCAAAGATTTTCTGTTGTCTATCTTCAGTGGCGCGGTTAAAGAAATTTCCTTCATTAGTCTTGATATTTCGGATATACTTTTAGAAATGATATTCATTTTCATGTTCATTCGTTCATTTTTATCCCCTGGAATAGAGGCATATAGTTTTTGAACTGTCCGTCCGTCAGTTCGTCCGTCCGTCAGTCCGTCCGAAAACTTTAACATTGGCCATAACTTCCTTTTTAGTAAGTAGATTTACTTCATTCTTGGAAACAACACCCCTTTGGACAAGACCTTTCCCCTGACCTATATTTTTTTGACCTTGACCCCTGAATGACCTTCACCTTGAAGGTCCAATTGTCCAAAAACTTTAACATTGGTCATAACGTCCATATTAATAAGTGGATTTACTTCATACTTGGACACAACACCACTTTAGACAAGACCTATATTTCTTTGACCTTGACCCCTGAATGACCTTCACCTTGAAGATCCAGTTCTCCAAAAACTTTAACATTTGGCCATAACTTCCACGTTAGGAAGTGGATATATTTCATACTTGGACAAGACCTTCCCACTGACCTATATTCATTTGACTTGACTCCTGAATGACTGGTTCTCAGCTCAAAGGTCAAAGCACCATTTCGGGGGCATAATCATCTTACAGTGACAGTTCCTGTTCGTACATTTTCTTTCCGTTATACCTGAATTCCGAAATTTCGAGGTTGTGTGAAGACAGTATGAACTTTGTCAACGCAGTTCTGTATTTACTTGTTTTTATGCCATTTAAATTATTTAATCAACTGAAATTGTTTATACTTTTATAGGCCTCTAAACTGGGTAACCCGTTTATTCTCCCCGTCCATAGACTAAGCAGGGGTCGGGGAACAATCCCCTGCCAGCCTAACAAAATTATTTCAAACTATATAAACTTTCAGAAACAACATAATCTCTAGACATACAACTTTTCATATAATGCAATGATTCTATAATAGATTATTTTCTTAAAGTAAGCCTTCAGGTAAGCTGGTATTATAAGAGAAGATATACTCTATGCAAAGGGAATCATCTTTAAAATGTTATTTGTTAAAAGATTTCCTCACCGCATTTTTGAAACCTAGATATATTAAAAAATATAGTTAAACCCGTTTTCCTTTCTAACTCATGCTTATCAAGAAATGTACCATTTTCTTTTAGAATATCTTTGACGTTACCCAACAATTAAAACGAAGTAGTACTCCAATTTAATTTCTATTTTGTTTTTATTGACCGTATGCTACATTTTGAAGCGCCTATCCATACAATATTTGTTTTCTTAAAATTAACATTTAAACATGAATAAAAAGCAAATTCTTGTAAAGTATTCAAAGTACAGTTTAAAGGGTTTTCAGAGACATCTAACATTAATGATGTTAGAAAATTCTGTACATCTGACAAATGAATCGTCAGGACCAATGTGTAGGGCATAATTTGCCCTTTCGCATGCGCATATACCATTAAAAATTTAAGATTGATGAAAAAATAAGATACATCAATTTTCTCCTCCGAATTGATCCAAAACGAAGCTGCTTGCGACAGCCTATATGACGCCATTTACCACATAGTATGGTCCAACTGTTACTGGGGACAGGGTAGAAGTTATGTATCACAATCTAACGTAGATTTGTACTTTGGACACGATGCGTTCATCTCTGTGAAAGATCTTGTCTACCATTTTCACGGCAAACAACAAATCTATCACATGAATACATGATTTAACTGGAACGAATTGACCTGTGCTAATACAGATTTTGCCACTATCTGAACAGCAAACGGCAGATCTATCACTGAATAAATTATTAAATCTTCACACAGACAAGAGGTCTGTAACAGGTATAGCATGGTTTAATTCGTGGTGTGGCGATGAAATGTTTCAAATGACTTTGATAAAAAAGAAGGCGTTAGCTTTAACTTATCGAATGAGGTCTAACAAACAAGGGCTCAGGAATTAGTCTAACATATTTACAGCGAGGAGGAGGCATTTTACAGGAAAAGTTTGAATGAACTATAACTATAAATAGGTGCTAAAGATCCTTTCCACCATCTTCGCAGCAAACATCAATCACATGTTTAGCATGATTTTATTCGTTCCGCCAAAGCAAACAACTCTTAACTGACATCAAACAAAGAAATAGACAGCTTCTTTTTGCTTCCAATCTTCGACTTGAAAATTAACACCAGTCAACAGATCTTGTCCACCATCTTTACTGCGGCAAATAGATCTGTAATAGTCTTTTTGTTTTCCTTCTGTGATGCATCCACTGATACCAACCGTGCCGCACATCTTTATAGCAAGCAGACACAAAGAATTTTAGGGCGTCTGCTAAATTTTGAGTTGACATTTGCAACTAGTACTAGAAATGGATCTAAACACATCATTTGATGATGTAGACCTTTTTTGTTTACTATCAAGAGTTGACAAACCTTGACATGAGTGAACTTTACTACATTTTTTAACCACTACCAAAGTGGACACGACTTGAACAGAATATTCATTCTTGTCAGCTGGCTATTATAGCGTTTATATGCAAATGTCATTAAGATTTGAACGACGATTGATTATAGTGATCGCCACTATCCCCCAATCCATGACACATTATATTTCAGACATTCTCAACATTCACAACTATTTGCAGTTGTCACAAATACGTAAAGCTTCATTTTCAAAAGTTTAAATGAGCTGTGTAGCTTAAAGTCCCAGTATCACATTGATTTTACGGGATATAAAAAAATAAATGCAGTGATAGGATAATGATCGAACCTTGTTGTATTCACTTTAAAACACTTAAAACTACTTTTGTGATCCTGGGACTTACAGTCAGTTCTGTGCGTATTTTATTGCCTAACTTCTAAAGGAAAAGAAACGTTTACAAGTAACTCCAATGCACTAATTTTCTTCTCTGTACTCAGTTTAAACAGGTCAGGTGTCCCAAGACAGTTATATGACAGTTCTAATGCAGATTTATCAAAATAATTGCAATTGCGTTCTCTCTTTGCGTATCTTCTTCTGTTCCTTATTCGGAGTTGAATAAGGAATCAGGAACTGGTTCCTTATTCCTTATTCGACTTGAACATTTTTGCAAAATATTTTTATTTAGATTCTTTATGAAATGATTTTGGTGTTTGATTCTTGCAGTTCTAAAGCAGATTTATCAGAAATAATTGCAGTTGCGTTCTCTCTTTGCGTATCTTCTTCTGTTCCTTATTCGGAGTTGAAAAAGGAATAAGGAACTGGTTCCTTATTCCTTATTCGGCTTGAACATTTTTTCAAAATATTTTTATTTAGATTCTTTATGAAATGATTTTGATGTTTGATTCTTGCAGTTCTAATGCAGATTTATCAGAAATAATTGCGATTGCTTTCTTTCTTTGCGTAACTTCTCCTGTTCCTTATTCGGAGTTGAATAAGGAACTGGTTCCTTATTCCTTATTCGACTTGAACAGTTTTTCAAAATATTTTTATTTAGATGCTTTATGCAATGATTTTGATGATTGATTTTTGCAATTCTATTGCAGGGTTATAAAAAAATGTTAGTGCAGTTGCTGTATCTTCTGTTCCTTTTTCAGTGTTTTCAGTGTGGTTTTGTGTTGCTGATCAACCATAAATATTTATTGTGTTATAAATACTTATTCTGCTGTTCCTTATTTAGATATAAATAAGGAATCAGGAACTAGTTCCCTATTCCTTATTTGAAAAAGGAATAAGGAACTAACTTTATATACATGACAGGTATACCTGAGAAAACTGCCTCACTGTAATTGGCTGATCAGTAAAGCTTGTGTACTCTTTCTTTTGAAATCGTTCGCCTGCTTCTCGGGTTATTCCGGTTAGGTTTCCGCCATTTGCGCTGTACAACTAGCTTTTGATTGCTTCCAATTATTGATAAATCCTTGTTAACCCGATCTACAAATAATGATTTTTCCCGATTTAAAAACAGATCAACGTGCATTCTTAAAGTCTAAGGTCCCAAATATTAACATTATCCAGTAGATAATTCATAATGAAAATTTTGTCAAATACGCGATTCAAAGAAATGTTTTATAAAAGCTTACAATTGTTTCGTCTTCTTCGTCTACAGTATAATTACTAATTTACAATACCTTTTGTAAAAATGTTCAAGGAAACATCTATGAAATTAAATGTAAAACGTTTCAACAAATTTGTTTTATAACATCAGATGATATTATTTATTACTTTTCAACTTACTAAATACTTTCACAAATGCACGTAGGCGGTTAACAAACATCTTGATAGCAGTTCAGTCCTGATGCTTATTTGCAAAAGGTGTTAAAACGGCACTGACATATGCCCATATCTATACTGCACTGGTGTAAGGTTTAATTGCCGTGTTAACATTTGCAAGTACGACTGAATGAGCTCTTGTCTTTCAGCATGTCCACAACAGACAACGGTATTCTTCCTGAAATATTTTTTTCGTAAATACTTGCAATATACGATGTCACCACCACGGAAATTGTCTTGGCGATGACATGTTTGTATAACAAAAAATCAATCACTGTCCGGGCTGAATGAAATATTTTCACAAATGTTTAATGAAATTATTTTTATTGTAGCTTCTGCCAACCATTTACATCACAGACAACCGATTGTGACCTCTTAATTAGAGTAATATTTCGTGTACTTTTAATTAAGCATATTGTATGACTCATCGTTGTGTACTCTTTCTGCTTTCAGATCTTGCTGCAACGGTATGCAGTATCTAACGAACTTCTGTCCATCTATAATGCAACATGAGTCGCATTTGAACATAAAATTGTTATGGTAGTCCGAAATGAGAAACTAACGGCCTACACCCCTCAGCAAGTTTTAGAAGTTCCTTTCATATTGCTTGTAGCAAGTGCCCACTTAATCGTTTACACAGATTTCTTGAGATTGTCATCACTAATGATTACATTTGATAAATCTGAAACCGTTAAACATTTTAACGATATTTAAAAGCTAGCATCCAAGTGAAATCCCTCCTTACTTACGTACTTTCGTTTGTAACAGAAGGTATCCCATTCTGTTCTTGTTATTCATCTTTATGTTATTCTTTTAATTTGATACTTCTAATACTGATTCTAATTAATCATCTATTTTATAGCTGTAGTCACACTCCGTCTAGACTGACAACCATACATATTAACCATAGGCAACACTAGGCCACTAAATTTTCACCTTCTCGTGCACTGTAAATGTGAATGTTATATTTTATGTCTAAAATATTATGTATTCAGTGCATTGATATTAACAATACAGATATTACTGATAAAAAATAAAACAACTTTGAACTCTTTACTGTTGTCGTTTCCTTGCCGCACTTAGACTTAACGAGTTTTATAACCCTTCCATTTCTGTATAATGGTCTCGGTGTATGAATGGAACATTCTCCTATATCATTAATACTGTCTTAGATCATAAACCTTCGTTGAACAAACAAAGTTCCAATTCCGATAATGGTGATGACTTTAGATTTTTAGGTTACACTTAGTCTAGCATAATCATATCTCGTCAGATTTATATCTGTCTTCTTTGATCGAAAAGACTTATTTACAAATTGATGTGTTACAACATATATCATCAACCTGTTACAGTGCAGTGTTACTCCAAAGAATATGCAGACAAGAGGCTGAATAAAATAGAACTTTTTGTTCATTTTTGTTTCTTGACAAATAAAAAAGGAATATTTGATACTCCCTGTTCCCTGAGATAATCGTGTTTCATGTCCCTTCCATCAAACAAACAAGAAAATGAACGAAAGAGTAAAATAACTTCGTAAACCATTTTTGTAAGTACAGAATTAAAGGCAAGGCCTGAATGATACATTAGATAAATTGTTTGTGGCTACCATATATTTTGAAGAATCGGACCAAAAAAAGATGATGTCAAAGTTTATAACAAGACCGAGAAACCTTTTTCAATTGATATGTTTATCCGATTTCCCGTTTAAAATATTTTAGAAACATGAAATTGTCCCTTTCGAAATTTGTGTAGGTCATATTTGTTTCGTAACAATTTGCAATTTTGTTTACATCTTTAGAAGCAGTCAAGACTAATTAAGAAATTTAGATCGTGTTACAATAATTTAAAATATATATATGTTTTATTTTTCTGTCTTTCGTTATAACGAAAAATAATATGTTTTCTGAACATCTCGGGATTATATTAAACATTTCTTCTTTCTTCCTTTCTTGAATAGATTATCTATCACTAAGATATTTGTACTGAAGAAAGTTTAGAATCATGCATTCATTAAAAAGAAAGAACAAGAGCTGTCAATGGAAATTGACATATGCCCCCGAAATATAGCTTCGAAATGAAAATGGTGTAAATATATAATTGAATATGCCTGTGGAAAAGAGATCAGACAAAAAAATAGACCGTGAACTGAAGGTAAATGGTAACGTAATGTTTTGCGCTTCAGATTCTTATATGAAGGTTGAAGGCATAATTTTTCAATGAAATGGAAAGCTGTGAGTTTGGCCTTGAATACGAACAATACTGTACTACTTTATATATAACAATGTTTGGTGACAAACATTCTGGTGTCAATAAAATTCCCCAAGCGGTTTTGGAGATGTAGCTTGGACAAGATTTTAATATATATAGTTATAGAAAAATATTACTAAGGGCCCATAACACTGTCAAAAATAATCCGACCAGAAACTCCTGACGATATGCAAAACTAGGCTTGGTGACAAACATTCCTGTGAAGTTTCCATGAAATTTTTCAAGCAGTTTTGGAGATGAAGTGTGGACAAGACTTTAAAAAGAAATTAGAGTAAAAAGATGACTTAGTGCCAATAACTCGAGCGGAAACTTCTGACGATATGCAAAACTAGGCTTTGTGACAAACACTCCCGTTAAGTTTCAATGAAATCCCTCAAGCGGTTTTGTAGATGAAGCGAGAACAAGATCTAGAATTTAAAAAATGACCAAGTGCCTATAACTCTGCCAAAAATAAATCGAGTGGAGTCTCCTGACGAAATGCACAACTAGCCTTGGTGACAAACAATCCTGTTAAGTTTCAGTGAAATCCCTCAAGTGGTTTTGGAGATAAGGTGAGGACAAGATTTTACAGGACAGACGGCCGGACAGACAGTGCGATTACTATATGCCTCCCTTCGGGGGCATAAAAATACAGAACGAGCAAATTAGTGAACAAGTTACATGTTACCGCTGGAACAGAATATTATAACTTGATTAAAATGACGGTTAGGTAATGCGGATGTATGTATATATATCTTTAAGCTGTATGAAAACGTGCCAAAAGACCTACCATTAAACGAAATAATATTTCTGATGCAGACAATACAATTATATTTAATGATTTAAGGGTTTCCTGTCGTTTCTGTATTCTTTAAAGTAACAAAGGTCTTCAGAGAACAACGTTCACTCTGACATACTTATAGGTTTTGAATATATCCATTTTCTTTCTCTAGATAATGCTGCGTGATATTACAGCAGCCGAAGATGCGTTGAATTATTCATAATTTTGCAAACTCTAAACCTCTTAGAATATGACCTAATTAATTTATCAATTTACCCAAATGAACCTCTAGTAAAGATATATTCTAATTACAATACTCATTAACTCAAGCGTTAGTTTGAGTTTGAGAAATCATTATCATCTAGCAGACCACAAACACTGGTTCTAATGCGTCATGTATTTCTTATTTACACGTGACATAAATTGAGGCTTCAATTGAGGATGAATTTATAGGACAGCTTCGATTTAAAGTTTTACATTATTTAAAACTTCATGGTTATAAACTTTAGAATGGGTTATGTGCAAAATTATCTTGTCTTCTTTTAAAATTGTCGGGGTATCAGACAAATTTATACAGAGCGCATCTTGCAAATATTTCTTTAGAATATTTACTAAATGAACACCGGTTTCTGAAATCATTTAATCAAACCGTTATGTTAATGATAACAAAGAATTATAAGCTTGAACGAAACATCGTAAAATATTTCTACGTTATGTGTCACTTCTTTTGAATGAATCTTAACCTGAATTAACGCGAACAAATCTACCAGAGTTTGACTGTAAGAAGTTCTATATTAGTTATGTCTGTCATCATTAACTAGAGCAGTACACGTTTAAATATAATTTAGTTTATGATATTTGTCTTTTTATGATTGTTCTGTAAAACATCACGTGTCGTAAACTTTCTTTTCCAAACGTTGTCACCTTAGAAAAAGCCCAAAAGAAGTAAATACTTATATCAGTAAAATATTGGTCAACAACATCTTCATTAATGAGGGGCAGTAAGGCGATTTTGTCTTTGTGATCGTGGGAGCAAAACTGTATTAAGTGTGACTGATAACGCGAACGTGACAAAGTAATATAGAGATAGTAATGTTTATGGTAAAAAAATGCGTCTTTTGCGTATTTTGCATCAGTTCATTTTAAACTGCATGGAAACGTGCCTATAGTTATTTTTTGCGTTCGCCGAACCTTTGCTTTACTGCAATTGGTCACTCTTGGTGGTGATATCAGTTTGCAGTATATATAGCAGCGCAGATACATTAGAAGTAAGAAAACTAGTTGGCTGCTTAAGAAGGCAGCCAATGAGTTATGCCCAATAATTTCTTGTACATGTGATCTCACCTTGATGCAATGTTTCGCGCGATATTGATAGTTATGTTCTTGCTTTAATGTTTCGGTCTATGTAAGTAAATATTGTCAGAGGGTAAACAAAGTTAGCAAGTATTTTTATTACAATATATAATATTATTGCAGGATATAATAAATAGTAATACACTATTAAATTTAATCTTTGAGAATTAAAATGCTTTCATCTATTTTAGAAAATAATTAAAATATTGTAAATGGGGCTAAAATGGAAAACATCATTACAATTCTAAATTTTACAAGACTTAAATTTCCAGTGTGAATTGTATTCACTAATCAGTGCTTTACACTGAGCATGGAAAAGAAACAGATGTGTCATTTGAATGGGAATCTTTCTGCATCGTGCACTATCCCCAAACAATCTCTTCATAGGGTGTTGGTCATATTTGCAACCGTTACCGACGATAAATAAGCTCAAATAGATCAGGTACGTATATTAACAATACCTGAATAGATAAAGCAACACAGTCTTATTCTTCATCATTTGATCTACATGTTGCACCGAGAAAGTGTTTGCGCATTTACTGAAAGCTAAAATAATATACAAATTCTGTAAGTGCTTGAGTCTTAAGTCATAAAGCGTAACATCTCTTGTAGATGTATGTAAAGGAATTTTGCTGGAACTCTGCTTCGAGTTATAACGTATTACACTAATTGATGTCTGAATTTGTGCTTCATCAACTTCGACAAAGAAATGGAAACGAGAATTAATTTATTTGTATTACAAAATGTGCGTTCAAATCAATGTCAGTATGAATTGTCTTGCTTTTTCAGTCTTTTTCTTATTATAAAAAGACAGAATACAGTGACATTAATTACTTAAAAAGACACTCCCAAAAAAATAAAAATAAAGAATAGGTAAATAAAAATAACATTCAACAAACCTTCACTTAATAATAAGTTTTAATGTAACACCTTATCAAGATTCATTTGAAGTAACCAAATCACTTTAAAATCATCATAAAACATGACGAAGTTATTTTCATTTGATCTTTCACAATTTTCGGTTCAACCAGCCTTTAATGATGCATTAAAATCCGAGAATTGTTCGAGGGGAAGTCATAGTGTTAGAATAATGTCTTAATCATGCCATTTTTTCAAATATTTATTGCACGCTTTCCAAATGATTGTTCAGATGAGATTGAATACAATGTAGTGAAACTATGAAGGCTCATGTAATTTTCAAAATTATCTATCTTTCCTGCTATACTGTCAACTGACATCATCATGATACCACCCAGACTGACCAATATCTACAAATCACGAAAACATGTTCGGCGGATGCATACAATAACACAAAAGCACGTGTCTACTCAGTTAAAAATGAACTGGTCCAAATTAGGTAATGGAAACAATATGTTTGTGTCATTTTACTCTTACATGAAAAATCTCTACTTTTACTTTGTCACATCCACTTAAACAATCCATCATACTAAATAACCATTTTCCTTGTCGAAAAAGAAAACAAATACCATCTGCGTCCATCAAAGCTTTAATGAAAAGTTGTTTTACATACCTATGTTTATTTTAGGTTATGCCTCTTAGGGCATCACCCAGTATAGTAGCGAGTTTTCTTGATGCGACAAAGCGTCTAATGACAAATATTATACAGCAGAGCGTCAGGTGCATGATATTCCAAATACAGCTTTTGGAATGTTATGTAATCCTGTACCAAACAATATTCTTTGAAGTCATGTTACACTTTGATAGATGACGCATCAACAACAATTGAAATTCTTCACAAATTCTTAGTGTTTAAGATAACTGAAAAAGAAACAATTAATAATACACAAGAACATTGTTCTTGTTTGTTAATGCTGTTGAGCACAGATCCATTACTTTGCGGATGTCTTTAATATTTACAGATAGAAAAAATTGTGTATTATGTGCAATGTCCAAGTTTTATAACTCTGTATTGTCTTTTGGGAGAAGCATTTTGCTCACATAATAATTGCCGTAATTAATTATTTTTATTAACTGTGTCAGAAATTGTTATGAAACTTCATTTATATATTAAATTGGTAGTGATAACAGGATTATAATTGTACTTCTTTAGCTACTTTCTAAAACAAGAACTCTACAAAATAAATTATATTCGTAGGTCTGCTGTGGACAACATTCATGTAAGGAACTAACAAAGGGCAAAGCAAGCCTACTGGATATTGCCACAGATGCACTTGTCTGAGGCCATCTACCCAGCCAAATGGCTACAGGTTTAAGTTCCTTAATAGTTTTTGCTCTGAGCTTCTCTTTATTGTCTTCTAGTATTCTTATAGGTTAAGTCTAATAACAGTAACTGAGTTATGCTAAAGATATAATGTTGATAAACGACAATAGCTAAAAAATAATAGCCAAGTAAAAATAATAGTTATTTTACCCAGCACTTCTCATTGGAGTTTAATCATCTAAAAATATTGAAGGATTCTAGAGTAATACACCGACCAAAACTAAAATTAGAAAAAAAAAGGGCAATAACTCTGAAGATAGCAATGGGATACGTTCTAATCATCCTTTAAGATCCGATTCAATACGTCAAAGATTCATATGGTTTTGTTTCGAACAAACTTTTACATGTAAGTAGTCATTTTTAACTAGGGATGGCTGCTGCACTGATACCAATGAGAAAGTTATGGTTCCTTTGCTCTGCACCTCTCCGAAATACATCTAACTTCAAATGATGTTTGGTAACAGAGTTATTAACAAAACAAGTGTTGGACGGAAAGAAATACAATATATTCAGCGGCCTATTACACGGGGCAGGGTTAAAATGCCTCTAAAACCCTTTTAAGAATTCGGCAACGAAAAACATTTAAATGTTTTGTCCATCATTAGTGATAGTAGATCAAGCATTATTTCTCCTCAGCTCTGTTACTTTAGCTTTTGGATACAAAGATTCTTCGAAAATTATTATGAGAACAACAGTTAGGCTAATAAATACATAATTCATTCCAACGACGTTTAAGATGCAACTTCCTAGTGTGTTAGATAAAACTCTTCACACAAAAGATACTGGTGTCACATATTTCAAATTTATGAGAAAAAAACTGAGCTGAGGTAAAAGAAATGAACTTTCCAGATTGACGAATCTTTCAAAAATATTCAGTATCTGTTGTATGAGAACAATATTTCCATTAAGACTATGAGAGAATATGAAATATTCAATACAAGAACCATTGTCAGTTACCATGCGAAATCTTTAATTTAATTTACATTAATATAATATCTACCGCTAGAAAGGCACAGTACTGTGTGGAAAAATTAAGTGTATTGAGACCACGACCAGAAGATGAAATTCAATGTTCTTGTTTCTTAAAGCAAATGCTAGCAAATTTCTGCCAACAGTGGATTTTGATATTGAAAAACAGATGTGTCCCTAGGGTATGAGACAAACAATCAAAGTATCCACTTAACTGTTTGTTTCTTTATTTAAGATAAAAGAGACTATATGGCGTATGGTTTCAACATGAAGAAACTTGACTGTATCATACTGTTACAGATTTAACAGATTCGTTATCACTTGAATTTCCTTCTAAACCTGTTGCTGAGTTTCTGTGATATTTGTGTATACTTTTTTTGCACTCTGTTGACATTTGTAACTTTCCAGACTGTGAAACAATGTTCGACACATGCAGAATGTATAGCATATTAATAAATTTTGGGTTTTTTTTCTTTCACTATCGAATGCGTTTAACTCTGATAAACAGTGCAGAACTTCTACCCTTAATAAGCTTCAAATATTAAACTGAATTAAACAATTTCTTCTTAAACTAACACGGTGTTTCCATTGAGGTGTTTTACAATTATGAATTGACGCTCGCATTCCTGAAGTGGGATTCATATGTTAAGACATTGATATGACGTTTACAGCTAATTGCTTCGCATCCGAGTTAAAATAAATAGATTTAAACCAAACATGATAAAACGGCATCTTTTATGTTCAAACTCATTAGGGTAGGAAGAGAATTTCGTAAACCGCGTAGGATTACTTAAAATGTGAAAACAATTTATACCGAGCGACAGTGAGTCTGTTGAGTGATATTTGACAGAAAAAAAGCAATAGAGCAAGGTTCTTGGGAAAATCTAGAAATTATTTTCAAGTTTCGACTGAATATGCTTTAAATTTTCCAGTTTCAAAATTATCTAAATATTTGTTTCTTTTGAATTTTTTGAAGTTATATGGACATCATTTCTTTGTCAAAGATGTAATTTATTTGACGTTAAAAATGATCTGTAGTATTATTCAAGCAAGTATAAATATATTTAGAAAATAATACTGAAAAAAATCTGAAAATCAAACTGAAATGAAACTAAACATTTCTTCTGCAACGCAATAGTTGTTATATGGTCTCGAAATAATGTTTCCAAAAAGGTCTAAAATATTTTTTTTTTCTATAAAACTACTTAAACTCTAGCTATGACAGACGTCAAACTTACCATGCAATAAAAGAAAGCCAGAAATAATATATTCTAATTAGGCATTTTGATGATTTTAATGATTTATGTTTTGTTGTATTTACATCTCTTTATAAGAAACAGGTTTAAAAATAAATCTGTTTATCTTGACATAATTATGAAATATTTATAGTTATTTATAGTTACATTTGTATTATTTCTCTAACTCATGTCGTGTTATAGAATGCAGTTAGTGTGTATTGTATCAAAGTAATAATAAAGAAATTGCAGACTCTAAAGTCTTAGGAAAGTGCCCTTACATATTAAACTTATTTAGTCTCAGCTTATATCGCAGCGTATTTCTGGTAAACTCATTTTTGAATTTTAAATTCTCATAAGTTCAAGTGATAGTTTGAATTTCTGACGACAAGATAGTCTAACACGAAGACGACAAATAATGCAGCAGGTTGGCATTCTAATACGTCTTGCTTTTCTCATTCATGCGTGATCGGAATAAAGGATAAACAGACAGGACGGCATTAGATTTGAACAAACAGGACGACATAGATTTAATTTTCACATTATTAAATACTCCATGGTTATACACTTTTAACGAATAAACGTTTCTATCTATAAATTGTCATTTCATCTTGTGTAACGACGTCTCTCATTCACTGTCGGGTCAAATTGTAGACAAATTGAAAACACTCGAGATGTTTAACTGACATTGTCTGTAACTGAATTTAAGCAGTCACGTACATTAGAAACGTTTTTGCAAGAGTTTACTAGTTTATCTTACAATTTTGTTGAATTTTCTTGGTTCCGTTTTTTTTACATGACAATATAGAACGTAACACCTGTATTGAGATATTTTTTTATGTGAAGTTTTTTTTCCAGACTGAGTATTAATTATTCCCAGAGAAATGGTTTGTTAAATGTCTTTGATATCGGTTATGTATTTATCAGCATTACTGCCCACGTAGTTCTCATAAAATATCTTTAGAGGACTTTTGGTAGTTCATGTGACTGACTGATAAATAGCTGAAATACCAAGATACGAAAGAATAAAACGCTTTTTATGTATCACAGATACTATGTACTTAATAAACCCTTTGCAATTGTGCTGTTATCAACAAGATACTGTTTAGTAAAAGAGGTCTTCTGGGCACTTTAATTACCTCCGAGCACGCGGCAGGGAATATGGTCATTGGCTTCGCCCGTTCGTCCATCTGTCCGCTACTTTTGTAATTAGCTTAATTTTGTAATCCATCAATGCATTGACTATTGACTATTCTTTTTTCCTATTAGATAAAAGTTTCCCAAATGATACCATGTGTACGGTATGCCGATTTCAGCGTACATATTTCTAAATGTAATCCATCTTGTATTGACAAAACAATACTCTCTTAAGTTATTTGAAATAAAATAAATTTTTCCCAGAGCAGAACTCAAAACTTTAAGTCTTTTTCTGACACATTTTGTAAAACAAGTTACAGGAATTTTATTCTAAACACAGTTTTTACGCTTCCTTTGGCAATAAAGAACATAGTGTTCTAACCCTTAGAAATTGCACTATGTCTGTTAAATATATCTTTTATGATTTAAGACATCTTAAGTAATAGTAACTGACATACGCTTAACAAAGTTAGGTAACACGAAAAAGTTTATTAAAGCGAGATATAACGAATGGCCTAATTAAAGGTTGGTTAAAAACATTGGTGTTATTTTCTTTTTACTTAGGTGTACTTTAATGCTGAAGCCAATGAATATATCGAATACTTCAATATTGTCCCTTTCGGTCACTTTGATGTTTTCCTTTTCAAAGAAACTGCCCTTTAGTGGGAAAATGTCCTTGCCACCAATGACTCGTATTCAGAGAGGCATCCAGCTGTACGGTCTCACTTCTATAAATTATTCATGTAGAATTATGCATCGTTACATGTATTGTGCGTTCGATAAAGGATGATGAATAACGTTAACAAATCATGTGACATAAAAAATTATGATATTTTTATATATTTTTTATGATGTTTGCATTGAAATGACTCCTACTAATGTATTGAACAACAAAGCAGAGTCTCGGATATTTCTTTGGTTCCCCCTCTCTCCTGTCTTGCGGCCAATCATTTGACCAGTCTTAAAAAATATCTTTGACCTAATATTAAAACTTTTGCCAAATTCTTAAACCTTTTCCTCTCCAGATGTTTGTTGCCATGGGTTGTTGTCCTCTATAATCCAAAAAAAGGTTTGAGAAGAATGATCGTTTTCTATGCCTGATCTGTCAAAGTGTTGAATTATTCGTCTCAAATAACATAACAGGATATTGTTTTGTCAATACAAGACGGATTACATTTAGAAATACGTACGTTGTAACCGGCATACCGTACACATGATATCATTTGAAATTATGGTGATTCGTCTTCACAATAATTGGTTAGATCGGCGTGCTACCGTCTTAAATTCGTAATGTTTCCAGATAATATCGCAGACTTATTGCAAAATATTTTATAGATGATGTTTACAGCTTTATGTAAGAGTTTAGCGACTAACCAGAATGAAAAACACAAAAATGTTTTTTTTTGTTGTTTCTTATTTATTTGTATATCATTTTAGTCTTTTTTTTGTCACTAGAATATTAAACAAGCATTGTCAGAGTGAGTTCCTTTTTGTATCACTACAAAGAAACTGTAAAGAAATATTAAAGTTTTACAGAAGGTAACATCAATCCATCAATGTAGAAATGTAAGACTATAATATGTTGATCAAGGCACATCAAACATTGAAAAATGTATATATTTTACAGTATCTGTCTCACAAGAAGCAGAAAGACAAAATAATAAAGTAATAAAAGTGTAATGCAGTGAACTGCATAGTTTTATTTTAAACAGACGAATAAATCAGGGCAAGAAAATTAAAGACTTGAGGAATCATTTATTTACAGCGAGAGACCCCAAGACTTTACAGACTTACTGCAAATTAAACTTTTAAATTGCTTTTCTTTATTTTTGGTAACATGAGGTACTGTGAAAATGTCTGTGTTTTGCACTGAAGGCTACAAAACTATTTCACATCCTCTGTGAGAATAAGGATTGTGCAGTTGCCCGCGGCATTATATTTCCAGCTGATTTATACTTTTACTGTATAATGCATTCCAGAAATTAACGTCTACTTTTGTTCATCTGGACAAGGAATACACTCATTTTTTTTACAGATTAAATTAGTTCAATGTAAATTCATCGTGCTTTATGAATTATCTTGCTATTTCAACGACTTTTTGTTTTCCTAGTAGACTCTCAATAATATTTAACTGATCGGTTTTCTAAAAGTCGACGAACATTGTTATATAAGTTTAATATTATATTGTGAGAGTAATATTAATCTAGGTTCATTTTAAGATATCACTTTAATGTCCTGACAGAAAACAGTATGAAAATGATGTATTTATTTTTGTTTGTTCTTTCACATTCTGCTGATCAATCACTCTATTTAATATTGCAATATAATCTAAGAACGATATGCAGGAAAGTCATGCTGTTAGAATAATTTTTTAATGATGACAAATTCTGATCTTTCCAAATATTTGTTGCACGCTTTTCAAATATTTGTTCAGAGGAGATTGATCACAATATAGTGGAAAAAAGTGGGCGCTTTTAATTTTCATAATTATTTTTCTTTGCCCTGCTAAAATTGCAACTGATATCATCAAGAAATTACTCAGAGTGACCAACGGTGATAACCACGGAAAAAATGTTTGACGAACGCATAAATTGTCAGATAAGCACGTTTCTAGTCAGTTTAAAATGGATTGATTCAAAATAGATGATCTATTTAACATGTTTGTGTTATTTTGTCAGGTAAATGAAATATCTGTAATATTTGTTTGTCACGTACGTTCACAATCAGTCACACTAAAAAACAGTTTGATTCCTCGGTCACGAAAGAAATCCATTCTCCCTTCTGTCGTTCAAAGCATTAACGAAAAGTCCAATATGATGGGCAATTGTTTTGGCGATGCTTGTTTACTTTTATTCTTACTTTTTAGGTGACCACTTACAATATATACCCCTGGAAGGTATTGTACAGGTATGGATTGGTTAAGTAAGACAATGACTTGAATATGGAAGTACCGGATTTGTTTCTGAAAACAAGTTAATGTAGGTAGAATTTCTCCTTTCAATCGAAAACAATGTAAAAAATATTTGTGCCACTAGAAAATGATACAATCAGTCAAAGAATACGTTCAACTGTTCTATTTGGGATCGAGAAAAAAATAAAAAGATTACGGTTATACTTAAGGAAACCTAAATTACTTTTATTCATTATAAGGTCTGTTCTTCGTAACAGCATGACTCACTGGATTTGATAAAGATTTATCATTTCAGTTTCCTTCTCATTTTATTCTAGTTCTCCTGAGAATTGAGTTGCTATTGGCACACTGTGGACAGTAATAACTTAGCATGCTGTTAAACAATGCCAACCACATTCAGTGTATACATGTGTCTCTTAATTTGTGACTCTCGCCACATGGCATTTAAAGTAGATGTACATTAAATAAATGTGTTTTGAAATTAATTTAATGGAAAGAATAGACTATAATAAAGCAGGTTGTAGCAAGATGTTTCTCCGCCTTAAAAAAAGAAACAGCCGGTTTTATAATTTAGTTTATATGTCGTATATGTCGTAACAACAATCTGGCAGAAAAAATTACTCGAAGATCCTCGTGCAATTTACTGTCTTTGTGCATGTATTCTATGCAAAGCTGTTTAACAAGTTAACTAAGAAGATGTTTTTGGCAGTGTAATTCTCATTGAAATGATAGAAGTAAATTTTAGCTTCAGTGAATCTATTGAACAAAACACAAATTCAGTACCCTTGGTCAAATGGGTTTCACATAATTATGAAGAAATGCTAATATCGAGACCGGACTTAATAAGTCGAAGAAATAATATGTACAGTAGGTCATTTATTGTATTTATTGTACAGAAAGGGTACCATTAATGTGATGAGTATATACAGAAAAAATACACGTAGTAAGGTTCAACGGCCAACTATCGTTGAAAAAATACTCTACCATGAGAACTAGAAGACAATTATAGTGGACTAATTACCTGGACCAAAAACGTCCTGTCATAACCTATATTTCCGATAAACTTCAGTTAGATTTGTTGGAAAGTGTGCAACGAAACACAGGTGTTCAACTAAACTATATGTTTAAATAGAAGTAACAACTGAAAATGTTTTCCTACTTAAATATTCATTCTGTCAGTTTATGGTCGTCATTTCAGTCGTGTTTTCAGTACTGATTTTATGTTGAGCTTGGCCTACATTTGTTGAATTGACAGCAAAAGTTTGGTGCAGAAACGTTAATTGTTTGCCTTATAGCGGTTTTAACGGTATTTGATAGTGCTATGTTATTAAAACACTGCTGGAAAGTTATAACGATACAAAAATTTCTAAATGTTGCACGCATTCATTCAGGTCAGTTCAAATCTTTATTGAAATGTCTTCTAATTATTTGCTTTGGGAAACAATCAAACGAAACTTGAATTTAAACCATTTCATTTCCTCTAAAACCATAGAAATGCACTTGATATTGGACAAGTCGATACCCGATGTCAAAATGTCAATCAAAACAAGTAAAGCGAATGCATTTAATGTTAGTCTTTGTAGCGAGAGTTGTGGTTATTGGCGGCGCCGAGAACGGCGACGCCTATATTTGAATAGTGTTTCATTTTGTACCATGCGCTGACGTAATCAATTTGGGAGAATCTTGGATCATTATCAATGTAAAAAAATCCGATTATTCTGTACATCACTTAAAATATGTCACTTCATAAATCGTATTTATTAATTTTAAAAATAAATTGATCCAAATCAGGTAAGTTTGAATTTTTAATTAAAAGTTTTTGATGCAAAAATACAGATTTAATGACTTTCCCCAAAACAAATCAAAGCGCTGTAAGTACTTGTGTATTCACTGCATGTATGTAGCAGTGTGTTGCTACTTAATCTGAAATGCAAATCTATGTTAATTCTTTCAACTATAGCTATATAAAGAAAGGTGAAGCTGAGAAGTTAAAAGGTCGGACTTGTAATCTAAGGGTCGCTTGTCAAGACAAGAGTTCGAACCCCGTCAGCGGCCGTGTTGGCATCGGTTAATTCCTTTAGCAAGAAACTTCATTCTCATTACTTAGTACTGGTTGGTTCCAGGGACGGATTTGAGAATGATTCTATTAGCTAAAAGCTTTCGTTACAATCGAAATAAAATTGATTTGTATAAACTAACTTGAAAATAGAAATTGTACAAAATCTGTCGTTTTAATGCAATAATAAAGATATGAGTCTGTCTTTGTGGATACAGACACAATGATGAATTTGAAGAACATTCTTACTTTGCTGGAGTCAATTCAGTCGTTATAGTTACAAAAAACATATCTGTTCACTACGCCACTAAACCGTTAAACCATGAATATGATAGAGTACCAGTTGTACTTTGGGTGTTATCTAGTGCAGATAAATTACAAAATATTTGAAATGATGTAATACCATACTGTGAAATGTGGAATTCGAACAATGATATTACATGTAAGGTTTTATTTTTTGGATGTCGATAACATAGGAATTGTTATTTAAAAATCGAGGACACACCTTCAGAGACAAGTATCTTGGTATATTTTTCACCAAATCTGGGAATATTATGCATACAAGAAAATATTAAGTAGTAAAGCCCTCCATCTATTATAGGAGAATGTGTACTCCATAGTTGATTACCTATCGGAAGCACTGTCAGGTCGGCAGCTCTCTTTGTTCCAATTTCAGAAATACACTTACACTGTATTATTGCTACTGCTACACAAAAATTCGTTTCCCGTTTCCTACCAGAGACGGTAATTCCTTAGATATAATTTTCTCTTAAACACAGACCGGGGAAAAAGCAAGATTACGAGGTGATTTTAAATAATTTTTATGACCATTCTCTTCTACAGTTCTCATCTACAGAAATAACCGTCCATTGATCTCAAATTCTCATTCTCTGTGGGAGGAAAAACATATTGTTGGAATTGTCATTCAAGGTTTAAATTTAAAATTTTGACATGTCTTGGGCTGCCTAGAAACTTTGGAAAGTAAACTTAGCAACCTTTTTCAAACTTTCAGATCACTGAAGTCATCCTTGTTTCAATTTACTTAATTTGCTATTGATGGTTCCAAAATGTTCCTTGGTCAATCGCAGAAAATCTATATAAAGTATAGTATTTAATGTACGTTGAAGGCTTATGACCACTGCATGTGCATGTGTGATGGTATTTTCTTCATGCATACAATATGAACAATGAAAACATAACATTTCTTCAAGAAATAGATTGAAAATCTGAGTTTGTAAAAATTGGATTATATCCTGTCTATAATGGTTGCGCAACCAGGATAGAATAACTGCTGAATTGTGTCGCAGACGAAGAACACTTGATTATTATCCCAATTTTTAATTTTAAAGGGAGACAATATGCAATTTTCATAAAAAGTGAAAGATCAAATGGTTTTGTATGAGAATATAGTCATTCATATCTGGTCATTTTGTTGAAGAAAAGTGAATTCACATGATTTCACAACTTCAATAAAAGTGATTAAAACATGGATATAATTCAAATGTCCCCCTTTAAAATCTTTTTACATCCCATCTGTAAATAACTTGATTATATCATCAAAATGTACAGCATGTACTACACACGTGTACAATAGTTTAGGTTAATTCATACACTTATTATTTATCTTATTTCAAAACCATGTGCGCCACCTTTGATGCTATGCATCAAAATTAATCTTGTTTTTTGCTGGAAAGTGATTTGTTACAGTGAACACATTCTTACTATCTTTATCTCCTTTGGAATAACTTTTGGAGCATAAATATGTTCTTAACACTATCAAGGATTTTACATATTCTAGAGGATAAGTAAAATAAACACCTGGTATAAATATCAGCAGTTATAGCTATGCCCCTTGATAAATACTTTTGAACTCTTTCCTCAAAGCTGTTGAAAGCAGGTTTTATATTTTTATTTTCATTTTGTTATATATTTTAAAAAGTCACATTGCAAAACTGTATTACTGATAGTTTCATGCTTCTAATACTTATAACAAGGTGCTGTCGGTTTAGTTAGTACTCTGGAGGTTAGTGCAATAAACAGGCAACAGGATTAATATAAGCCGAATAAATGTGCAAAACAATTGTGTAAATTTGTTAAATGAGCAGACAAATTCGACGAACATAAATTATTAAACACATTTTACAATACATGGAATCTAGCAATCAAAATGACGTGCAGATGTATTCCAAATAAGGTTTGTTAAGTAAACAAAAGATCACTTTCATAAGAAAAGGTCTGAAGTATTGTATATATACTACAATACGAAAACTGGTCTTCTTGAATGTCCAATCATATATACCTTTTCAATGCATTTTAAACCAAACTGAGCTAACTGGTTCTATGGTCCGTTAGTTAGTTCTACGTTATGGCGTAACATAAAAATAACACAACCATAACTTAAATTCTTGTAATTTATATAATAGTTCCTATTTTATCATAAAAGAATTCTACCCTGTGTTCAAAAACAATGTAAAAGCTAAAACATTATATCTTAATTATTACAATTATATCTAATTATATCTAAACAGTATACAATATCTACTAATTTACATCAGTTTTATAACAGACTGGGAAATGAAGAAAATGGTTTACCATTTCTTTTGTTTCAAATATAAGAACAATGGTGGCAGCACTGATAAAGTTCTCACAAAAGGCAGACAACAATGGGTTCAATACGTCATAATTACGAACCTTAATGACAACATTTCTAGCCAATCATTGTTGTCAGTTGTCTGTGAACACATACAGACCAACATATCAGTCTTGTTCAGATTGTTCTTTAAGAACGTCACTGTATTATCTCTTCCTTCTGCTATTTATTCACTATGTACACTTCCAGAAGACAGTTGTCTGGCACTTGCAAAATGACAAGAGGTACGAATGATTCAACTTCTAGACAAAATTACATATATACAGTTGAAAGGTATGCAGTAGAGAAACCTCTATACATCTAAATTTGATATCCAAAATGACCGAACTTATTCGGTAGGAAGACACTTAAAAGTACGAATTTATCTCTCTTGGAAATTTCCCTAGTGTAAAATCAAAAAGCGTTTTTGAATTTACGTAAAACGATTTGTTTAATCCAGAGAATATTTTACAAAACAAGTTTATCAATGTTGTTGTTTGGTTTGCTTGTAATAACAAACATAATTCAAAACTCGCCTAGAAGAAAATTTATCGTTTCGACCTTTAGTCCGACTGCACAGCATTATATTAAAAAAAAACAGGGTCAGAATGAGATTCGAAATCATTATTGTTTAAACCTAGCAAAAAACTAATTCTCTTAACCTGCGGCAATACAATCAATTACAGAAATTATTACATATTGTCTATATTAATCGAGAAAGGCATTAAGCACTTACGTTTTCACACACACCCTTCCGACTTCTTGGAAGAACTCTCTTAAGTTTCTCATTAAATGTTCGAATCTAATTTAAATTTAGCGTAAATAAGAAAATATAACAAAGCATTGTTAGGTTGAAGTATGTAGTGGACTTCATTTCACTAATCTAAACGGCAATTTATTACTGTTAGAATAAAACTGTATAAAGCGTCAGGAGGAAAAAACGTGTAACGAGTAAAAAATATGCTGTTCAGTTGAATTTATACGGATCCCTTAAAGTGACATTATACACACCTTTTTTTTGTCACATTTATTTTATTTCGTTTAAACGGAAAATGATTTCTTTAATACGTAATATCAATTCGTTTAAACGCGTTTAAACGAAATCCTTTTTTTTTCGTTCAAACGAAATAAAATAAATGTGACAACAGAAAAAAAATAAGGGTGTATAATGTAATTTTAAGGGCTCTGTAAATTTACGAAGCTATAGTTTACTTTATAAAGGGTCAAAGTTCTGCATCGTTTATTAGAATTAAACACATTCAATAGATTAGAGGAAAATTCAACGAATGTCTTGAATATATATCTTACAAAGATACATGTGATGAGAGGCGCAAATAAAGGAGATACAAATATAACAATAGATATAGTTTATAGTCCGCATTTGTCTGGCATTGTTGCACAGTCTACAAAGTTACAAATGTTAACAGTGTGCAGAAAGTAAACTCAGTATCACAGGAACTGACCAAAAGGTTAAGAAGGGAATTTAAATGATAAATCTGTAAGGAAATCACAAAGTCTGGGGAAAAAATCATACTACTTGCAATAATGTTGCCGAGAATAGATATTTCATTTACCCAAAATAATTAGCGTCTTCAAGTTGAAACCACACTTCTAATTATCTTCTTTCATTATAGATAAAAAATGTAAACAGCTGAGTGGATCCTTTGATTGTTTTTCTCATACCCTAGGGGAACAATTGTTTTTCAATATGAATTACTTCACTATTTTGTCCTACAAATAGCATAAGATCTTTTCCAGTCCAAAGCAGATATTTTCCAGCATTTGCTGTAAGGGATAAGAACTTATTTCTGCAGGTCGTGGTCTTAATCAACTAAACCATTCCAACAAGGACTGTACACTTCTACCTGGCTATATATATTGTATCACTGTTGATTGTTTTTCTCTCATAGATTTGAAGGAATGTAACACCTGCATTAAGAAATTTTTCTTTTGTGTGGAACGTTTTATCTATCACAGTATTAACGATTCCATTTGAAATTTATCTTCAATGTCTTTGATAGGAAATATATGGTCACGTTGTTCTCATAAAACATTTAGAGGAGTCTTTTGATAATTGACACGACTAAGTAATTAAAAGTGGAAATAACAAGGCAGATCTACTATAGAACGGTTAATGACCATCTGAATGTTTGACCGGTATCTACAGGATCTCAACTCTAAAGTAGGCCTAAGAGACATTTTAATCCTACAATATTGTGTTCGTTTTTTATAAATCTCCATGTTATGGCATTAAAAGGTATGACAAGTCTTGTATGAATATGCTCCTATTTTTTTCACGAAACAAGGAAGTTTCGAAATTTTATACTACCGCTTGCAAAATTGATTAGAGTTTACACTGTAAGATGAAGAACGAGACTCGTCGGTACACCTGTCAAAGATCAATTAAAACGCCGCCCAACGTGTTTATTTCAAACTCCGCCTTTTACCTGTCAAAAATGCAATTCTGTGTACGAATTGGAAAGCGGTTAGGAAAAAAATATTGAGTGAAGATTTCCGGTAGCAACGCAGCGACAATTATGACACAGCAACTTTGGCGCCGCCCAGGCCCTTTTTTCTGGCTGCGGGGTAGATTGCAAGACGAAGTTTCATTGAAGGTATACCTGAGAAAACTGCCTCGCTGTGATTGGCTGATCAGTAAAGTGACAGTTTAAGCTACTGAAATAAACATCGTAACATCATTTTTTATCGCTTTCCAGATACGTGAAACTCTAATCAGCTTTGCAACCGGTAGTAGAACTTACAAGCTTTCGGTGCATTAGAATACGTTTTACAAGGCCTCAGTTAAATGGTTGATTTAAACGTTATCAAGTCAAAAAGCAGTGATCTGATAGAAATAAGAAACTTAACAAATTATATATATATGTATATATTTTTTTTTAATTTAAAGACTAACTCATTTGTTTTCCTTTCAGTTTTACTTTTTTTGTTTGTTTAAGAATGGTCCTGAAAAAAAGTGTGTGCATTAATTGAAGGGTATAGAAAACACAAATTCTAAAACTGCTAAAGCTTTAGTATACATAGCGTAACATCTCCAATAAAATAATATTCAAGAATCTTTCTAGAACACTTCTCGTATAACCACTGTATAACGCGTTACACTAATTAACGTATGCCTCTGTACATGATCCGATTCGACAAGGAAGAAAGGAAGAAATAAATTCATTTCTATTGTCAAAATAAGTTGAATTGAATTTATTTGATGTAAAGTCTCCTGAAATTATATTACCCCAAGGACATACAATAGTGATTTTAATCACGCTAGACTAGTAGAAACGGAACAACAATTTCACTCTTTTAACGATTTTATGAAAGCTACACAAGTCGGGGTGGTTTGAAAGAACTGAAAATCCTCACTTATTTTCTTTGGTTCTTACAAATTCCGCCATTAAATCAGCCTTTAATAATGCAGTATAATTCGAGAATTACTTGCAGTGAAGTCATAATTTAAAACGATTTCTTAATGATGGAACATTTATGACCTCCCGAAATAGGTTTTGCAAGCTCTGTAAATATTATTTTTTCGGACGAGGTAGACTACAATATAGTGAAAGTATGACGGCTTATATATAATTACTTATCTAGTCTACTATATAGTCAAATAATATCATCGAATAAGACCAGGATAATCTATTGTAATAAATTCAAACAAAGTGTTAGACCAGCACATGTTACACGGACAAGCAGGTCACCAGTCGGTTATAAAGTACTTCCAAAACAGAAAGAAGACCAAACATGTTCGTATCAACCTTACAAGTAATTACATTAATTATGTCTGCTGTTACTTTGTCACACTTAATTTTGCCAATTAATCACATTAAATAACAATTTTGTGCCGTTTTCACCAGAATAAAAATCATAAAGATCTAATGAGCCATATCCACATTGTCGTTCTGAGCCTTGATGTAAAGGCATTAGAAGCTGACTTACTTCCTTATTTTCCTGTTTCAAATGTAACCAATTTTTAAAAGATACTTTTACCAAATGAAATACGGAAACGTTACAGAATAACCGTAAAAGACAAAAATTGTAGTGAAACTAACTCATAACTTAAATGCGTTCCCTTATAAGGCAAGATAATAGGGCACACGTTATAAACTTTGACAGATATCATTTAATTAGAACTTCTTACGACAGGGTCTGTAGCTTTTTCGCATTTAATTCAGGTGAAGAATTACATTTTTAAAAAGTGTCTTATATACGTCTTATGTATTTTTGCCCAGTAATATTTCTTACAATGTGAAACAACCTTATTATTGTTTGTTATCAAGAACAGATCAGTTTGAGCAAATGTCTTCATAAACCGATGCTCATTTAGTAAAGCAATAAATATATCTGCAAGATGTATACTGCTGGTATTAGTAAGATACCCTGGGATTTGTAAAATAAGACACTTGATGACACTTTATTGTGGATAAAAAATAAATGTCTTTCTTCAGCAAAGTTACTATTTATAGTCTGAGAATCCTCCAGACTTTATGGATTCATCGTAAATTGATCATTTCAATTTCCTTGTCAACCATTTTTTTCAGGTCTTTCCTAGACAATTTAGTTGTTATCTGCACACCGTAAATAGTAACAAGTCTTAGACAAACTGCGAAATTACGACAGCCAAAAGCGGTGTATATAAAACCTGCACCTCTCTTTTATTTGTCGTTCATCTCTGGGGAGATTTATTTTAAAAAAAAAAATTCTGGATAATTATGCAGTCCGTTAAACATTAGATAAAGAACATAGCAAGACATAATTTGATTCGCCTGAAAATTGCATTTGTTTATAATACATGTATATTGATATCGTAGGTTAATTCTTAAACGATTCTCTTCGGCTCGTGTAAAGTGATGTCTGTAATTATTATGAACGTTTTCAATGCAATGCCATTAAACTAATTAACTTAGTATATCTGCAGGCGGTATAATTCATACCCTCAATACAGTTAAATGTAGTTTCAAAAATTCATTCTTTTAAGTAATAGCGTTTCCACTAATGTCTTTTACAGTTTTTTCTCAACATCATGTAGAACAGTTTAGGTTTCTTGTTGTACTAGGTTGAAACACTGAAATGGCGCTCATACTGAGTCTGCATTCCAGTACTATTAAGTTTCAATTTGTACGGAGTCATATATATATATATATATATATAATAATATATAGATATATATATATTATATATAATATATATAAATAAACGCCAATTCACGAAACAAATTATTATGCCTCATTAATTAACGTTTATCAGGGTTCTTACAGCTTAAGATTGTGCAAAACGATTAGAAAATTTACTTGCAGAATGTTATGTCGTTTGAATGTTGTTGTTTTGTTGTTGTTCTTTGCCTCTCAAGCAAACACATTTTGAAATTTTGCAGTACAGTCGCTCTTTCCTATGGAGATGTCGAAACCAGATGAAGGCGGAGGTATATAGATTTGGCGTTGTCCCTCTGTCCATCTGTCCATCCGTCCGTCACAGATTTATTGGAACATAACTCTAAAACTATTTAAATTATTTCAATTATTTTCATATGTTGTTAAGTCTCATTGAGTAGAATTGCGGTTCATAGGAACTGAAACTCTTCTCTTTTTAATTTTTAGTTTTCCCCTTTGCTATTTTTTCCAATTTTAAGTTATAAACCTAAAAGTTCATATGTGGTTACATTTAAGAGGAAATGCAGTGCATAGTTATTCCCCTTTGCTATTTTTGACATTTAATTTTGTGTGACTCGTAGGTGGCAGATACCAGTTTCACACTGAAATTTAGTGTCTGACGACCACTCAAACTGTTAGCGCCTCACTGACAATCCCAATACAACAATTTGAAAAGAAAAGTACAGCTATTTTTATAGGGCTGAAGACAATCTCTACAAAAAAAAGTCAAATTTCAGATGAAACACTTCTCTAAAAAATCAGCTGCAAGAAAGAAACTACTCCCTACCCCACTTTTCGACCCGTGGCTGAGGCACATTCATTGAAACAGACAAGTCGCTTGATATTCAAAGGCACCCGGTAGAGTCATAACACTACATGCTAATTGTTCGTCTGTTATGGCACATCTTAATCAGCTAGTGCTGTCAACGCTACACTTTTTCAGTATCCAGCTCACACGGCATCCTATTGAACTTCTGCAGCCGAAACTACCGACATAACCTGCTTTCATCAGTTTCGAATTTCAAGCTCCTACTTCACACTGAGTGCATTTCAATACTGTTCAATAAGAAAAAAACTTAGAGGACCTCATCCTGACCACTCTGAATACCCATATCCTCAAAAAAAGGACATGTATTAATTAATTTAGACTTCAGCAATACACATATTAATGCATCATACCCTACCATTAATAATTTCTAGATGGCCAGTTCGAACGTGTGGCTGAAAAACTGGTATGTGCTACCTTAGTATCAGGCAAGGAATTCTCTACCCACCAATTACACAGCATTTGATTTTTTAATTAGCGGACAGATTTACTGCCGCGCGAGGTTTCAACGCATCCTAAGCTAATTTATGTGACACATTACCCTGTTTAAAGACACACTATTAATTTCAAGTAATGTATGAAATTTTAACAGTTTAAATTCAACAGTTAATTTAAAAGATTGTATGTACTGTTAGCACAGAAGTATTGTAGTTATAGAAAGATTAAACAACTATTGATCAACCAACCTTTCTCAAAATGTTTAATGGAGTGTCTTGATACGAAGTATAAGAACATACAAGCGGTAGATTTATGACTTTGACTGCGCTTGCCTTGTAAGGTCAGCTTTGAGAATGACATATACGAACACAATAGGATGTTCAAAACTGAAGATTTACTACAAACTACAAACTTTCAATGTATGAAACAAAATAACAATAAACCTTCAAATCCTGTTTTGTAAAACTAATTGTCTTAGTTTGAAAAGACGACGGAAACAGTATTTCAATTGAACGGCTGCAAATATTCAAGATTGATGTTTAATTCGGAAGTCGCTGCTGCAACCGCATGCTAAAGCTAATTAAACAGTCTCAATGTATCCGCATGAGAGTTATTTAAACTAAATTTACGTCTTGATAAAAATGTGATTCAACTGTAAAAGGGAAATTAACAATGCCTTCTGTATTTATTACAAGATCTTTTTAACTTCTAAATTTAAGAGACATCATTTGGAGAATAACACGATTAGTTTACTGCTGATGAGTGATTCTTTGATTTATCTTCTTTCTTTTCTACAGACGACAAACATAGCTGACAGCGTGCTATTTTCAAGTCATTGTGAACGTCCTTGTCATTCATCTGCCAGTCAGAAAATCTGTTTTATCGTCATAATTAAAGTTACATACTTTACATCGGGTGGTAGAGACTATTAGCAACTTGTTTGCATGGCCCTTTATAGTTTATATAAAACTGTTTTTTAAAGGTCTGAGAAATGGATTGTTTCGTGCAATTGTCCGGGCACTGACTTTTTAAAAAGTGTTTGAACGATGACTTCAGGGAGAAATGAAAAGATTAATGATAAACAGATATATCTTTAAAGAAAATGCTGGTAATCAGTGCCGCTTGTACATTTTACATTAGTTTCCCTTTGCTTTTTTTCAGAAATATCATTAATTTTAAACATAAACGAACAATTGTTTGTCACCCATCATAACTGTAAGAAAGAATGCCTTGGCAAAGAATTTAGTATTATAGCGATGGAGTATATAAATATCATATGCCTTTGAATGGGACAGTACATGTCAATCTGAGGAAAGCCATATGATATTTATTTTATTACACCGAAAACAGTATTTTCTTGCACATCTGAAAAAAATTTCAATCACAAAACTTTGTCGTTTGATGCAAGCGGATGTTTACAGCACGGAAAGTACGCCTAGGCAGGGCGGTCACTTCAGTTATAAAAATAGAAATAGACACTGGGATTCTAAAATCGGGAAATTTAGCAACAGTGGTGACAAGTAAAAACTATCGCAGGTTGACAGTATATTTCTCTGTCTCTTGCTAGTAACAGGGAGAATACTTACTGGTCGGCCTATGGGAATTTAACATGGGTAATAAAATTGAGGTATAGTAATATTTTATGTACTGACTGGGAAATTCTAGTTTTACTGCATTTCCAAAATGATTATTTTTCTGTTTCAAATATCATGAATTACTCCGACTTTCATCGTTTAAATGGACGGAATTATATGCATTACTTTTACGCGTACCAGTATTCCAGATATTGATTTTATTCTCCAAAAGTCGTTATATTACACTTACTATTTATATGGCAGTCGCTAGAGGGCGCGGAATCATTTGAGCTCTCTGCAGCAGACCCTATCCGAACATTACGGATATATTCGTCTGTAATTAAAAATAAGCTGAAAAGAAACTAGACGGATATGTTGTCAAAAAATGCTAAATTATGACGTATTGAGTCTTTTGTCGTCTGCCCGATCTGAGAACTGTAACAATACTGGCACGATTTGCTAACTTAAAGAAACGGTTTACAAGTCTCTTTATCTTACAGAAAAAGAGAGATTAATGATGATGAGAACGATTTCCATATATTCTGCTCAGGTTTTATAGCACCAAATACGCTGAAAAGGTACAGGCGAATATGTCTTTAGAAAAAGATTTAACGTAAAATATGTTTGGATTATATTTAACACTGCGTCTAATTAAATCACCTAGGCAGGTTTAGTGAAAAAGACACATATTTGGATTTGTATATTTAACTTGTTCTTAGCTCTTGGGGAACATAATATGAGACACAAGTAGGCCTTGACAAAACAAAAACTGGCCTTGGTGTATAACAAACATTTAACGGTCGCCCCACTTACTTTTTAGAATTAGAAAAAAACTTATAAATGATTAAATATATATATTTAGTCTAGGTTTACCCTGAATAATATGTTACAAATTTTGTTTGTCAGCATTTTGAGTGTCTCTCTTTGAAAACCAGTGTCTATTCAAAAATCTATCGGAAATATAATTCTAGCCACAGTAAGTTGCTATTCATACTGCATTCGCCTATCATGCTGGTCGAAATCTGGTTTCGACATCTCCATAGGAAAGAGCGGTTGTATTGCAAAATTTTCGAAATGTGTTTGCTTGACACGGAAGAAAATATCCAAACGACATGACATTCTGGAAATGCAGATGTTCTAATCATTTTTAATCGATTAGAACCGCTGGAAATCAAGCAACTAAAGTAAACTGTAATGATGCATAATTATTTTATTTTGTTTTCGTATATTTGGAGTCTGTATAGTAAATGCAGGTAATATATATAAATATGTGACACATGTGGTCATAATCACGTGGTATTGCCACACTGGAATTGTATTACTTGTTATCACAAAATGTTGAGAAAAAAATTGCAAAAGGCGTCACCAGAAACGCTGTATTACTTACAAGAAAACTATTTTTAATTGAATTTTAAAACCTAAATTTATTTTGTATGAGAATAAGAATTATACCGCCTACAGATCTGGTGAGTTAATGAGTTTAACGGCATTGCATGGAAAACATACACATAGCACATTGCACGAGTCGAAAAAAAATAAAATAAGAAATCAATATACTATAAACAGTTTAATGATGAATCAGATTATATATATATTAAATATGTCTTGCTCTGTTCATTAACAAATGTTTAACGCATTGCATAATTACGCAGTTTCTTAGATAAAAGTCAACCTGAGATGCTATGCACGACAAATAAAAGAAAAGCACAGGTTTTATTATATGTGTGCTGCTTTTGTCTGGCATAATTTCGCAGCTTGCAGACTTGTCACTGTTTACAGTGTGCAGATAACTGTCTTCAAGCTTAATAGTACCCCCCCCCCCTTTATACACCCCCCCCCACACACACACACACAAAGAAAGAAAAAGAAGAAAAGAAACAGTTGACTGACTTGAGTTTATCTTTAATTGTTTGTCTCATACTCAAGGGACACAGTTATTGTTGATGTACTAGTTGGTTGACTCTATTTTGTCATCAAGACATTATTACGTTTTCTTCGATGGTAAGCAGACAAAACAGTTTCCAAACATTGCTTTAATGAAAAAATCAGTACTTGATCTTCGGGCCATGTCTATTTTGATTTGTCAGTTCGATACTTGTACAGTACCATTCTACCGGTACATAGTGTGTAATGTAAATTTTACTAAACACGTCTAATGATTACTGGCGACTGATTCTTGTATTGGACATTTTATTAGTCTCATGTAATTCAATTATGAATAGCAATGCGCGTGCAACATAAGCTTGTCTTATTTGTAGAATCCTAGTAAGGTATCTAACAAATATCAACAGTATGCATGTTACGGATATATTATTTAATGCTTTACATCTGTTAAAGAAGCTATATACATATGCTCAAACTGTTCTGTTCTTGATAACAAGAAGTTGTAAGCTGTTACGAAACTTAATGTTTCATAGTAAAAATGTTACTGGAAAAAAGACATCAGACGTAAGACACTTAAATGAATTAAAGTGGAGCCTGATAAAAGAAGTACAGATTTAGTAATGTCTGTGGTAGCTTATTAATGTGCGTCTTACTAACGACACGTATAAGGAAACACAATAAAGCACTAATAATATTTGTCTCTAATCGAAAAAACAATTTAGTTATGCTTTAGTTTCGCTTAGTATACAGTGTTTCTCTTTTATGGCTTTACAATTTAGTTATGGTTTAGTTTCACATACAATGTTTGTCTATTTAACAGCTCACTTACAAATGTTTGTCTATGGGAAATGAAAAACATTTAAGTTATAATTTAGATTCATATAAATCAAAATTTTGTCACCTTTGAAACAGAGAAATAAGGAAGCATGTCAGCATGAAATGTCAGCATGAAATGTCATGAAATGCCTTTTCATTAAGGTTCAGAACTACACTATGGGTATGGTTTACAAGCATTTCTGTTTTCTTGATATACGCAGCAAAATTGATGTTAAATGTGACAAATTGGCAAAAATGAGTATGACAGAGTAATAGCAGAGTTATTAAATGTAACTTGTAAAGTTAATACAGGCACGTTTGGTCTCCTGTCTTTTAAACTGACTAGAAACGTGCTTGCCTGTGTTATATGCGTTGGTCTAATATTTTGAATTGATTAACTGCAGCATTGAATTGATTATCTTGGGCTCATTTGATGATATCATCGTAGATCTGAAAAGTAATAATAAACATTACGTAAGCCGTCATACTTTTCCTACACTGTAATCTACTTTCTCTGAAAAATTAGTGAAGAGAGCATGCAAAAATTATTTCGAGAGATCCGACTTGTTTCATCATATTAAAAATCGTTTTAACATTATGACTCCACTGCGAGTATTTCTCGGATTATGTTGCATACTTATATGTTGATTTAATGACATTATGGGAAAGAATCAACGAAACTAAATGCGGTATTTTCAAGACTGGTTTTGTACCGGTACTTTCAACTGAGTTTGGAATTTCAAGTCGCCATGACTTCTGCAGTTTTCGGAAAATCGTTTAAAGAGTGAAATCAAAAGCGTCGTTCCGATTCTACTAGTCTAGCGTGATTACAGTCTCTATTCTATGTCCATGGTGTAAAATAATATCAGAAAAAATTATATCTGTTACATTCAATTCAATATATAGAGGTAAAAAAGAAATGATTTAATGTCTTCTTTTCCTTGATCGAATTGCATCAAGTACATAGACACACGTTAATAAGTGTAACCCATTATACGGTTATTATACAAGAAGATTTCTAGCAATATGAACTAAGACTTGGACAGTTACAGAATTTGTGTATTTTATAGCCTTAAATGAATACACATAAAATTTTTTAGTAACACATGTATAGCCAATATCCAAGAAAATACTGAAAGGATAAATTCTGATTAAGTCTTGGAAGTTTTGGATTTTTTTCAACCTCATTCCTGTCCTAAAACAGTAAGCAACAGGTCACTGCTTTATGATAAAATTTCTTGATTAAGAGGACAAGAGATGTTAAAAAATATAATCCTTTCAACTGAGGCCTTGTAAAACGTATTCTAATCTTAAATTTCAATTTCATTGAAATCTGGTAAATTCTACAACAAAATTCAAGTTTTAGAAACTTCCCTTTATGGAAAAAATATATATGTGTGTACATGTTGATTGAATTTATTTCATTGTTTTACTGTTCTGCAAGAATAATTCTTGGTCAATGTTAATTAAGTGGAATAATACAGAGAACAAACTCGATATTAGCGCCATGTCGATGCCTTAAACTATGAATCCAACTACAATGAAGGGTCCTAGACGTCTATTTATCATGAAAAGAATAATTCTGCAGAAAGGGCATGTAAAAACAACATAGTGGAAGACTGCTGTTCAAGTTACAGCGAATACCTTGAACATAGATCTTAGCTTGCTAAGGTTCGTGTATTGCATATTATATATTTTGTTCATAGTCTCAATCGTATTTCTCTCATTAATTAAGATATATTTCTTTTGTGTTAAGCTTTTTTGTATCACACTTCTAATAATTCTCATTGTTCACGTTGTTCTCATAAAAAGTCTTCGGTCTTTACATATCTACTGGAACTGCTAAGAGTGACAATGCAGTAATGCATTGAAATAAACGCCAACGTAGTTATGTCTCTTACAAAGCGTTTTCTCTCATAAAGCCTGACTTAGCCGGGTTTAATTCTACTTTACCATAAATTTTCATATATGTTTAGCCATACAGGTATCATGTTTATTCTGTTCGCTTCGGCCCAGCTCTGTAGATCTTACTTCGATAAACAAAGTTTAATTCGACTTAGATCACGTCTTGTCTCTGTTTGAATAAATCCGTTTTGTTTCAACTTAGCTCCCATGTTGTCTTTGCTCAGAGAAAAATCCTGATGATTGCAGCTTAGTTCCCGTCTAGTCTCTGCTTGATTAAATCCCGTTTGTTTCGATATAGCTTCCGTCTTGTCTCTGCTTTTATAAATCCAGTTAATTTCGATATAGCTCCCGTCCTGTCTCTGCTTTGATAAACCTGATTCGTTTCGGCTTAGCTCCCGCCTTGTCTCTGCTTGGTTAATTCCCGTTTGTTTCGATATAGCTCCTGTATTGTCTTTGTTTGGATAAATGCCGTTAATTTTGATATAGCTCCCGTCTTGTCTCTGCTTGGATAAATGCCGTTAATTTCGATATAGCTCCCATCTTGTCTCTGCTTCGGCTTAACTCCCGTCTTGTCTTGTCTTTATTTTCACTTGTATCATATTACATAGACTTTCGCCTCAGCAAAACCTTTTCTTGCATATCTATGAATTACTCTTAAAACCAAATGTCAAGTTTCAAAGTTTTTTGACGAATTTGTCAAAAAACTTTACCATTTCACACTGAGCAGTTTTACATATTTTATTAAGAAATGCACAATAAATACACAGCAAAGTGTTTACAAGGAGTGGCGTACATGACAGTTTTGTACCATTAAAAATGTGAAACGGTTTAGTTTGACCTCAAACAGACCGGATATCACAAGTACAAAGACAGTACAGAAACACACGTGTAGATTTTGGTAGCGTTGGAAATAGTATGATTATACACCTTGGAATGATTTTAAACTATTGGAGATATATTTTTCTGAATATTTGTTTTTCAAAAACTAGGTCCGGGTGAGATTCGAAATCACTATTGTTAAGGCCTAGCATATAAACAACATCTCTTACTCGACGATACTCTATTTCATTACAGATTGTTTAAAAATATCAAGAAAATTACGTATTTAATGTTTTTTTTTGGGGGGGGGGTTTTTTTTCTTTTTTTTTTTTTCTTTTTTTTTTAAACAAACCCTTCCGAATTCTAAGGCGAATTCCTATGTGTCTCATTAATTTTTCAAATTAATTGAAGTTTAATGGACATTACAAAACATTGTTAAGTTGAAATAATTAGTTAACAGTACTTCTCTTTAGTCATCTCACATTATAGTGTATAATTTCTTTCGTCATCTTACATTATAGTGTATAATTTCTTTCGTCATCTCACAATAGTGTATAATTTCTTTCGTCATCTCACATTATAGAGTATAATTTCTTTCGTCATCTCACATTATAGTGTATAATCCGTCAAACATTTCGTAGTATGATATTCCTACTGAATTTGCTCGTTAAATAAAGTACCTGCCGCTCAAAGTATCAAACCATGCGTGACTGTTGGTATCAGAAAAGGAATTCTCTATTCACTAATTCCACAGTATTTTATTAAGAAGCGGATATAATTACTTCCGTGCGTGAGGTTTTACCGTTGGATTGCATTCGAAGCTAATCTATATTAGAAAATTTCACATTGTTTAAGAGGACACTATTAATTACTAGTTAAATATTAAGTTTTAACTATTTTGGAGATTCAACAGTACGGTTAGCACAGAAATTTTTCTTGGAAAATTTAATAAATATTTATCAACCTGTTCTAAATAATAGTTTAATGAATTGTCTTGATATGGTGTTCAAGTGTGTATGACTTTGATTATCCGATTACCTCCTTAGATCAGCCTTGAAGATGATATACACGAAATATCAGAATTACTGGGATGCTCAAACTTCAAACTTCTAAAATGTGAAACAAAATAACAAAAAAGCGCCGAAATCTGTTTTGTGAAACTGAATCTCTTTTAGAAGAAAGTCGGAAACATTATTTCAATTGAACGGCTGCATATTTTCAAGATTGATTCGGAAGTCGCTGCTGCAACCGCATGCTAAAGCTAATTAAACAGTCTCATTGTATCCGCATGAGAGTTATTGAAACTAGATTTACGACTTGATAAAAATGTGATTCAACCGTAAAAGGGAAATTGGCTTGTATTTATTACAAGGTTTTTTGTACGTTCTTGTAAAATTTAAGAGACATAATTTGGAGAGTAACACGATTAGTTTACTGACGACTGATCCTTTGGTTAAATTTCTTCCTGTCTACAGATGACAGCCATTGCATTTGTGCGTGTAATTTTTAAGTTTTTTCTTTAGTTGGATTTTTCTTGTAAAAGAGGGGACTGTTCCGTGTTATTATTAGTGTACTGAATATCTAAAAGATTTTGAACGATGCCTTGAAGAAAATACCTGTAATCAGTGCTGCTGGTACATTTTACATCAGTTTCCCATTGCTTTTTTAGAAAGATTATTAAATTTAAACATAAATGAACAGTCGCTTGCCACCCATAATAACTGTAAGTACGAACGTCTAGGAAAAGTGAATTAACATCAAAGCGATTGAGTATTTTATGCACTGACCGGGAAATTCTTGTATGACTACAAAGCTTATCTAAACTATTACCAAAATGTTTAATTTTCTCTTTCAAATATCATGAATTACTGCAATTTTCATTGTGTAAATGGAAGAAAGTATATCCTTTATTTTTAAGCTTATCAGTATTCCAGATACTGATATGTACTTAAAAGTCGTAATATTACGGCCAGTAGTAGCCGCTAGAGAGCACAGAATTATTTGAGCTATTTCTGGAGCAGGAGTGTCCGAACATTACGGATTAACGTCTGTAAATATAAATAATTTGACAAGAAACTAAATCGATATGTTGTCACCAAGGTGCTAAATTATGACGTATTGAGTCTGTCCGTCGTCGAAGCTGTAACGATACTGCCTCGAGTTGCTAACTTGATTGAAACTAATGAAACGGTATTCTAGTTTCTTAGTTTACAGACAAAGAGAGATTAATGATAATGGGAACGACATCCATAAATTCGGCTCAGCTTTGTAGCACCATCAGCGCTGAAAAGATACACGCGAATATGTCCTAAGCGAAAGACTGTAGCGTAAAACAGGTTTTTGTATGTATTTGATAGTGCATCAAATAAAACAAGGACAAATTCGGGAATTTAAATCCCGCACCGATTCATGCAAAATTTGACACATATTTTAACACAAGAGCACCGCAGAGAAGCAAAATAAGGAAATTAAAAACAAACTGTACGAACTCATCCCAGAAAAAAAGAAATAAAAAGAGAAAATATTTCTTTAATTTTGTACCTACTCATCCAAAAACCTAGAGAAATGATATTTTTATCAATTTGTAATATAATTGGGGGGGGGGGGGGGGGGGGCAGGGTCCCATGCAGGGGTGGGAAAGGGGAAGTACCTACCCCATTTAAGTAAGTTAAGTTCTAGGATTTTTGCTTTCCCATTTGAAGTTTCTTTCCTATATATGTCGATGTAAAAGTAAGTGGGTGGGGCTAAGTTTGACCCCAAGGACATAATATGAACAATCCTGGCAACGGTCTACTACAGGATGCCTCACGTCAAATTACATAGCCCTGTGTCGAGCAGTTTTAGAGAAGAAGAATTTCAAAGGTTTTCCATATATAACCATATATAAGCACCAGAGCAGGGCCAATATTGACCCGGGAATCATGCTTTGAACCAGCTTGGTAGAGGTCAACTATACAATGCTACATACAAGACACAGATATCAAAACTCTGCGCCTTATGGTTTATAAGTAATCAGCTACATTAAAGTTACTGCACGACGCCGACGACTCAGTAACCATAATAGCTTAACTCTTTTTCTTCAAAAACAGACAAGCTAACTAGGTTTAATCACATCGTTAATTATAAATGCACTAAAATTCAAGGCACAGATATACAATTCACACTACAGTTATATAACAAAGCAATGTTTATAACACAAAGCGATATTACAATATGTTACCTGTCATGTTCTTGAAGCTACATAGTCTTCATAAAGTCTTCAAAGATATCCTCTTAAAATCTTCAAAATTATGAAGTGAATAGTAACTGTTCTTATGCATTGCACTACTCCTAAATGACATCTGTGCACTATGAAGTTTCATTTCCGAAAAAAATTAAGTAACAAATAACAAAGGGCAATAACTTAAAAGTTATCAAGTTATCAAGTGAACAGTAACAGTTCCTATGCACTGCATGACTCCTTAATGACACTTATGCACCATTGAGGTTTAACGTTGATACCTCAAATACTTTTAGAGTTATACAGGGGGTCGAACGTAATTTGGTTCGATAAAATTTTAAGCGAGACGAAAAGGTACGATGGACTAAAAATTGAAAGTGGAAGTAGGTAAGTGGTCGTTTTTCTAACACCACATGTAGTCGGTAAAGAACTTATGCCTGCGTCTGATTATAGAAATGAAAATAAAAAAATCAACGGGATCGGAAAGTTATTGAATGTATTTACTGTTACGAATGTAAACAAATTGTTCATATGACTTTTTAAAAGGTAACTTTTTTCCCATTCTTGTACATTTATTCCTGCATTTTAAAAAGGGAAATGTGTCATATTGAATTTAAAACTGGATTCAAGTTAACAAATGATATTCAAAAGTAGCTGATCAACAGAACTTTCGCGTTTCCAAACTATACGAATAATGTTTGGTTTCATAAAATAACTGTACGCATAAAATTTGGATCGCGCATATAACCGTTTTGGTTTGGTTAGGTTTGTTTGGCTTTAACGTCGATTTCAACATCATATTGGCCGTATCTATCTATCTGTATATACTGCATTACACCCTTATCGGGAATTAATGTGCAGCTGATCTCGACGGTCAGTGCACCTAACCGGAGTCCTAGATACGTAACCAGTAATGACCTATTAGTACGCAAGTTGGAAGATTCTGTATCGGTGCTTTACACCTTACCCGTTAAGGAGCCCCTTGTAAAATGAGCTAAGGCTATCCCGGACATCAAGGGACTTCTGATCACGAAAAAGACACTATCAAACCGTGCTTGCAATATTCCGTATGTGTATAATACGGAATACCTATCTATCTATCTATTTCAGCTTATTTATCGTCGGTACCGGTTGCCCATATGAGCGACGCCCCATGAAGAAATAAGTTATTTTTTTATGTTGTGGGGGTAGTGCAAGATACAGAAAGCATCCCATTTCCAGAGACATCCCTGGTTCTTTTTTCATGCTCTGTGTATAGCACTGATACATGGGATGTCTCATCCGAAATACTATTAGTAAGCGGGGGATCGAACTCGGGACCCCTGGTTTACCAGTCCATCGCATTACCACTGGACCACATCCGCTCCTAAACGGAATACAGTTAGTACCATCACCTTACACAGTGTAGCAATACCAAGTGACTCTGACGTCACTAAAGGCATCAAAACCAAAACAAAACTGCTAACATTGGCTCCGCTAGAAAGTAGAAAATTACCCGTAAGTATTTCATTTCTTCATCGATTTCTATGACACATGTGTCAGTCTAAGGAGAAAAATTTAAGATTTCTACTGGAAATAGGATCTCTATCAGTAGCTGAACCAATTTTCTTGCAGTGAGTATCAAATAAAACTCTACGGTGCAGCCATGGCCAGGACTCTCTGCAGGATATTGCCCCACTGAATTTCGGTCACAGATGACCGTGCAGAACAGCATACATATATATAGTATACATAGTATACACAGTAAATTCTATACGCCGTGTTTTTGCGAACTCAAAAACATGGAGCTCTCCTGCACCAGCCAGCAAACGTACAGACGTCGGATAGGTCTGACAACTTTGCTCGTAGCGTCATTTTAAATTTGATACTCACTGCAAGAAAATCGATTCATGCGTAACGTAGCTATGCACGTTCAAACTGGGTGCTCTAAACAGGGAAAATACCCGCTTTCGCCGTACTTTCTTCTATGACATTGCTTCTTAACATGACAGTGCAACACTGGTAAAAGTTCGTTCTTCCTTTTTTGTGATTTGCAGAACAGAGTCCTCTACGGTGCAGCCATGGCCAGCACTCTCTGACACGATATTGCCCCAGTGAATTTCGATCGCAGACCACCGTGCAGAACAGCATACATATATATAATGTATACGTAGAATACACGGTAGATTCTATACGCAGTGTTTTTGAGCACTCAAAAACACGTAGCGCTCCTGCACCAGTCAGCAAACGTACAACGTCAAAGAGGGCTCAGGCGTTTGCTAGTGGCGCCAATTTTAATTTGACACTCACTGCAAGAAAATCGGTTAATGGGTTACTGAGCTATGCACGTTCAAACTGAGTGCTCTAAACAGGGCAAATTGCCGCTTTCGCCGTACTTTCTTCTAGTACAATGCCTCTACATAATTATGACAATGCAACGCAGGTAACAGTTCGCTCTTCCTTTCTTGTGATTTGCAGTCAGTATCAAATCAAAATTGACGCTACAGGCAAAAATTTGTAACTGCTCCCATGTCTGTATGTTAGCAGAATTTTGCAGGAGAGCTTCGTGATCTTGAGATCTCAAAAACACGGCAAATAGAATTTACCATATATAACGTACACTATATAAGTATGCAGGCTGCACAGCGAACGAACTGCACTGGGGCAATATCGCGTCAGAAGGTGCTCACCGAAGAGAACTTCGACCGGTATCTAGGTACCAATCAGAAGAGAGAAACAGCCAACTGCAACCTTCGTTTCATTCCCATACATAGATGCATTATAACTAAAGGCAGTAGCTTAAGCGAAAGTTTGCTATGTTTAGAGCACTCAAATTGAACAGCTGTAACTCGGTAACGCATGGGCCGATTTTCTTGCAGTTGGTATCAATGCAACCTGAGGATACTAGCAAAATTTGTCACCTATTCCATGTCTGTGCAATGGCAGAATGTTGCAGGAGAGCTCTCACTTTGAACAGCTGTGGCTCGGTAATGCATGGGCTGATTTTCTTGCAGCAAGTACCAAATCAAAATTGACGCTTCGTGCAAAAGTTTGAGGTTACTCCCATGTCTGAAGATTAGCACAATCTTTCCGGAGTGCTCCGTGATTTAGAGTTCTCAAAAACACGGCGGATAGAATTTGCCATATATACTAACGGAAAAATATAACTGTGCATACTTCAAGGTATAGAATTTTTTTTAATATTAGGAATAGTAACATAAAACTTTGCAAATTAGCCAATCAACGTTTTATTTCTAACAATCAATACAAACACTTCATCATGTAAAACAATTTTTACAGTAACAAGGCGCAGAAGTTGACAGGTATGAAATCTGATTTCACAAGGTCAGTATCGTGTGTGGCCTCCATTGGCGTTCAAGCAAGCACGGCAGCGACGAGGCATAGAGGCAACTAAGTTGGCGATAACTGCCTGTGGAATGGTGTTCCAGATGTTGACCAATGTCTGCGCTAGTTGGTCCAGCGTGAGAGGTTGGTTACGTCTTTGACGGAGGCGTCTCTTCATCTCATCCCAAACGTGCTCAATTGGTGAAAGATCTGGTGAAACAGCGGGCCAGGGTAAGACACTCACGTTTTGCTGAGCCAGAAACCCGGTAACTACACGTGCTACATGTGGCCGAGCGTTGTCTTGTTGAAACGTCATGTTACGCCCTTGACGTTGAAGAAATGGCAGCACGTGGGGTATGACAATCTCATCTCTGTAACGAACACCCGTTAAATTGCTACGGACAATTACAAGCTGGGTCCTGCCTTGAGATGAGATACCTCCCCAAACCATTATCGACCCACCACCACCAAAACGTTGACGTTGAAAAACACAGGGATCCAAGTAACGTTCTCCGCGACGCCTGTATACACGAACTCGTCCGTCCGAACTTTCTAAGTGAAACCGCGACTCGTCAGTAAACAGAACATTATTCCAATATGCTCTTGGAAGCCTTAGATACTCTCTGCACCACTGACGTCGACGTTGTCGATGACGTAAGAGAAGAGTAGGACGTATCGCAGGACGTCGTGGAGTAATGCTGTGCTCTCTTAATCGGTTTCTAACAGTTCGTCCACTGATAGGTCTCAAGCCAGGAATTGTTCGTGCTGTTAATGTGGCCGGTTGAAATCGATTCCGTAGGTGTGTAAGCCGGATATAATTGTCTTGACGGATTGACGTCACACGTGGACGCCCTGGACGTGGTAGATCACGGACGTTGCCACGTTGCTGAAATCGTCGCCAAAGTGCTGATATGGTGTTTCGGTGAACACCAAAACGCTGCGCAACCGCATTTTGAGCAATGCCTGCTTGGAGCATACCGACGGCACGTAGGCGATCATTTTCTGAGATGCGTGGCATTGTCTTCAAAGACTTAAAATCCAAATGAAGGTGTTTTTCTGAACTGCTGGGTAGCTCACTATAATTTGACGGTTAAAATAACTCGAAACAGCATGTACGAGGATGTTAACATAAAGAAACACGTAAAAAGCGCGACCGTTACGGGCTATAAATTTTGCACGTGCAACTCGCGAAAAGCAGTATTATTGAAACAAGATTACCTTGTGAATTACACAAAAGAAATCTGCTAAAATAATTTTATACCTAATAAAAGATATTAAGTATTTTAGTGTGCACAGTTATATTTTTCCGTCAGTATATAAAGTATACTACATAAGTATGCTGCTCTGCAGCCTGCACAGCGTACGAACTGCACTTGGACATTTTCGCGTCACAAAGTACGTTGGAAGAAATTTGCAGGAGAGCTCCGAGTTTACACCCTGTACGTTGGCGGAATCTTTCAGAAGAGCTCCGTGATTTTGAAAAGCATGGGCCGATTTTCTTGCACTCAGTACCAAATGTAAATTGACGCTACGGGCAAAAGTTAGAGATCGCTCTCATGTCTGTACGTTGGCAGAATTTTACAGGAGATCTCCGTGTTTTCTTGCAATCAGTTCCAGATCAAAATTGACGATACGGGCAATAGTGCAAGACCACTCCCATATCTGTACGTTGATAGAAATTTTGCATACGAGCTCAAAAACACGGCGAATAGAATTGACCATACATGTATATAACACATGATATATACTTATGCAGCCCTGTAAGCTGCAAAGCGGACGAAATGCATCGGGGCAATATCACATCACAAATTGCTTGCCGTAGAGAACTTCGATCGGTATCAAGGTGCCAATCACAAAAGACAAACAGCCAACAGTTTCCCTTGTTTCAATGTCATACATACATGCATTATAACAGAAGAAGTTGCGCGAAAGCGGAAAATTGCTCTATTTAGAGCTATCATTTAAACAGCTGTGGCTCGGTAACGCATTTGTCGATTTTTTTGCAGTCAGTACCAAGTAAAAATAAGTATGCAGCTCTCCAGGCTGAGCAGTGAACGAACTGCACTGGGACAATATCGCGTCACAAAGTGCTCACCGTAGAGCACTTCGACCGGTATCCAGGTTTCAATCACCAGATAAATTCAGCCAACTGTTACATTCGTTCCGTTGTCATGCATACAGACATTGTAACAGAAGAAAGCGGCGCAAAAGCGGACATTTGCTCTGTTAATAGCACTCAATTTGAACAGCTGTGGCTCGGTATCGAATGTGCCGGTATTCTTGCAGTCAGTACCAAATCAAAATTAAAGCCAAGTGCAAAAGTTTGAGTTTACTCCCATGTCTGTAAGTTTGAAGAATCGTTCAGGATAGCTCCATGTTTTTGAGATCTCGTTCCGTTGTCATGCATACAGACATTGTAACAGAAGAAAGCGGCGCAAAAGCGGACATTTGCTCTGTTAATAGCACTCAATTCGAACAGCTCTGACTCGGTAACGCATGGGCCGATTTTCTTGCAGTCAGTACCAAATCAAAATTGACTCTAAGGTCGGAATTGTGGCACTTATCCCATTTCTGTTCGTTTGCAGAAGTTGAAGAAGAGCTCCGTGTATTTTTTAGTTCTAAAAAACATGCGGATAGCATTAACCATATATAACGTATGATATACAAGTATGCAGCTCTGCAGGCTGCACGGCAAACGAACTGCACTACAGCGATATCGCGTTGAAAAGTGCTCACCGTAGAGAACTTCGACCGGTACCTGTATCTAGGTGCTAATCACAGCATATAAACAGCTAACTGTAACATTCGTTACATTGTAATACATACAAACATTGTAACAACAGAAAGTAGCGCACAAAAGCGGAAATATCCTATGTTTAGAACACTCATTTTGCACAGCTCTGACTCGGTAACGCATGGGTAGATGTTCTTGCAGTCAGTACCAAATCAAAATGATGCCATAGGCAAAAATTTGAGACTGCTCCCATGTCTGTACGTTGGCAAACATTTGCAGAAGACCTCCGTGTTTTTGAGTTCTCAAAAACACAGCGAATAAAATTGAACATATATAACGCATACTATAAAAGTATGCAGCTCTGCAGGCTGCACTCCAAACGAACTGCACTGGGGCAATTTTGCGTCAGAAAGTGCTCACCGTAGAGAAACTCGACCGGTATCTAGGTGCCAATCACAAAAGAAAAAATACAACTGCTACCTTCATTTCATTGTCATACATGCATTGTAACAAAAGAAAATAGCGCGATAGCGAAAATTTGCTCTGTTTAGAGCACTCAATTTGAAAAACTGTGGGTAGGTAACACATGGGCCGATTTTCTTGCAGTCAGTCGAAAACCAGTATTGCCGCTACGTGCAAAGGTTGAGTCCACTCCCTTGTCAGTACGTGGCAGAATCTTTCAGGAGAGCTCCTTGATTTAGAGTTCTAAAAAACACGTCGAATAAATTTTACCATATATAATGTATACTATGTAAGTATGAATCACTGCTGGCTGCAAAGTGAACGAAAAGCATTGGGGCAATATCGTGTCACAAAGTGCTTACCGTAGAGAACTTCGATCTGTATCTAGGTGCCAATCACAAGAGACAAACAGCCAACTGTTAAATTCGTTTCATTGTCATACATACAGGCATTTTAACAGAAGAAAGTAGCGCGAAAGCAGAAATTTGTTCTGTTTAGAGCACTCGTTTTGAACAGCTAGGGATCGGTAATGCATTTGCCGATTTTTTTGCAGTTAGTACCAAATCAAAATTGACGCTACTGGCAAAAGTTTGATATCTCTCTTATGTCTGTACGTTGGCAAAATTTTGTATTAAAGCTCCGTGTTTTTGAGTTCTCAAAACCACGGCGAATAGAATTTAGCATATATAACGTAAAATATATATAAGTATGCAGCCCTGCAAGCTAGAAAGCGAACTAACTGCACTGGGGGCAATATTACGTCACAAAGTGCTCACTGTAGAGAACTTCGACCGGTATCTAGGTGCCAATCACAAGACAGAAACAGCCAAAAGTTACCTTCGCCTTGTTGTCTTACATACAGGCATTGTAACAGAAGAAGGTACCGCGAACGCGGAAATTTGCTCTGTTTAGAAGGCACATTTTGAACAGCTGTGGGTCGGTAACGCATGGGCCGATGTTCTTGCAGTCAGTACCAAATCAAAATTGACAATTGCAACAGTTTGAGATGCTCCCATGTTAGTACGTTGGCAGAAATTTGTAGGAGAGCTCCGTGTTTTTGAGTTCTCAAATACAGGGCAAATATCATTTACTATATATAACGAATAGAATTTACTATATAAAACGAATACTGTATAAATATGCAGTTCTGCAGTCTACATAGCGAATGAACTGGACTGGGGCAATATCTCGTCAGAAAGTGTTCACCGCAGAGAATGTTTTCCGGTATCTAGGGGGACAATCACAAGAGAGAAACAGAAAACCGTTACCTTCGTTTCATTGTCATACATACAGGCATTGTAACAGAAGAAAGTATTGTGAAAGCGGAAATTTGCTCCGTTAAGAGGACTCAATTTGAACAGCTGTGGTTCAGTAACACATGGGCCAATTTTCTTGCAGTCAGTGCTAAATCAAAACGAACCGGGAAATATCGCATCACAAAGTGCTCATCATTGAAAACTTCGACCGGTATCTGGACTGGGGTAATATCTCGTCAGAAAGTGTTCACCGCAGAGAATGTTTACCGGTATCTAAGGGGACAATCACAAGAGAGAAACAGCCAACTGCTACCTTCGTTTCATTGTCATACATGCAGGCATTGTAACAGAAAAAAGTAGCGCGAAAACGGAAATTCACTCTGTTTAGAGCACTAACTTTGAACAGCTGTCGCTCGGAAACGCTCGGAAACGCATGGACCGATGTTCTTGCGGTCAGTACTAAATCGAAATTTACGCTATGGGCAAATGTTTGACACCACTCCCATGCCTTCACGTCTACAGAGGTTAGCAGGAGATCTCCGTGTTTTTGAGTTCTCAAAAAAACAGCGAATAGATTTTACCATATATAACGTACACTATATAAGTATGCAGCTCTGCAGGCTGCACAGCAACCGAACTGCACTGGGGCAATATCACGTCAGAAAGTGTTCACCATGAAAAACTTCGACCGGTGTCTAGGTGACAATCACAAGAGAGAAAAAGAGAACTGTGACCATCGTTTCATTGCCATACATACAGAGAGTGTATTAGAAGAAAATAACGCGAAAGCGGAAATTTCCTCTGTTTCGAGCACTCACTGTGAACATCTGTGTCTTGGTAACACATGGGTCGATTTTCTTTCAGTCAGTTCCAAATCAAAATTGCTGCTACCGTCAAACGTTGTAAGCCTCTCTTACGTTTTTTGAGTTCTCAAAACAACGGCAAATAAAATTTACCATATGGAACGTATACTATATAAGGATGCATCTCTGCAAAGTGAACGAACTGCACTGGGGCAATATTGCGTCACAAAGTGCACACCGTGGAAAACTTCGACCGGTATCTAGGTGACAAAAATGAATTTGCTCTATTTAGAGCACTCACTTTGAACAACTCTGGCTCGGTAACGCATTTGCCGATTTTGTTGACACGGGCAAATTTTTGAGACAACTCCCATGTCTGTACGATGGCACAAAATTGCAGAAGAGCTCCCTGTTTTTGAGTTCTCAAAAACACAGCGAATAAAATTTACCATATATAACGCATACTATATAAGTATGAAGCACTGCATCAAACGAACTGCACAGGGCAATATCGCGCCAGAAAGCGCTCACCGTAGAGAATTTCGACCGGTATCTAGGTGCCAATGACAAGAGAAAAAATACAACTGTTACCTTCGTTTCATTGTCATACATGCAGGCAAGGTAACAGAAGAAAGTAGTGCGAAAGCTCTAAAGTGAGTGCTCTAAACAGAGCAAATTTCCGCTTTCGCGCTACTTTCTTGTGTTACAGTGCCTGCACTGGGGCAATATCGCGTCACAAAGTGCTCACCGTAGAGAACTTCGACCGGTCTATAGGTGCCAATCACCAGAGAGAATCAGCCAACTGTTACTTTCGTTTCATTGTTATACATACAGGCATTGTAACAGAAGAAAGTAGCGCGAAAGCGGAAATTTGCTCTGTTCAGAGCACTCACAATTTTCTTGCAATCAGTTCTAAATCAAAATTGACGCTATAGGAAGAAGTTTTAGTCTAAGACCGCTTTCCTACGGTCGTTATACCATAACTCAGCGTGATGATGGACCTTTCAGTGCTTTGATTGTGCTATTGAATTTTATTTATAGGCTTCTGCTGAACGTTCGAGTGAGTTTATCAAACTTCACTTGGTCCAAACGATAAAACAAATCACAAGATAATGTAGGGAATGGTGAAACTTGTCAGCTGACCATTGTAAACTGATCTTGCGTTAATATTTAGGGGAAATATATTATAGTCCCTGTTTGACCTTAGTTTAGATACAATTAAGCTACACATTCGACATCTGAAATAACAAAAACAGTGACCGTACACAGTGATTTTGACAAGTGAAAAAAAAAACATTTCACCTTTCAGTCCATTAACCTGCTGACATTTGTCATTAAAACTTTGATTCAGGATTTTTTTTTATAAATTTAAATGGAAAAGGTTTAAATACATACTGATTTATTTTTCAAGGGTTAAGAGTGGATCTGAACACTCCCCTTGTTAAATGACAAGAAGTATGATGATAAACTTTGTCATGAAACGTTCAGTTGTACACATTTTATATGAGATATGTAAGAAGTAAATTCAAGTAATAATTCTTTATACAAGATTTGACAATTCAACTGAGATGATTTTTTCTGGATGAAGACATATCTCGGATGTAAAGCTATAAAACTGTTTATTCTTATGTATTTGTTTGATTTGTATCATTACAAATTACATTATCATTACATCATTACAAAGGACTGTGCACTGTTAGTTGTTTTACATTTAAATGTGTTATTACGAGAGAGTAAAGTTAATCACCCGTATCTGAAATATTTAGCACAATAAATTTGTATAAATGCTGCGATTTAGATATGGTTAACCGATCTTTCAACATTTTGTTTTTATTTTTTATTATCTGTATGATGAGGGCGTATCTGAAATCAAAGCATTGAGGCGTAGATGGTGACAGATGTTAATGCGCTAAGCCATCACTACATGGAGAACATTCCTGTTTTAGAAATAACACATAAACTGATGTTAGTATGGATTATGTATCAAAACAGAGTCTCTATAGAGCATCTGCCCTATATTTATACATTTTCCAACAAAATCTATTCTAAAATACTGTATTTTACAGCAATGGCCTCTAAAATAAGGGGAGATAATTGTTTGACAGTAACTAAGGCTTCTGTCACAATTGTACTCTGAGCAGTCGGAATAGATATGACATGACGTGATATTTTGTGGAGTGGTGACATTGCTCTCTCTCTCTCTCTCTCTCTCTCTCTCTCTCTCTCAGTGAACCAGTATTTTGTTAATATGCCACATTCAGTAGTAGAAGATCAATAGATATAAATCAGTTGCAGATATTACTTTAAACCTTTATTCAGCTTGACCTTTCCTCGTTAAATCTAGACTTTTGCTCGTAAAGTCTAGACCTCAATAAAAAAAATCCAGTTATTCCGATGTTCCGACAAATAGAATTTCTTTATGTTATTTTTTCAGAACATGTCAATTCAAAAATATGTTCTTTGCTTCTTTGATCTGTAATAAATGACTGTATTTTATCGTTTTAACGTTTGCATTAAGCCGCATAATTAATCTGTTAAATGATACCATAACACATGCATTATTTTTTCACACTTTATTGTGCATAATCACGCGTCTACTTTCTAGAGGAGACTAACATTAAACTTTTCGACCTGTTTCGCCCTCAAATGAATTGTTTAAAGATACACTAAATGTGCACGGAAATATTTAACATCTAATAGAAATATTGAATGCGCTATGCTCAAATCCCAGTCTTAGTGTTTTATTTGGTCAAACATCAGTATATCAAAGGTTACTTTTCTGGGGGTTGAATTTTCAGTTAAACAATGCACAGAAGACTGTAGTTATTTTAAATATAGCTGCGTAATGAAGTGGAGTGTGTTTCCACACGAAGCCACATTGTAGTGTATTCTTATCTAACGTATTCGTATTCCCTACCATGGTGTCGTACTGCCCCGAGGGTGACTGAAATGCGGTCAAATAACAGGGCTGATAGGATATGACCCTTTTCTACTCAGTTTTCAGTTTATCAGCAAAAGAAATTTCGTCTAAGCCAATAAATATAAACCTGAATTTCGAAACACGAAAACCACACAAATATACATGCGATCGGTATAAGTATCTACGTCTTTCACTTGTTCAAAATTTCAAACTGAATTTGTTCACTAGGAAAAAATTATTTCTTCCGACAAGTATTTCAACTCCAATCATACAACATTGTTGTAATTTATCCTTTAATTTCTGTCATCCAAATGTGACAAATCGCTTATAAATTTGAATTTTTTCTTTTCTTGAAAATATTATGTAAATACCTCTCAACTGGAAAAATTTCATTGCTATTTTGGAGTATTTTCAAGTGACTGGAATCCCTGAACTCACGGCGTTAACTAGACTGTAGCAGAATTTAGTTGTTCAGATAAAGGGGCAGTTGGGTCAGAATAGCCCACTCTTCCGTGATCTCTTGTTGGTTGATGAAGTCAAGGTATTTAAATTTGTCGGTATCAGAAAATATATACGCATCTGTAGTTATGTTTTCTTTGATACGTTTTCTTACTGGACTATAACTAAATGTTACGCCTAAATATTGATGACACATTTTACTTTGCTCAGTTGAAATGTTGTATATTTGTACTGCACACTTTCGCTAGATTTCGACCCGTACACAAACATGTCGTCTTTTAAGGGTATATATATTCAGAGAGACATGAAGCCTAACAACCTGAGAGATGCGAAACGTCAGTTATGCCTTCGTCTAGCAACAATACAGTGAATTTTGTACTTGTAATGGAAACTTTTACAGAATCTGGTCGAAAACAATACTGATAAAAATGTACACAGTATCTGACGAAAACATACTCACAGAAGAAAAATGTAAATTATGTGAACTATACTGACTTGTTTCAGGCAAATTTTACTTATTGAATTAAAGTTTAAATATGTTACTTTGACACTCGCCCATATTCTACCACTTTGATAAGATTATATACATGTCAAAATGTTAAAGTTTCGTGTCCGTCTCCGTGGCCTAATGGTTAAGGCGTCCGCTTATGGAGCGGGAGGTCGAGGGTTCGAGTCCTGTGACGGGCTTGTTCTGATGCGGCCGGTTTGGTGAGCCGCCAGCTAGTTAATGAAGGGTTACCGATTGCCTGTCTGCCTGGCGCCAGGCACATTGGATAAGGAATCGGGGAGTAAGTGTGTACACAATGAGAAGTGTCACATAAGCCCGGGATGCCCTTTCCGTAGGGATGACACTATAATAAACAAGCACTTTACATTTACTTTTTTACATGTAGAGCAGGGACACTAACGACACCAATGTATATAGTCAAAAAAAGAACGAAGAGCTTACCATTTAGTTACGAAATAAGCTTTTTTATCTCCAAAGAAAGGACTAGGACATGCAAGTAATGTACAAACGTTTACCTGCACTTTCGTGAGCAATTTATTTAAAAGGTTTCGTTATACATTGTTTGTCCCACCGAGTATCTCAACAGACAATAAACACGACACAATGGATATAGTTACCATAACTTGTGACAAGGTGTTTTATCTGTAGGTTTAAGATGTTGAATTGCAGTATTATATTAGAGGACCTTTAACAAAAAAAAACCCTACTACGTGCCGATTGTTGTATTACTGTTTAAGTAACAATAGACCGTATATCGAATTTCTCCAGGGCTCAATAATACGAGGCTCAGCGGGGCGTAACTAGTGTCACTTATATTTACATTACGATTTCTTGTTCTTTTCAAATCATTTTCGGGTCGTAGAACAGGAGTGGCTAATTGCTGAACCATATGGAAGCTTAAGCTGCAAAAACTCCTGTTTTCTGTGATCAATTTTACTTTTTTAAGGTTTCTTTGCCATTAACGGTAAAATACAGCTTTTTATCGATTAAAGAAGACACAGGTGGAATTAATTACTTTGTACAGGACTTTAGTGTTTATCGTGTAAGCGGGTAGCTTTGAAACCCGCTTAGTGATTACTGATTAATTAATAAATAGCAGATATCGAAGTTATTGACCGGCCTGAGAAGAAGTTCTGACAATGGATGGAAGGGGATATGGATATTCGAGCCGGCCCCCGCCGCCACCTGTTTACACTATTGAAGAAAGGAGGCCTGTTGAGTATAGATATGGCAAACGTCGGGTATGTACTGAACTCAATTATTATTTCTGTGATCTTTCTTACAAAGAAGTTTGAAATTTAACTGTCAGCTCGTTTCAACCGTGATGAAACTACGTTGATATTTGTTTTTGCAAATCTTTATTTATATTGCAGTATAGGTGGTTCTATTAAAAACGTAAGATTTGATATTTAGGGTTGGAATGTTGATGCACGGTATGATTGCATGGTGCCTATAATCTCTCTTTATTGTTATTAAATCGAGTATAATGGACTCTGCTGAGCTGTCGTTATCTCATTTCTTTCACCACTTTAGTTGTTTCTGTGTCTGTCTGTCTGTCTGTCTGTCTGTTTAAAAATATATATATATATAAAATATGTTTCCGTGAAGAATGAATTATGTCGATTTTCCAGTTTCAGAACTGGGTCACGTAATATAGTAATCTAGGTCATAAGATCAAGTAAAGAGTTCTTCCTCAAAATAGTAGAGAATCTGAAACCACATCGCATTTTGTTTATTTATTATCATTTTAAGAAATGATGTTCATGTGGTCTTATATATATTTTCAGTTTAAGTAACATGTGGTGACAGATTCAGTCTAATTCTTGCCTTCAGATTGTTGAAAAAAACTACGTTTGTCTTGCATAAGTAAAAATTAAAAAAAAAATAAAACAACATTTGACAAAGAAAAACGATACAAAAATTCATTCTCCTTTCTATGTCATTTACAGTCAAGATTTTGTTTAATTTCATATTTTATACATAACTGTTAAACGCACATCAAAGCATATTTCACACTTCAGTATTACAATCGACTATTGAGGAAAG